>OZ030007.1:16343450-16848450 GCA_964023405.1 Apodemus agrarius
GGTGTGATTTGTTATAGAGCAACAACATCAACAGCATGGAAAAGGAGAATCATAGCTATTTAGGCAAGTGTTTCCAGAGGATTTGGAAGCCAAGCAGATAGATCGTTCCAGGCTCATGGGTGCACTTCTGTTAGGTGAGCATGAAGAGCAGCAAGAGGCGGAACCAGAAACTGGACTGAGTGGAGTTCCATCCTGGCCTGTTACGGCTGGTGATGAAAGCTGGGCTAAGTAGCCGGATCCCTCCCAGGTCTTCACTGCATCACGAAGGCCTCGGGAGAACAGGAAGCAGAGAGAAATGGGAGCAGGATAGCAGCAAAGAGGTCAGCTCAGGAACTCCAGAAACTTCCACCAGACCCCTCCCCTCATGGAAAAGAAAGGTCACAAAGAACATAGGCACCCCTCCCCCCCACCAAGGGAGGGGCTAATCCTCAGACCACAGGAGGGGGGACGGACCATCAGCCACTTGCGGGTAGAGGAGGTACATTCCACAACTGTTGACCACTGACAGACAAGGGAAGCCCCTGCCACCTCATTCCCTAAAGACTAATCAGTTTCAAAGGCACATTGTTCTGCCAATCACATCGTGTCTAATGGCTGCTGCTTTAAAAACTGTATAAAAGCTTGCCAAACGGGCTGCGTGGGGTCGTTCTCTCTCTCCCTCGTGCGCAGGGCAACCCCAGCACGCTGGAACAATAAAGTTCCTCTTGCTTTTGCATCGATTCCTGACTCCCCATTGTTCCCTCAGTGGGTCTCCAGTAAGTTAAGGCTTGCGGGGAGTCTTACAGTAGAATCTTAATCCCTCCCCGGTGACCCAGTTGTTTCAGATAAACCCAGTTTCCTAAAGGTTGCATAATCTAAACTAGCACCCCTACATGAAGGCCAAGTGCTCAAACACAGGAGCTTGTTAACTCTCATCTCACATACAGAGCACAGCAGCCAGACAGAGTCTGCCCCTCAGGTGGTTTGAGAACAGCCCCCATACTCTCACAGGAAGTGGCATTCTTTCAAAAGCATTAAGGGGTGTGGCCTTGATGGAGTAGGTGTGGCCTTGTTGGAGGAAGTGGGTCACTGCGGGCAGGGAATGTGCTTTGAAGTTTCAGACTCTCAAGCGGGCTCAATGGCTCACTGTCTCCTCTTGCTGCCAGCTGATCCAGATGTGGAACTCTTGGCTCCCTTTCCAGCCCTGCGCCTGCCTGTGTGCTGCCATGCTTTCTGCAGTGACGATAATAGACTACATCTCTGAACCTGTAAGCCAGCCCCAATGAAACGCTATCCTTCCGATGAGTTGCTGTGGTCATGGTGTCTCTTCACAGCCATAGAAACCCTGAGACAGAAGTGGGAACCAGGGACTGGGATAGGCCTGGCCACGCATTGGTTTGGAGGAATATGGACTTTGGAACTTTGGGTTGGGGAAGCCATTGAATGCTTCATGTGATGCTTAATGCTCCATCCCACAAGGAAAGTGGGAAACAGTGGTGCCGAATGTGCTTTGAACTGTGGGGACCCGGGCCAAGAGGTTTCAGAGAAGAAGTGTTAGAGTGTGGTCTGGAGTCAATTCTTGTAATATTTTGGTGAAGAATGCATCGTTTCCTTCCCTTACGCAGAATGTCTGCTTGAGGCTAAACTGAAGAGTTATGGATTAACAGCTTTGGCAGAGAAGATTTCCAGACAACCTAGTGTTGACTGTGCGGCCTGGGTGTTAGAGACCACACATATGCAGACCTATAATGAAAGGGAGAAAGATGAGCAAGGAAAAAAATTACAAAGTACAATTTGAGGAGGGAAAAGGACACCAGGGAGTCGAAGGGAGTCAAGTCCAGTGCTCATGGAGATAAAAAAATTTAAGGGACAACCCGAGGCTAAAGGTTAAACAGAGAGGTGACCTCAGGGCGAGACCCCATCCAGCTAAACTTCCAACCTGTGAAAAATAATTAAAGAAAAGTTTGGGGCCGGGTGCGGTGGTGCACGCCTTTAGTCCCAGCACTCAGGAGGCAGAGGCAGGTGAATCTCTGAGTTCAAGGCCAGCATGGTCTACAGAGTGAGTCCCAGGACAGCAAGGTTTAAGCCGTGTGAAGAAACCACTGCAAACGAAAGCTGGTGAAAATGTATCTGGATGAGGGGGGCCATGCTCCAGCCCCAGCACGAAGCAGACCTTGGCTTCAGCCACATGGATCTAGGTTTAGAGTCAAGGACACAAGAGAGGGGTTATGGAATCTTCCTCTGTGACTAAGGAAAGCCACCGAGGCCAGGCATGTATCAGAGGTGTCCCCGCACGGAGCCGTGAAAGGGAAGCCTGGATTCCTTTGGAGACCCTAAGATGTTGGAGATGTCAGAGGCCGTGGGATACCTGCCAAGGAAAGCTGCTAACAGGGAGTGGAACCAGCCCAGGAGCATGAAGTGTGCTGCAGTGAATGAGCTGAAAGGAGCCGGAGAGCTGGAGAGCGCCTTGACGCCAGACATGGAGATGGAGAGTTGGGGCTTTGGACAGATGATTTTCAGGGTTGCTTTTTGTGTTGTTTTTTGCTTTTTGTTTTTGTTTTTGTTTTTCAAGACAGGGTTTCTCTGTATAGCCCTGGCTGTCCTGGAACTCACTCTGTAGACCAGGCTGGACTCGAACTCAGAAATCCACCTGTCTCTGCCTCCCAGAGTGCTGGGATTACAGGCGTGCGCCACCACCGCCTGGCTTCCAGGGTTGCTTTGGTCCAGTTTCCTCACTCTGGCCCAGTGTCCTCTTCATCTGCATCATCTCCCCTTTGGAATGGTAACGTACACCCTGTGACACTGTGTGTTGGAAGTATGTGATCTGCCTTTTGATTTTGATTTTTTCTAGAGGATTATAGTTAAGAGATTGCTACGAGCAGCAAAGACCTTGAACTGTGGACTTTGGAGTGTGACCGACCGTGGGGACTTTTGAAGCTGGATCAAATGCGTTTTGCATTAAGATGTGGCGACAAGCCTGTGGGGCTCAGGGAGTTGAATGTAATGGTCTGAGTGAAAACGGCCCCCATAGACCCATAGACTCACAGGGTGTGGCATTATTTGATAGTATTAGGACCTTGTTGGAGTAGGTGTGGCCTTGTTGGAGGACGTCTGTTGTCACTGAGTGTGGGCTTCAAAGTTTCAGAATCTTAAGCCAGGACCATGGTTCACGTTCTCTTTCTGCTTCATGCAGAGATAGACGCAGAATGCAGCTCCTTCTCCAGCATCACGTGTGCACGTGTGCCGCCATGCTTCCTGCCATGACGATCCTGGAGAAAGCCTCTTAACCTTCAAGCCAGCCCCCATTAAGTGTTTTTCTTCCTGTGAATTGACATAGCCACGGTGTCTCTTCACAGCCGTAGAAACCCTAACTGAGATAGCACATGGATTAAAAAGGAACGAGGTATCCGTAGAGGTGGCTGCTGTCAGTGGAAGCTACTAAACTCAACCTGGAGGGGCTGTTTCAGTAAAGTGGCCAGACGAAGGCTCTCTCGGTGATTCTGGGCTGGAAAGCTCAGCGGGAGAAACGGCTCATCTGAGGAAGTGTTCTAGACAGAGGGCACAGGAAACCCTGAGCAAGAGATCTGGGCACTGAGGCCCAGCCTGAGCTGCCAAGGGAGAAGGCCTTGATGGGAAGGTGGGCGTGGCGGAGGCGTGGCTTGAAGGGCCTGCAAACAGAAATGCAGGTGGGCGTGGCGGAGGCGTGGCTTGAAGGGTCCGCAAACAGAAGTGCTTGTGTGTGTGAGAGCAAGAAAGCTCTCTCAGAGGAGATGAAGTCAGATCAAACAGACAGCCTTCCAAAGCGCGCTGAGGAGGCTGGCCTTAACCCCGAGGGCAGTGGGATTCTGCTGACTGTAGTCAGGTTTCTGCTTTAGCTGTTACTGGGACGGTGATTACAGCAGGCAAGGCTGGATGCAGAAAGACAAGCTAGGAGAGTGACAGTAATCAGGGAAGAGACAATGGTGACACAGAGGGGACCGGAGCCATGGGAATACAGAGATTCCCTTAGCTTGCTAATGCCACGGCTGATATAGGGCAGGGCTGAGAGACCATCAGGGGTGCGGGAAGGCAGGAAGTACAAGTCCAGAACTGTAGGCTGCTCTGACCCTTCACATCTTGACCACAAGATGGAGAAAGAGGTTCTAGGGCCAATGTGATCCCACCGTTCCGGGACCCTTGGTTGCAGTAGGGCCATGTCTTGAAGGAGACATCAAAGACCTAGACTCTTCAACTGTTTGTTGTACAAGAATTTAGAGCTGACTCAGCCTGGCCTCTTATGCTTTCTAGTCCACTAAACCTAACTCTTTTCCAAGCAGTGATCAGTTCAGAGTCTACAAAAGACTCCCTACAATCCCCAGTGCCTTCCACTAGCCTCCGAGAGGCAAAGAGGCCTGGAGTTGGCGGACGTCTCACAGGAGGCCTGTTATGTGGGCATCACCTACACAGCGGGCGCTTGCTTCCCCCTGTGCAGCAACCCTCTCCTTCCCCGTGGTCATTGCAATGATTTTTTAAAAGGATTTTTTAAAAAAAATGTATCAACGGGGCGATGCTTCGCGGGCACACATCATAGAGAAAGCAGATGTGTAGATAAATGACATACAGGATATCATTTGACATATATTGGCTTCAGCAACTTCAGTTTGTTTCAAGTTTTTTTTTTTCTCCCAAGTCAGGAAAACACAAATGACAAGCAAGGCAGGCCTGCATTTCTCATGCCACCCCCCTCCCCACCCCTCCCACCCCCGGCTGCGAGTCACCTCAGTGGCGTCTAGTGAGAGTCGGATGATTTGAGGGGGCTGAAGTGGTGTTCTTTGAGGTGTCCAGCACACCCTCTCCTGCAGAACTCTCCTCATTCTCAGTGTCTAGTCAGCCAAACCAGACACAACACAAGGTCAGACTTTGCGTCGAGCCTCTACAGCTGGGGTCCTGTGGTCTGTGTGGTTCAGTGTCCTACAGAGAGACAGAGCTCACCGCGAACTCCAAGCTCAGTCACCTACTCAATAACACTGTGGTGGTTTGTGTGAAAACAGCCCCCACAGGGACTGGCACTATTAGGAGACACGCAGCCTTGTTAGAGTAGGTGTGGCCTTGTCGTAGGAGGTGTGACACTGGGCGTGGGCTTTGAGGTGTCAGATGCTCAACCAGACCCCATGGCTCACTCTCTCTTCCTGCTGCCTTCAGGTCTGGATGTGGAACGCTCAGCCCCATGCCTCCATCCCCACTATGATGACAATGGACTCCCCTTTGAACTGTCAGCCAGCCCCAGTTAAATGTCTTCCTTTACAAGAGTTGCCATGGTCATGGTGTCTCTTCAGAGCAGTAAGACTCGAACTAAGACAAGCATCAGGTGGCATCTTGACAAGTTTTAAGTTACATCTTTATAAGCCTTAGTGTCCCCATCTGTAAAATGGGGATAATATGGCACCTACATCCTGAGGTAATAGGCAGCCGTTCTGGAGCAGACTGTGGGACTCTTTCTTAATTCTGCTCTTTGAGAACTGTGTGGTTTGAGTGATGATGGCTTACATAGATTTTAAGTATTTGAGCACTTGGTCCGCGGGCGGTGGTAAGGGGAGGTGTAGGAGGTGTGGCCTTGCAGGAGGAGGTATGTCACTGGGGACTGGCTTTGAGAGCTTAAGGCCTCGATCCATTTCCCCACCTAGTTTCCTGCTTACGGTTCAAGATGAGCGCCCTCAGCTTCTTATTCTTCCCAAACACGCCTTTGTCCCAGCCTTTATGGACGCCGGCCCTCTGGAACCATAAGCCAAGCAAAACGCTTCTAAAAGTTGCTTCATTCACAGTACTTCACTACAGTTAAAAGAAAAAAAAGTAACTAATACACTAACTCTGTGGCCTCATGGAAGCCACTTCGCTACTCTGAGCCTCAACCTTTTCACCTATACAATGGACACAAATATGGGGCCTGCCACAGTGGGTTGTCAAGAACTATATAAAAAAATACTTATTTATAACCCACCTCCAGGAAGAGGTTCTGCCTGTAAGTGGATCCCTAGGGAAGAGTATATAGTATGTACCATTTCAGTACGGAAGACGTTTAAACCAGAGTGTTCTATCGAGCCAGTGGCTAGCTTAGAGTTAATAACTGGGACGGGGAGCCTGGCTCCTGCTCTCCTGTCTTCTTCCGTGGCCCACCTCGGGGCAGCACTTGGGGGGGGGGGTCTGTGTCCTGTTGGATGTGTAACCTCACGGTGTGCAGATTGGTATTGGTTTAATTTTGAAGAGGAGGCCCGTGCAGCCTGAAGAACTAGTGAACAGAGCTGTGATTTTCCGTATTTACTAACATTTGCTTGGATTAATACCCAAACGTACGTTCTGAGTCAGTCAGGACAGCGAGATCGCAGAGCTGGGCAGATTACTGGGTAATTTGACATTTGGGGAACTTTTGCAAAATGTTAGGGAACGTTTGACAAGGACGCAAACTGCCTCATCTGACTCTGAGGGTTGGTGGCTGTCTCCCCTGACGTGGCCTCTTCAGTCCCAGGGCCAGCTGTTGTGTCCTGCCCGTGCCTTGCTTTCTTCTCCATCCGGAAGGAGAGGGTTGGAACTTTGTTCTGGAAATATAATAAAGACCCACGGAACACCTCCTGCGGGTCAGGCGTCTGTTGTCTTCTGTCTCCTTTAGGCTGCATCGCGTGTTCTTACCTGTGGGCCACACAGCCGAACGTCTGGTGCTGTGGAGGGAGGCAGCGGTTCAGGGGGATTAAGTCATTTGCTTAAGGCTGCCAAACTATGAAAGAATTTTGAACGTGGGCTTAAGTCAGCAAAGTGTGCGTTTAAACCCAGCACGCAGACTCCGATGACACCCCAACACCACACAATGGGGGACACATCAAGAAGAGCAGCAAGTTCAATGGCAAATCGTTAGTTTTAAAACAACTGGTCACAAACACTTATTCTATGTGCATGAGTGTGTGTGTGTGTGTGTGTGTGTGTGTGTGTTGCTGTTGGTGAGCATTAGATCTCCTCAAGTTGAAGTTACAGAGAGTTGTAAGCCACCTCCTTATTAACTACTGAACTACCAGTTCCTGGATTTATTGCTTTTAAGAAGCAAAGAAAAAAAAAAGGAAATATATAAAATATGTAAGGATACATCATTCATATCCGGGAAATAAAAACAAACAATAGTTTTTCTCCTTTTTGACCCAGAAATGCTATTATTATTATTATTATTATTATTAAAAGTATTGGTGAACCCTTTTGTATAGTGGTGGTTGTTCTTTTCGTGTCCAGTAACAGCATAAAAGACCCAACAACAAAACGTTCTTGCATTAATTTTTATTTTCTTCATTCCAACAGCCTCTATAAGATGTGAAGAAAAAAAGCGTAATGGAGTTGACGGCCCATTATTTACCCTCCTTCCCAGCAGCACTTGGCACTTGTAAAGCTTAGACACCGCTTCCGAGTGGATGGGGCTGGGGCGGGGCGGGCTGTGAGGAGGTGGGCGGAGCTCCAGTGTGGGAATCCGCAGGGAGGCCTCTGTCTCTTCCCCTTATTTGTTCTAAGGAGTTCTCAGCTCTCCAGATGCTCCCAGTTGCAGCTTCATTTCCACGCATCTTAGATGCATACTGCAGGAGGGATGTATTTATCTTTTCTGGGACCCAATTACTCTAATAATGGCTTAAGTGAACCCCACCCAGCTCAAGTCTCACTGTCTACTAACCATCCAAAGGGTCTCCAAGATGTCATCCTCGGAAGCATAGGATGGGCTGGGTATTGGCTCAACATCCGCGTGCTCATCAGAGACCTTGGTCCCTAGTCTGTCTCTTTCTAATTAGATGGGGGAGGGGCTTGAGTGTGCTGGAGTGCTCGAAGTTCTACTGTGTGAAACTCACAGAGGTTAAATTGGTTGCACTCTGAAATCCATTCCAGGTTTTGCTTTGCACCAGCCCCTGGGAATGACCCTGAGTTGATCAAGTGGCCTTGCTAGGGGGAACTCTGCCTCTCCGTGTGGACCACTCTGAAGTCCTTTGCTTCGGGAGTCTAGGATGAAGGCTTTGGGGCTTGTTTGTTGTTGTTGTTTTGGTCGTTATTGTTATTGTTGTCTTTTACTTTTTTATTTTTGGTGTGTGTGTGTGTGTGTGTGTGTGTGTGTGTGCGCGCGCGCGCGTGTCCTATTATTAACCTTTCTCTAAGCTCTGTTTTCCAAGCTTAGGTCGGCTCATCAGAGTTGAACATGGACTGTTTGGATTTTTGCCCAAGCTGTTCTCCAAGCCTGATAGCACACTCATTACTCCCTACCCATGGTTTCTGCTAAATGACCTCGTTAGTGCTCTAATTACATGTTGCTCTTCAGAAAGCTGGGGGTGGGGGCGGATGGGTGAAGGCAGGCTGAGATGGAGTACTTTGTAAACACACTGAAAGGCGCCTACCTTACTCCGGCCTGATCAGCTACTCGGAAGGGAGGCTTTGTGCTCCCCCCTCCTGTCCCCTTCCCCTCCCCTCCCCCTCCCGTCCCCTCCCCCCTCCTTACTTCTGCTCCCTGGAAAAGGTGATGATGATAATAGTCTAGGCCAATCGTGCTGGGAGGGATAGGTAATAGCTGGAGGGTGATGTTTTTACAAAGAAGGAGAGAATGAAATAAAACAATAACAAAAACAATCTGAGGTCAAAGAAAGGAAACCGGAAGTTTCAAGCTTTGGCAGTTTGATTACCTCACAGGCAGCCCCAGGAGGTAGGTATCCTTAGATTTCCTGATCAACTGGATTCAGAGAGGTTTAACTCTTTTCCAATACCCCAAAGCCAGTGTGTGGCACAGTGAATTTATTTGTTTGCATCCAAATCCCAAAATCCCATGTTGAGTCATCATTCATTCATTCATTCATTCATTCAACAATTACCCTCTGGTCTCTAATCTATGACTATGTCATTCCAGGATTTCTAAACTACTATCTCAAGCTGAAGTCTGTGAGTCCCTCAGATGAATTCGTTGGTGTATTCTCCCTTTACAGTTTTCTATTTCCCTTCGAGACAGAACTGCTCATCCTTCTGTCTTAGGGGTCAGATCATGGATCTGAGATGCCGGAACCTGGGAGGCAGAGTTAATGATTATACTGAACAGTCAAGGAAGCTGGGGTTCAATGACTCGCTGAGGGGGTAAACTAGCC
This sequence comes from Apodemus agrarius, assembly GCA_964023405.1. Classification (NCBI taxonomy): domain Eukaryota; kingdom Metazoa; phylum Chordata; class Mammalia; order Rodentia; family Muridae; genus Apodemus; species Apodemus agrarius. The sequence continues at coordinate 16,352,555 of OZ030007.1, forward strand.
TCTGCTCTTTCCACTAGAGATGCCAAGACTGGAGTGGAATTTACATGCACTGTTGAGAGAGGATATTCACGTGTCATAACAAGTGTGATGGATTCCAAAGCCTTGTGGGGTCTCATACCTTGGGCATTGTGTCCACTTGATGAGGGGTTCAACATCCGCCTATGAGGGGTTCAACATCTGCCTCACTCCCGGGCTGATTGGTGAGAGACTTTGACTTTGGTCAAAAAGACTTTTGGTCTTTGAATTATAAAATCATGGGTTGTGGGTAATAAAGACTTTTAAAAAATATTTATTTATTTATTTATTTATTCCTCCTCGTTTCCCTCTATCTCTGCCTTTCTTTCCCCTTCTTTATCTCTTTGTCCTCACATAAACCATAGCTTATATACGGAGGGCAGAGGGCAATGGGCGAGGGTTGTTTCTCTTCTTCCATTACCCGCCAAGTGGGATCTGGGAGTCAAACTCAGGTTGTTACGTTTGGTGGTTTACACTGATCTATCTTAACAGCCTAGCATCAACTTAACTAGGAAAAGGAGCCTATCTTCCAAACTAAGCATCTTAAACTGGAACAATTTTCTCGGAGGCTTTCTTATGGATATTAGTGTAAACAGGAAGAGTCAAACCTGTAACGTGTCTCAGAAGAACTGACTTTGTTACATCTCCCTAAAAAACGGCACATGCAGTATTGCGGAGTGATGAAGAGACGTCCACACTTCAGGCGAGATGGATGACGTTATAGTAATACTAACAGGATGCAACTCCAACCACATGAAGAACTGTCTCCAAATAGGGGTTCTTACCCGTCTGATTACTAATTAGCATTTCAGTGTGGAAACTGGAATTTTGCAAGCCAAACATCTTAAAAAGTGAGCATTGTCTGTTTGACAGACTGTCAAGACACATGTGCAGCCTTAATATATTAGTTTATCCTTTAGCAATCAAATTGTTATTATAACTTCAAGAAAAGTGGAAAAAATAGACTTTTTACAATCTAATCAGCCATAAAAAAGAAGCAAGCTCGTGCATGTACACACACACACACACACACACACACACACACAACTTTGAGCTGTTGCCTGAATCTACAATATGTCTGCTGAATTGTGGATGGGAAACAGCAGGAAACCATTACTGCATGTGATCATGCTTTTAATGATTGTCCTGGAACACAATAAACGTATAAAATGTACGCCACAAAATAAATTGTAGGTCCCGTGGCAAGGCAGCTTCTTATTCAACTTTTGCCAGTTTGGGAGAAGTGCTCCCTTCTTCTGAAAATAAGTCATTAAGCCGCACATTTTGCCACCAAATAACTTTCGGAAGAATGATTCAGACCTCCTAAAGTAATTCACTTGCAGTCTTCATCTATTTTTTTTTTTTAATAACTCAAAACACACACAGGAGGTGCACACGTACTTCTAGACTTTTTGAATGACTGGACAAGGCAACGTTAAAAATTCAACAGCACTAATTACTGGCTGAGCAGTATAAACCCTCAGAATGAATGTCAGCCTGGAAGATAAGCTCTTATCTTAATCTAATGACTCCACAGACTTAATTTGTCAGGGCAGCCGAGTTGATGAAAAACAGGTTTCTATTCTCCGGCGTGAGTGGTACCATCTTTCCAGATCTTTGAAGTCGGGTAGTAATACCATCAGTGTCATCCCTTAAAAATCTTGTGACCAAGCCAATTTAATTCCTATTGTCCTGTTACACTAATTAAAGTTGTTCCACTCTTGTTGGACAAATATCTCAAAGTGAAGCCAGGGTATTTTTAGATTTGCTGTATTTTGAACTAATCACCCACAGCTCCCCATTGTTTCTGGCTCCCCCCACCCTCCCTCCCTTCTCCTCTCCTTCTCTCCCCCTACCACCCCCCTCTCTCATGGTGCTGGGACATCAGGGCCCATCTATCTTTATATGGGAGAGCCAAAGTTTTCAGAGGGATTCATTAATTCAGAGGAACCCATTTATCGAGAGACAATGTAGCAGAGTGTTTAGCAGCATAGACTCAGACAGGAAGGCTGGGGGAAGTCTTCGCTCTGTCATTTACAAGCTGTGTGACCTTGGGCCAGTGTTTAAGACCTTCTTAGCCCCACTTTAATCATTTGTGAACTGGACGAGAATCACTAACCTTGTGAGGGGTAAATAAGATAATGCAAGCTAAGTAGTAAAGAGTGGCCGAGCCTCGTGCTTGGGACAGTCCAACTTGCATTGTCTCGCCAAGTCTCTCATCCATCCATCCATCCTAGCAAATATGTACGGAGACCTAACAAGTCTAAAGCTCCTTCTAGATGTCGAAAGGCATAAGAAGAAACCAAAGGAACGGCCGCCTGCCTGTGATGGACTTTGTATAAACTCCCTGCTCAAGAAGCCCATACTTAACATAATCAGCTGATGTCACTACACCCAGGAATGAATTTCCACAGAATTACCATGGCTTTCCACCAAAAACTCCACTGTGAACCCTGTTGCTTCATTTCCAGTAAAATGGAAATGCAAGCCTCTATCTCAAAGACCCAGTGTGCGGATGACATGAGGTAATGTTTGGTGGACAGCCAAGTGTTGGTGGCTTCTCGGTTTCTAGTCTCTCATCCCTGCAGCTCACAGTCACAGGCATGGGACTAACATGTCTAGTGAGTTTTCTTCTGTCCTGTGTCACTGCAGCTATCATGCAGTGTCCTTTCCAGCAGCCCATGATCCCTCTGCACACCCTCCCCTAAGAGCTTGCAAGGCATCATATTGGTTTTGGTTTAGTGAAGATCACTTGGAGAGAGACTTGATGGTCTTTGCTCTTCCTTTGATTTCTCATATTGGTGGAATGTGATGACGTAATTTCTTCCATACTCCTTGAAACCCATGCCTATACTTTAAAAAAATGTGTACTGAAAGCCCATTATGCATGAGGAACCCCACTCTCCAGATAGGGAAAGACCAAGGTCTGTAGGATGTAGTGTCCACTCTTTAGTGCCCTGCAGTGCTGAATGCTGTAGCAGACGCTTCCAGAATGTAGTGGGAACAGGATAGAACTGGAAAACAGAGGCTCACCCTGTAAGACCGGAAACTCACGAGGGGTTTCTAGAGGATACTCTCAGATGTAACTGGGAAGACTAAATTGGGAAAGAGGCAGGAGAAAGGAAATGCTGGATTTGAGAATCACTGTGTGTGGAAGGATGGGAAAAAACAGTACAGGGAGGAGAGAAGGCCTGGAGGGTCTGAGAGGTGGGGCATGGAGCTGAGGACCACAAAGATGGAGAGGCTGAGTGAGAGGTGGGCCATGGAGATGAGGACCACAAAGATGGAGGGGGGGGTGTCTGAGAGTGGGAGGGTATTTTGTTGTTCTAGTATTTCAAATGCCTTTTTTAACCTACAAAGCTTATTAATTTCTTGAACAGTTTAAAGATTTGCTTTCCTATTTCTTGATCTTTATAGACGTTTATTCTCTCATTTCTTTGAGGATTAAAAATACTATTTTACTGTTTTCTTTTAAATGGCTCTAGTATCTGCTCATCTTAGGTTTAATTCTAGGTTTTAATTTGTTGACATTTTTTTTCTTTGGTGTGGATTTTTTTTTTTGAACTATATATCGGCGTGTTGTTCTTGACCTCAGAGTTTCGCTTTCTTGGATTCGAAGTGTTCCTTACGTGAGTACATTATAGCCGCGTCCACCCAGGCTGCGCACTGTGTTTCTGACCAAGGCGGGTAGTTGTGGTTTGGGTGGACATACAGACATGATGCAGCCCCAGGCCTTTGTCTAGGTGAGGGGTTGCAGTGTCTTCTGCTCTCAGGAGGAACACACTGCTTATGCTCTGTGATGATTTGGTGACTTCATGTTGTGTGGGAGGCTAGAGACGTTTCGGCACCCGGAGCGTGGACTTCTAACTTTATCTAGGGGCTTTGTGTTAGTCAACTTTAGTTTTTACTTGATATTCCATGGTTTCCCCTCTCCTATCAAGCTCTTGCTTTTTTAATATATCTTTTTAGGGAGACTTCCTTTGTATTGAGTTTATTTGCTTGCCGTTGGAATACATTCTTGTTTTTCAGCATGGCTATAATTTTAAAAAAAAAGTTCTCCTTTTAATCCCACTAATAGTGTATGAACTTAATGTCTTTTTTAAAAATAATACATAGTTTGTCCATTAGGATTTATATTAACAATACTTAAAACTTACTTTTTACTTCCTTATTTAAAATATCTTAACATGTTAATGTTTATATTTTATTCTGCAATATGGCCATTTTATTAGCAGAGTTTTATTTTTGCAAAAGCAATACATGTATATTATTTTAAAAGTAATGTAGCACTAAAAAGCTTACAATAAACCAGGTTAATTTTCTTCCTCATTCTTAATCCTCTGCCTAAGAGACAACCACTTATATTTCTTTTAGATCTTTTATTGACGTTAGCCTCAGACCTTACACAACAAGTGACACTGCTTACCAGGTGACAGCCACTAAGTCATCCAATCCGAATGATAGTTTTCATTATGTTATTCTTAAAGTCTCTCTGTGTGCACCCATGTGAGTCCAGGAGCCCAAGAGTCCAGGAGAAGGTGTTAGGTCCCATGGAGCTGGAGCTGTGAAGTGCCTGACAGGGGTGCTGGGAACGTAGTTTGGGTCCTCTTGACTGTCAAGCCCTCTCTCCCCAGCCCCTGAGTGATATCTCTTGATGGATAGATACATCTTAGTACTAGTCTATCACATAGTCATGGGCTGCTTCATACTTGGACAGCGGGCTGCACATATGACAGTGGTCCCATGAGAGCACAATGGTCTGAAAAATTCCTATCATCACCCATTACTCTCGTGCCTGGAGGGGATACTGATGTAAACTCATGGCCTTGTCAGTCCTGTAAAGACACAGTGTGCCCAGTGATGGCCCGTCCATAATTTTGTGCTTGAGAATAAAGGATTGCTGTGTTTGAGGGAACTGCTTCTACTTACTGAAAACAAGTTTATTGTGGAACCATATACCATGTTATGCTGACAGCAGGCCTGGGCATCCTGTGTTTACCTCGTCTCTTGATTGCGTGGAGAGGCCATGTTGAGTGATTGACTTTTACCATCTAGACTTAGGTAAATACACCTGTGATGTTGGCATGAAGAAATCACCCAATCCTATCTCCCTACCAACGTATCTACAAACATCATTATGCAGTATATGCCTATATTCTTGCTAGAATAGATACAACTCAACTCTTCCTTAACCTCCATCTTCTCCTTCTGCACATTTTGAACTAAAGCAATTTTAGCTTCTTCATCGGGCACTTACAACACCAGTTGCCTCTTTTTTTATGCTTCCTTTTCTGTTTACTTACGATCTCTGGCCATGGATTTATGTGGAAGAGCTCTGAGTTTCTATAAAGGTCTTAAATATGTTTCTTTTTTGTGCAGTATAGACTTTGCCTTAGTTGCTGTCTGGAGAAGATCCACTTAAGGGAAGAAGGATTGATTTTGTTTCCTGTACTTAGAAGATCAGCCCATGACTGGCCGAATGCATTGTGGGGCCGGAGAGAGAATGTCACAGTGGAGGAAGCACTTGCAGAAGATCACTCACCTCACAGAAGCCAGGAAGCAAAAGGTTCACAGTGTGGGACAAGCTTGGGACAGTGTGTCCTCAGATACACAGCTCCGGGAATCAGTCCCTTCAACCACGCGTCCTCCAGAAGCTTCTGTCACCTCTTAGACACCCGATGGGTGCACTAGCCCCTTGATGAAGTCAGACTCCTCAGGAGTCAGTCACCTCCTCAAAGCTCTGACTTTGAACACTGGGGGCCAAGCCTTTAAGATACAAACCTCAGAGGGCATTCCACACGCAGTGGTAACTGATTGCTCCTTTTGCCTCTCTGCCTCCCTGCCCCCCTCTTTGGAAGCATGCCCCCCCTTTTCTTGAATGCACCCCCTCCTTATTTTCTGCATTTATTTCTTGTTGGGTTCATGCACACTTTCTAATAACTCTCGAAAACGCTTTGACGTTTCAGGTTTTGCGCTTTTAAGATGTCTCCAATTTATCTGCCCAGGATGATAAGCGGGGGAAACAGAAAGTTCTGCTGACATTCCTCCACCCTGACAACATCTGGGCTCACTGTCCATGGGTCTCATGCCAGTTGGATTGGTTGCTTTGCACGGGCCTAATTTCCCCCATCTGGGATTTGATCATCCAAGTACGTTATTGTGATGTCCTTTTTGGGGTGACAGTTTTAAAGGGAGAGGCGCTGGGTGACACTGGTGCTGATGTTTCTGCCATTGTTTTACATCCTGAGCTCAAATTTCCTGTCACTTGTTTAAAACCATTCCTATGACTGTTGTTTTAGATTCTTCTAGTTCTTGCGGACTATTTTCTCTGGCCAAGCATGTGTTTTAATTTGGAGAACACATTGTTGCACTTGAAAAGGAGTTATTGGAGGCAGGAGTCTATAAATGTCAGTAACTATCAATTAGGATAGTTTAGTGGTGTTACTCAAGCGCTCTATGTATTAAGTGACTTCAAAATCCAGTTCTCTGAATTGGTAAATTTCCTACTGTGATTGTGGAGTTGTATGTTAGTCCCTTTGATTCTATCGATTTTTATTTCGTGTCTTTTGAGGTTGTGTTATGGAGCACAGTGTGGCCGCTCCAGCCTTTCTGCTGGAGCTCAGTTTGTGTTACCTCTCTTTCCGTCAACAATTTACTTCTGGTCTGTGTCCATCATCGTATATCTCCTGTGGTCAGTGCCTTGTAATTTCTTGTATTTGAAAACATACCCTGCAGCAGAAGATGTGACCCAATAGTAAAGACCACTGGCTGCTCTTGCTGAGGGCCCAGATCCGGTTCCCTGAACCACATGGTAGCTCGCAACTGCCTCTTACTCCAGTTCCAGGGGATGTGATGCCCTCTGCTGGCCTGTGGGGGCACCAAGCATGCAAGTGGTGGACATATAGGCAAAACACCCATGCACATAAAATAAAAATAAAGTTTTGAAAAAATGCATAGGGTGTGTGTGTGTGTGTGTGTGTGTGTGTGTGAGAGATGTGCGTTCATGTCCAAGTCCGAGGACAACCTTGGGAGTCAGTCCTCCCTTCTACGCCGAGACACTTTGTTGTTTGCATCTGTGTGCCCAGGCCAGCTGGCCCAAGCTTCCAGGGACTCTCCCATCTTGCCATGGAAGCACTGAGATCACAGATGTGTACCACCATGCCCAGCTTTCCACAGACTCCTTGGATTCAGACTTAGGCCATCGTGGTTCTAAGATAATTGAGTTATTTTAGGCCATCTCCTCAATCCAAGCTTTATATTTTTATTAGATCACTTTGTCAATTGATATTTGATACATTCTTATTGGTGATATTACTGGATTTAGTTTGTTCCTTTTGAATTTTATTTCTCATTCCTGTTTCTTTTCTTCCCTTGATTATCTCTTGGTTCCTCAGTGGTACCGTTTTACATTATTTTGATCTGTGCCCCTAACCTCATTCCACCTATATTGGTTAGGGTCCAATCAAGAAAGAGGAAACAACCAGTTATCGAATGAAGCATTTAATATAAATGCGCGTTGCCTGGGCACCTGCGCGGATACAAACGTGATTCTGGGACGTGATGAAAGTAGGAGGAGCTGTGGGAGCAAAGTGAGGAGATGATAATGATTAAAGCTCAGAATGAAGCAGAGTCCCGTGGAGGTGAGAGTCTCTGCGGAGGCTGGCTGGCCCCGGCATCTCTGAGCTAGAAAGGGTGAGATCCAGATCCGGAAGGCTGGTGCCGTGAGTATGCAGAGTAGGACTGAACATGGAGTTCAGGTGCTTCTACAGGAAGGAAGAAGTGGGGGCGGGGGTGGGGTCAGTGGGCGTGGGGGCAGGGGTGGGGTGGGGGATACTGCTAAGGCCACCGGACTGTCTTAAGAACCAGCAACAGACCGGAAGTCCATAGGGAGGCAGGCTACAGGAAGAACAAGTCCTGGCCACAGAAACCTTACAGGAAAATGACTGATAGTGTTTGCGGAGTTCCAGCCCTGACTCTGGAGCGGGCCTAAAGCTGGGAATAAAATCTTGGTAGCAGTCCTTCCTGCTGTTACATGGGCGTGTCTCCTCCCCTCCCCTCTCCTTTCCCCTCCTCTCTCCTCTCCCCTCCCGTCCCCCTCCCGTCCCCCTCCCCTCCTCCTAACAGTTCTTGCTATAATGTGGATATGTCTCTGCTTCCCTGTTCTCTTACTCTCTCTCCTCTCTTCCCCTCCTCTCAAGATTGCCTTTGTTATTCAGTTGAAAAAGGCCTTTACTTAAACCTTACTTTGTGTTAGTTTTGGTCATTTAAAATGGCTGTGTGTGTGTGTGTGTGTGTGTGTGTGTGTGTTTGTCCTGTTCTTGTTTCTGAATTGTGCCAACATCTCCTTCTTCAAGGAAAAAAGTTTTGCTAAGGGGGGAAATACTACCAGCATGCTCCAAAGGGGAATTATAATACAGCCATCCTTCAGTATCCATGGAGGATTGGCTCCAGGACCCCTGCTTATACCAAAATGTGTGACTACTCAAGTCCTTGATAATAAACTAGCGTTGCATTTGCATATAACCTATTCACATCCTCCTATATACTTTAAATCATCTTTAGATTACTTATAATACCTAATACAATGCAAATTCTATGTAAATACTACATTATACTGTATTGGTTAGGGAATAATAACAGCAAAGACAATCTACATATTCAGTTCAGATGCAGTTTTTTTTTTTTCCTCTTGAATAGTTGCAGTTTGTGGTGGGCAGACTGAGTGGACGTGGACTGGTGCCTGTGGCCGATGGAAGGGTGAGCCTGCTCCAGCACCCTTGCTGTGAAGACCATGGCCTTTGCACAGACATGCGGAAGGAGCTCTGCTTTTTGCTTTGGTTTTGAAGTTTGCTTGTGTTTCTCTTGATTATTTGAAAAAAATCCCTGAGCTGAATTTGGCAAAGCCACCCTCACTGTCCCAAAGTAACTTTAGCAAAACCACTCGGGCTCTTAGGCATGTGGTCGATTCTACAGATAGGACCTCCTTCAAGAAAAGATAATCCTCCTAGGGGACAGTTAATTTTAGGACCAAAGAGAATTTCAATGTGGTTTATTTCTAGTGCCAGTGAACTAAAAAGGGCTAACTACCATTCAAACAAAATGGAGACTCCATGCTAAAAATAACATGTGCTCGCTGAGATCTGTCCTACCCCTAGCAAGGAAAACAACAAGGTATGATCAGGTGGCCCAAGGATCCTGTGAAGGGTATCTTCAGACTGTCTTACCAGGGGAAGCATTTGCACCATTACAGGGTAGAGAAGTGGGTTTAGAGACAGAAAAGAGAAAAGGAGAAGAAAATTGAGAGAAGACAGAAATGCTTTTATGCAAATAGCATCTCCTCATTATTAGTATCAGAATGCATACCAGGACAGGACCCTTATGACTTAACCTGCTTCTTAATCATTTCCTTCTCCGAGGCTGCCTGAAATTCCTTTCTGAGGGGCTGCCATGCTGAAGACCAGGGTTTAAGCTGAGGCCCCCATCTAACCCAGAGGTGCTCCTGGCCAGCATGGCACCTTACAGGTGTCCCGTTGCCCGTGGAGTGGAGTGGTGGATTCCCGTGTTTGAGCAGAACACATCGAGCTGTCAGAAGACTTTGGACACAGGCCCAAAGCTAGTCTATTCACCTCTGCCAGAAAGCTCAAATTAGCCTTTTCTTAATCCCTGAGACTCACACTGTGTCCGAATCCCATGGCTTAGAGGAAACCCTTATCAATAGCAGGGCGAGGGCGACGACGGGGACATACTAAGTCTTTTAATGAAGGAAAATCTGCAGACTCTTTTCCTGTTGCACCTTCAAAATCATGGTTTGCCAGAACCCTTTCAGGTCTTGAGCACTGTCCTCCCTGGCCTGACTGCATGAACTATGTCATATGGCAGTTTCTGTTTTTGCCTTCACATAGAACATATTTGTTTTGAGCCCTCGGTTTTTCTTTCCCATAGACTCTAGAACAGTGGCTTAATTTTCTGTGCACTGGCCCTACATGGATAGCTAGGTCAGAGGTTGGTGTTTACATACTGAATGAGTCAATGGGACTGTGGGAAAGAATGCCATCCACACTGAGTAGGTAGTCATTAAACGCAGAGAGACAGACGCTGTCTCCATCGAATAACAAGAGAAACACCATGAGACCTCCCTAGGTGGGAGGAGAAATCTGAAAATGACATCATTTCCTATCACACTTAGGGAAAAGACTCTGGAGGGTCCTCTGTGGCTTCTCCAGGGGAAGTCTAGAGCCCCCTGTGACTTAAGCCCTCAGGGGACACATTTCAAAGGAGGGTTTACATTTCTCCACCTCTGGTTGCGCCTGTCCCTAACTTTCCTGTCTCCTTCACTGATGTCAGGAGCCATAGGTATTCTATGGGTTCTTGGATGGCTTCTGTCTTGTTATCTGCACAAGGGCCCAATCAGATCTCCAGTTCTACATGCTATGCCCTTAAAATGCATGTGTCACGTAACTGGAGGGAAAGTGATTTTTTTTTTTTTAATGCACTTGGGTATTTCGTCAAACAAGAGAGCAAACAATTACATTCTGTAGTGGCTGGGGAGGAACTGGGTTTTCCAGAGCCCTTGCTTGAACTGCCAAAGCCATTTCTGGAGCTCACTACAATTCCATGATGACCAGAGAACACTCATCAGAGAGCTTTGCAAAGAGTTCCTATTTCACACTGCATTGTGTCAGGACCTCCGCCGCACCCAGGCACCCTCTCCGACCTGGCCATTTTCACAGGATTTCAGCAGCTCCGGAGCAAAGCCAGGGTGCACGGGGAGGAGGGTAGGTGTGGGGATTTCCTGCGTGAGTGTCCACATCCCTCACTCACATCCTTCAAGGGTTTCCTTTCCCGTTTCCTGATTGTGTTTCTGAGGACATGGTGTCAACAGCTCTCAGAACTGTTAAGTTTTCTATTTATCCTCAGGCCAAGAAAAGGCAACAGATCAGTGCAGTGTAAAATTACCAGCGGTTTTGACAGTGACCTAGAAGAACTCCGGAATGAAGAAATTCAGCCCAGAGAGCTGAGGTTCAGCCCCAGGCCCATCGTAACCACCAAGCTCTGCTCGATTATACAGGTCACAGTACGTTCTGTAGTCTTGAAAGTATTGAACTCATCCAACTTCAGTCCAGGGTTGTTGACACACGCTGATGAATGGCCAGCTTTGGACACCAAGTACCGGGTTTGCTTGTATATTACCTTCTCTATCCAATTCCTATTTGTCTTCATCTTGAAAAGTAGTGCAACGGGTTTTGAAACTTGCTTCTGATTCCTTTTGTACCAGCGCAGAATTCTCGGAGGGCCCGAAGACTCATTGAAACGGTTTTTGTTTTTAAACATTTACTTACTATTTTTTTTGTGCGTGCATGTGTGTGAAAAGGTCAGAGGTCAACTTTAGGGAGCTGGTTTTCTACTTCTACCCTGTAGGTTCAGGTCATTGGGCTGAACCATCTTGCTGGTAAAAGGTAGGAAGGCTGTATTTGGTGGAAGGAAAGGAGCTTGCCCTTACCAAGCTTTGAGAAGCACTGTGGTAACTGGTGATGGTTGAGGTTTTCGAGCCAGACTAGTGAGACCGAACCTCTACTCTTCTACCTCCTATAAATCTGTGAACAAGTTACCTACTCCCCCCCCCCAAGTTTTATCATCTGCAAAATGGGAATAGAAGAAAGGATAAACACTTCTAGGGTTGGTTGTTGGGAGTTAAAAGACATGAGACAGTTTCAATCGTGCCCAGCAGGTAGAAGATTCTTGATAATTATGAGTTACTAAAGCTGTCATCTTGGGTTGCCATAAGAAAGCACCATTGACTACGTGGCTTAAACAACAGAAACGTATTTTCTCACAGGCATGATGTTGTTGGACCTCTATGGTCAGGGTATCTGCGTGGCCAAGCCCGGTTAAGACTTTCAGATGGCCCCCCCCATCCATGCGTCCTCAGATGTCTTCTTCTATCATGTAAGTTCAGGTCATTGAACTGAGCCATCTGAGAAGAGAATCACCTACATATCTACCAATTGCCTTACATACTCTTAATTACTTTCCTGGAGCCCCATCTCCAAATATAGCCACAGATAGATAAGAAATTTAACCTATGAATTTTGGAAAGACATCATTTAATCTTCTATAGTCACCACTTTGTGTGTCTGTAACCTGTATGCTCATGTGAGCAGAGTCTAGAGAATACCGGCAGGTATTGTTTATTGGGCACTACCCACCTTTCGTTGAGAGATGGTCAGTCACTGGCCTCAACTTCATTGAGTGAGGCTTGTCTGGACCACCAGCCCCAGGCGTCTTCTTGTCTCTGCCTCCCTGGTCGTGGATGAGTCTTTAAAACCCTGAGTTCTGAGGATCAAACCCAGGTCCTGATGCTTGTAAGGCAAATGTTTTACCGATGAAACCCGGTTTCCCAACCCCGGCAGCTAGATTATTTTAAATTTAGATGACAATTTAGAACTTCTGAAGATATCATATCACAAAATTCACTCAGAAAAGACAGAGACAGACTTCGAAGAAGGAATTGAGCAAACCAATATGATGTAGCCCAAACTTAGGAGACAGTTCCTCTCAGTGTCCCTCCTCAAGCCACCCTTTGGTTAGATCCTTTCTAAATGGCCTTGAATCTGCGTCAAGTTCTTCATGGTTACTCACCTTCTGAGTAGTTTCTTCTTAAATGTAGTTCATTGCTTGCTCCCAAGGGCCACTTTAGGTGCCTCAGGTGTCCGCCATTTTCTCTAATGGCTGAAGATGCATAACCCAACACGTTTTCTCTCTCTCTAAAACTGTTCTCATAATGTGTTTCTTTCATTTCCTCTTTCCGGAAACATTTTATCTTTGCTGTGACAGATTTCAAGGACTGTAGGATGCGCTCTTCATCTGGACATTCCGTATGTAGGGTCCAGCCCTCCTTTTGGAATGCATCTTCAGTCGTACGTTGATACATCAGTTAGAACTTTCTAGTCAACATCCTGTTGTGTTTAGAAACGACTCTGTTGTATCTGTCATGATTCAGTGGACAGAGAACACTGACAACTCTCTTGCCTTTGTGTTGAACTGAGAGAGCTGACGTGGGTAGGTAGGGAACATGACATTTATTGACTTTAAAGTAATTTGTTCAAATCTCCTAAGACTAGTGAACTGTGGAGCCTAAGTGGCTCTTTGGGCCCATGAGTTCTGAATCTCAACTCCATTTCCTCTATGCCAAGGGACTCAAGCAAACACATCTAAGAAGAAGTTCTTTAAACTCTTCCAGGATATTTGAAAATCACATCCCCTGCTTCTTCCACAAAAAATCTGGGCATGGTACACACTGGTGATCCCAGCCCTGGAGAGGGAAGACAGGCAGGTGGATCCAGGGCTCACTGGCCAGCCAGTGTAGCTGAATCTGTGATCTATATAACATATTCTATGAAAATATAAATTTTATATATAAAAGGGGAGCGACTAAAGAAGACATCCAACGTGGGTTGCATGTGTACCCAAACACACACACTTGCACTTGCATATACAGACCCAGAAACACACACACATGTTCAAAAAGAATAAATGTGTTTTTAAACTTGTTATTATGTCTTCCCGTCTCCTAAAGTGCTGTCAAACACATTTCAGCTCTTTATAAATCTAAGAATTTCTTTCTTCTTCACAGATGAGGAATGAATAGCTTTTTCTCCCACAGCCTCTGAGTGTCCTCTTCTTTAAAGTATAAAATTAGTGACTTTCAGTCGCCCCAAGGGGACATGTTTATTAACTTGGTTATAAATATTTGAAGTCCACACTCTAAGTTCAATTTCTCAGATCTGAGAAAATCATGTTAAAATGCATTTATGATTTATTACTTCCCCAATATCAAAGTGAGTTACAGTAGTCAAAATATTGTCCTTGTTTCCTATGTTCTATGGAGGAGACAGAATACAGAAGATCTTTCTATTCAAGTTTCCTAGCACAAGCTTGTATCCACCCGGAGGCACACCCCTAGGATACTTCCGGGTACCAAAGGAAACAAGAAATCCTGGAAGAGTCTGTAGAGGAGAAGAAATTAGGCTGCTGCCTGGAAGTCAATACCTTCTGACTGCTCATGAGCAACGTTGGATGCTTGAAGACAATGGAACAGAACGTCAAAATTCCTAAGGAAAGGCATTTTCTCCATAGTGTTCTCGGTGTAGCCAAACCACTAGCTAAATAGGGGACAACATGTCAAATAAGAAGTTATAGCTCTGGGCAGTGGTGGCGCATGCCTCTAATCCCAGCACTTGGGAGGCAGGGGCAGGTGGATTTCTGAGTTAGAGGCCAGCCTGGTCTACACAGAGGAACCCTGTCTCGAAAACCAAAACAACAACAACAACAACAACAACAACAACAACAAAAAACAAAACAAAACAACAAAAAACCCATCAAAAACAAAACAACAACAAAACCAACCAACCAATTAAAAAAAACAAAACAAAACCCAGCAACAACAAAAACAGAAGTTATAGTTTATACACACACAGAAAATAATTATGAAGTCCAGTAAAACGGAAAATGCCGTGAAAGAGGAAGCCATAGTGAGGGGAGCTTTGGTTGCCAACTTTACTTATTTATTTTAATAAAAACGCCCAGGAAACTAATGCTCCGCAGCCTTGGCTGTGTCTGTGACGGCTTTCTCAGAGAGGCGTGGCTGAGAAGGGGCCATCTACCCTGACCATGGTGGTACTGTCTCCTGGACCGGGCTCCCAGACTAAATAAAAGCAGGGGAGGGAGAAAGCCGGCAGACTGCTGAAACCCCTCTTTCTTTGGTTCCTGTTCTCCCCAAATATGAGCAAGCGGAGTCACGGAGTCACGTTCCTGATGCCCTTGCTGTGAACCCCCTCAACCGCTGCGCCTCCCCCACCATGATGAATGGTACCCTCAAACCACAAGCTCCAACACATCTTTCTTTTTCCTCACTTTGCTTCTCGTCAGTAATGGCCGCGGGGACACAAAATGTACCCAGTGTACCATGGGATGCGGGGACAGTGGGTTTAGCCTAGAAGGGTGGAGAGAGAAGGACCTGGACGACAGCCGGCAGCGGGACGCCTAGACCAGAGCAGAAAGGAGAGACGGCTGGGTGGAAACCTGGAGGAGGGAAGAGACTGGGCCACAAAGGAAAATATCGATGTGGCCATAAAGACGCCATCTTCAGATTTGTAGGTTATTGTTGAAGTCGGCCTTTAGACAACCCCACGGAAGGAGGCTTAGTGATAATTATGGAAAAGATCATGCACGCGCTCAGTTTTGACAACATAAATATACGGGTAGACTGACCGGGGCGGAGGGTTTGGCATGGGTCTGTGGAAGAAGCGAGGAAGTGACGGACAGTCGCTGAGCTGAGAAATAGATGCTGGAAGCGGCGGAGACCTGGTGAGGAGGAGCCGCTAAGGCACAATCATTCCCATTCAGAAGGAAGGAAGGAGGAGGAGGAAGGAGGAAATGCCAGCGAGTGCTGAGTTTCATTCAGGCCAGGAAGTAAATGCCGTTCAAAGGTAACAAAGAGGACTCTGTTAGAGTTAGAAAGGCAGGCACCAAAATAATGTAGCACACACACACATGCACCCCCCTCCCCTAAAAATAATTCCCTCTGAGAAAGGGCACTGTATGTCAGGGGGAGGACAGAAGTAAAGGATTATGGCATTTATTATAAGCACTTACATATTTTGCTACCTTTATTAATTTATCTATGTATCTATTTTGTGTGTGTGTGTGTGTGTGTGTGTGTGTGTGTGTACGTGTGCCATGATGCACAAATGATGGCTAGAGGACAAGCTTTAGGAGTCAGTTCTCCCTTGTCATGCGGGTCCCAGGGTTGAGCAGGCTACCAGGCTTGGTGACACACACCCACACACTCCGGGTCAGCTGGTTAGCCCATCATATTATTCAAATCCATGAAGCATTTTGTGAAACATATACATACATACACATATATATTCATGTATACAATTAATTTTTTTTTTTGAGACAGGGTTTCTCTGTATAGGTCTGGCTGTCCTAGAACTCACTCTGTAGACCAGGCTGGCCTCAAACTCAGAAATCCGCCTGCCTCTGCCTCCCAAGTGCTGGGATTAAAGGCGTGCAACACCACTGCCCGGCTCCACAATTAGTTTTTAAGTAACACTCGTGAAAGCATGTTGGTCTGTGGATATTAACTTTTCAGCCTGTTCTAGTAACAATGGCGGGGTGGGTTACAAGAAAAGAAATAGGGTGCTCCTGGAGTTGCAAACTGGAGAGAATCAAGGAGTGGGGGCATGCATTTTAAAGAACAATGTCTATGTTAAAGATATACAAATTAGTTCTCCATCAATTATATCAACTCTGGAACCCCGAAGAGGCAAAAATCTGAAATGAGAGGTCATCAAGCAGCCAGACCGACAGCTAGCAGAGACCGGGGCTTCCTTAAAAGATCATCTGTTGCCAGTCATTGTAGCGACGCGCAGATGTCAAGAGACATACCTACCAGCTGCCTCCCCCAGCCTTGAACACGGGTTTGGCAAGATGCGAATGATGTGGCTAATTTTCCGGAGCTGAGTCTAGGCAGTGGGGAAGAGGAGTTCCTTAGGAAACCCCCCACCCTGTAGTGAACTTGGATTTTTATCCTTTGTCTTCTGTTTACCTCCTCTTTCTGCACACCATTAAAAAAAGATGTACGTGTGAAACTTTATAACTTTCTTATATTTTTCTATTTCTCATTGCCGTAGTAAAATACCTAATGGAAAAGCAACTTGGGAAGGAATTGTTTTGGCTTCCAGTTTGGAGAGGTACCGTCCATCAATGTGGGGAATGCACAGCGGCAGGGGCCTGAGGCAGCTGGTCGAGATGGGTCTGCGGGACTGGAAGCAGAGAGGAGACAAGAAGGGAAACCCTCCAGGCCTGCTCAGAGCGACCCACATCCTCCACCTAGGCTCCACCTCCAAAACCTTCCACACCCTTGCAAATCAGCACCACCAACTGGAGACAACGTGTCCAAACACAAGAGCCTGGTGGGAGTGGGGGACGACGTTTCACCATTCAAAGCACAATTTTTAGTCCTGAAGCATCACTTAGAAAGTTGGGATTTCTCCGTTATATACTTTCCTCCAAAGAATGTATCAGTCAAGGCTAAAGCAACAGTCTGAGGGCAATCATCCAACTTATATCTGATGGTAAGTAACTTCATGCAGAGTCCTTGTCACGTGCAGACTTCCATGTAGACCAGGAGTGCACTCCTCGAAGGACAGCCCCTGAGCAGCTAAGACAGGCAACGGAGCCATCTGTCTCGCAGCTCTGAGAGCGCGGAGGCAGGAGAGCACTTCCTTTGTCCTCCCTGCTTCTCGTAACCGGGCGGACTGGATTTCCAAGCCTGCCTTTGTAAACTGAACTTTGGCCTGGTGTTTATGGGGCATTTGTGTTTGCTTTCTTCACGCGGAAGCAACAATAGGAATTATAGGAATTTAGCGTGCGTGGGGGTGGTTTGCATTGTTTTCAGAAGGAACATACTTCAGATGCTGAGGCTTTGGGAGTGGCCAGGACGGTTGTAGAGCAAGGGGAGCCTTGTTGCCGTGTGTGGAAGCGGGGACCTTTCCAGTGAGCTCAGTGGTTCTGAATTTCATAAAGCCATCCTGACACCTTCTTTGAAGGAACACTGGGTCCCTGCAGCCATGTTTATTATGTGTTCGTTCTGTCAGTTTCAGGGATGGTTCTTTCCTGGCATCAGGACATGGAATTCTGTGGCACAGCGGGAATCCAGAGGGCATCCATAGACGGACAGGGGGCTGGTTCCACAACATGCCTAATTTGCTGATTAAATCAGTTGAACTGGGGCTGGAGAGCATTTAGCACTCATGCAGAGGACCAGAGTTTGGCTTCCCGGATCCGTTTCAGGTGACTTACGGCAGTCTGCAACACCAGTGCTAGGGGATCCAGATCCCTCTTCTGGCCTCTGCAGGAACCTGCACACACACACACACACACACACACACACACACACACACAAATAAAAATTTAAGAGTGAGCTGAGCTCTATTTGTCTGACCCATTATGTTTCTGGCCATTAAAACAGTTCCCTCATATCCTATGTAGGGCAGTGCAATTTGTAAATAAGATTCTTAAAAAACAAAATCCACCACCACCACCATCACCACCACCACCACCACCACCACCACCACCACCACCAGCAACAACAACAACAACAACAACAACACCAACAACAACATCAACAGGTCTTGTTTATCACTACTCCATGGACATTTTCTGAGTTCCTCATCTTTGAAGGCTTGGAACCATTTCATTATGCTCCACTCGTTGAGTAAGTTTCCTTCCTTCTGGGGTTGGGGATGGGGGAGAGGATGGCAGTTGGAGATGGGGAGGCAAGCACCGCCAGCGTCACTCCGGCCTGAGGTTCAGAGGATCTGAATCCATGTTGTCTCCTGTGAGCTTCCGTGAGAGGCTCATCTCTTCAGCCACCCCTCCATGTTCTCCAGCCTTGGCAAGCAGCTAGAGGGGGGGCTGGTGCTCTCCAGCTGCAGAGACCCGGGGCCGTCACCGGGGAGGCTGCACCTGGGCCGGACCCATTTGTACTGATGGCACTGGGTCCCGCACTATCCGAGCCGCCCTAAAAATAGCTCTCAATTAACATTGCATTTCAAGAATTGGAAAATTTCCCAGAAGTCCATTCTCTTTTCCCTTTTTCTATTTCATTACATTTTGCAGTAATAATACACAAGCCTGTAGAAAACATGACGGGTAATGAAAAAATGTAATTAATATAAGCAGCGTAAGGCATGTTTTTTTTTTTTCCTCTGTTGTCCTCATAGAAAATTGCAGCTTTAAAGCAAGCGGGATATGAAAATGCATAAATGCCCCTCCTGGAGCTGCTGTGGTTTGTAAATATCTTATGCAAAAATAGTTAAGTCAACTGTCAGATTCTTTTTTTTTTTTTTTTTTTTTTAATAACACTAAAGTCACATATTCTTGTTTGGAAAAAAAAAAACTTCCCCCGTGGGCTACGTTGAGTGATGTAGACAACTGTTTGTATGATCGGGTGGTGTGGGTGAAGGTCTTCTACAATAAACCTACAAGCGGGAAGGACTTCCTCTCTGGGAGGTGGCACCGAAGGCTTTAACTGTCTTGCTTCTTGGTCCTCTCAACGTCCACGTAACATGAATGTCCTTGCCACTGTTTCGCACCAGCCCAGCCCATTCCATTAACTGAAGTAAAGCGATTAAGAAGCTGAGAGTCTGTGCTATATGGTGGCATTCTTGAGACTATCCTGGTTCACCTGTGTGTGCCGCTTAGCAATTACCTAGAGCTGCTTCATGGGGGTGGTGGTGGTGGTGGCAGTGGGGTCACAAGAAGATCTCAACAGTGAACTCAAATGCTCCCCGAATATCTCCCAAGGCCGGTGCTTAGGGTTTGTTTCCATGCGATTGTTCCTGCGTCCTTTATGCTTTTAAACGACAGCGGTCTTGTCTCATTGCTCATTACCTGATTCCCCCTTGTTCTGGTTTCTCCAGGATGGCTCTGGTGTTTGTGAGTGTTCAGCTTTCCTCTGGGGATTCTGACCTTATCCCTTCTGCTCTGCCGGGCTCCCTGGTGAAGGTAGGTTTCCCCCAGATGAGAAGCGGGCGCCTCTCTGCTGTGGCATTCTGGGCAACCATTTGGAGCCCCAGATGTAGGAAATGAAATAATCCACGCTCGCACAGTCACAGAGTGCCCATCTGGCACCCAGGAACCTTGCGAGATAGAAGCACACAGGCGTGAGCTCACTCCTGCTATGGCATCTCACCAGCAGGGCTGCCGCCAGCGCCAGCGAGAGACAGGGAAAGAATGCCGGGGTGCAAAGGGTCCCTTGTCATTGCTCTCTTTCTGGGCTCTCTCCTCCCCATACCCCTTGCTTCTTGCACACCATCCTAGGTGTGAGAGAAAAGGCCTGGTGGGAAAAGCCCCAGAAACCATACAAAGACACCCCATTCTGGCCCCCCAAACCAGACTGACAGGACAGCCCAAATAAGAGACCTTTTCTTGTTTCCACAGAAGCCCAGGAGAGGCTGGCCAGAGAGCACCTGGGGCTGAGTGAGAGCATGCGCCATTGCAAAGGCTGACTGTCCCCACAGAGGCTGGCTTGCTGACATTCAACCCAAGTCCTAATTAAAGAGCTAGGCAGATGTGTAAACTCCTGGGGGGGGGGAGGGCAGGGGGCAATTGTTATGTAAGCTTGCCCTTAATCTACGGCTCTAACGCTCTGAGTTATCCTTTAAAAACACACCTTTTTTTTTTTTTTTTTTTTTTTTTAATTGAAGAGAGGTGGTAGCTAAGGGCAGGGTGAGATTCCCTAAAGTAGCAGTTAACTATGGGCAGGGACAGAAATGTGGCTTAAGTGAAAAGCAGTTTAAATCATGTACTGATTAGTATCACAGCAGCATTAAAAGGAGGGAAAAGATCACCTTCAACAATGTGCCTGACAATGCTGGGAAAGGCTATAAGGAGTTATCGGGTTGCAGAAGCCTTCTGAACTAGCCTATTAGCATTCAGCACTCCCCGTGCCCAATGAAGGCGTGTTCAAAGCCAGCAGAGAAAGACAGATGCCACTACACAGGCGGAGTTTGTCCCTGGCGCCTGCTGACCAGCCACACAGAATAAAGGGGATTGGCTGGACGACGCCCCCGTGGAGTTGAGACTCAGAACTATTAGGGAGAGAGAAACAAATGGTTTCCTCCTCCGGGAACTTGTTCGCTCTGCTCAGGCACCAATCCTGTCTTTCCAGAGAATGCTCTCTGCGAGTTTGCTAATCCCGGGTACCAAGCGGGCGGCACAATGAGATGTTTGTAAATATGATAAACCATTACAATATTACAGCTTTTCATTTGGAAAGTCATTTAGGCAAGAAATGATTACTGACCCATGTTATGTAAATGACGGGAATGCAGAAATTAGTATTTGGGTCAACTCATGTATTTTTCAACCATGAAATGAAAATCTCAGCGCTCACATTCCAATTCATACATGAAAGCGTCACGGTGCTATTAGTTGGCTATTGTGTTAATTTATTATTGTCTTAGTTAGTGTTTTCGGAGCCATGGTGGAGTAGATGTCTACTTTCAATGTACTGATGTTAGCTCTGAATGGAGGCATGTGCTCGTGGGAGCAGTGGGTTTCCTGAGGGAAGGTTAGGTCAGCTGGGCGGAAAGAAAGCTAACCGGAAGGAGGCCTAGGGAAGCTCCTCTCCAAAGAGTTCAAGCATAAACCTAGTCTACCACCCACATTTTTTTTTTAAAGTTTATGAAACCTTTGTTGGAAAGCTACACTCCGACACCAAGTTTTTATCTGCCAATGGGGACACAAAAGAATCCCACGACGGAACTGGAGAGATGGCGCTGCACTAGAGGACAGAGGACCCAGGTGTGATTCCCAGAGCCAACAGGGTGGCTCCCGACTACCTATGAGGAGGATCTGACGCCCTCTGTCGCCGCTGCAGAGTGTGTGTGTGTGTGTGTGTGTGTGTGTGTGTGTGTGTGCATGTGTGTGTGCATGTGTGTGTGTGTGTGTGTGTGTGTGTGTGTGTGTTGCGCATACATACAGCAGGCAATCTCTCCCCCATAAACATGAAGGTAAATGAACAGAGAAATAAATGAAAGAATTAATTAATTAATTAATTAATTAATTAATAAATAAAAGGATCCTCCAATGGCCTTTGTCTTTGAAGCTAAAAGCCGGAGAGGCTCACTGTATAAATGCCTCAGAAACCCAAAGAGGGGAGAAAACCCAGGAAAGCTTTCTGGAGGAAGTGATGTTTAAATTCAAAACTGCCAGCGTCGCTTGGACTTTCCTAAGTGAAACACACGAGAAGAGCCATGCTGGGTGTAAGGCAAGAGAAGCGCTCACAGGAGGAAGTCATAGTCAGCAGGCCAGAGACTGCTTTGTGGACAGAGACCGAAGGAGGTTATCACAAAGCAGACGGCATGTCTTCATGGGAACGGACTCTCAGGAGCGGCTCCTGGGGAGAGCTCAAGGCTGGCTAGAGAGAGCAAATATGAGGGGACCGGTCTGGCCCGCAGCTCTCACACAGAATGAAGCAGGGGGCTGTGTCCAGCCTGAGCCCGAGGCTGCTCATGCTCCAGCATAGCTTTCGATGCAGCTCGAGTCAAAAGTCATAAATCTATCTAAAAATATTATGAAATGTCTTTGTCTAGTTATTACGTTTGTAAATTCCTTTTCGGTAAGTTTGCAGATGGTAATGTTGTGTCCCTATGTCCAAAAGTTGACCATAGTTGAGGCTTTAGAGAAAGGTGGATTAGACTTAGGACCTTTCTGTGCATGTGTGTTAGGAGGGGTGCAAAGGAAAGGGTGGGGCTAAGAGACGAGAAAGGAGTCTTGGGAGTAAGTTTCAGTGCTACACGCAGTGGACAGACTTAGTGTCAACCCGTGTGCTCAGTGGATTTAAGACACGTGATGCTGAGAAGAAAACTAGTTGGCTTTGCTTCCTAATCATGTTGTTTGGCTACAGGGATGCTTGGCATTCCGTCTGCACAACTGAGGCTTAGCACTTTGAACTGTAAGGCTGCGTAGTGCGTAGACTGTGGTCTTATCCAACTTTGGTTCCTGGTTATGGGTTATACTAACCGCAAAAACAAGCATTCAGTCAAGATCTTCCCAGGCTACCCAAGACCAGAGAGCTGAGGTCAGAAGCCATGAAGAGGGAGGTTTCTGATGCAGGGTTGCTTTGACACAGTCAGCCAGACCAATGGTTCTCAATGGTGGTTGTATGTCTCCTATGGAGGACCTTGGGACCCTGTTAGAATTTTCCAGGTGTCACAATATTGGATTAGAGCCAAAGACACTAGAATTTATACCCAAAACAGCCCTTCGTGATAAAGGACCACTCAGTGTCCAACATAACTTCTGAATGCCTTACCAGCTGGGCCTGCAAGGGAACCTGTTTATAATTACCTCAGCCTGAAACCGGACTCCAATTTACATACTCCATTTCTTCATTTTAATAGACACTAAATTTTCCATGAATTTATAGCTTATATGTAAATCAGGGGAAGACTATTTTGTCTTCTTCAGAACTCTGCCAAGACGTGGACAAAGAGAGAGCACATTCCCGATAGTTCTGAAATAGCAGCCCTTCACTAGTCCAGGGGCTTATGGCTCTGCGTCTACGCACAGACGAAAGCATTTACATCTTCATGCTTTCCAACCTTACATATCTAAATGCACATCTCATTGTGAACCGATCTCTCTTTTTCCTCTTGTGAATTATATTTAGGACATTATATCACCATGCAAAACTATGTATGTAGCTAACAAATTATACGTGTCATTAATGTTCAGGATTATACAAGAAGGGTTATGAAGTTGTTTGTTTTGTTTTAATCAGATGCCATGCTCATGCCTGTAATTGCAGTACTTAGGAGGCTTAAAGAGAAGGGTTGTCACAAGTTCAAGGATGCCCTGGGCTATATATAGTTCCAGGTGAGCTTGGATACAGAATAAGATCCTGTTTCAAAACAAAGAAATAAAGATGTTGGGTCTGATGGGCTGAGAGCCTCAGTCTTAATAATCTAAGAAAATTATGCGTGACACCTTATGTGAGGCTTTTATTTAACACTGGGCCCATCCATAGCTTTGCTCATACTCTCTGAATAGCCTGGCATGGAGTGTTTTACATACTGTATGGGTGTGCAGGGGACACAAAGAGTCATGAGTCCTGCCCAATAATTGTCAATATCATTCAAGATGAGATGGTAGGGACATGGGCTATATCAGCTGTGAACACTTAAGAGCGCAAACCTGGAAGGTCAGACAGGAAGCTGATGGTCAGTAGTTAGCGTAAAGGATCCTGTTGTCCAACACTTCAGGGTAGGGATAAGAGAGGAAACCCTACCCACTGTGGAAGGACCAGACAAAAGCAAAGTCTCAGCTTCAATGACCATAACTGGGGGGGAGAAACAAAGATATGAAGCAAAAAGTAGACACCCCAAAACTAGCCAAAAGTGGGATCTTGGGCTAAGGGTACAGGCTAGAACTCAGAGAAACTAGGGTCTGTGGAAGGGCGGCAGTAAGAAAGTCTCCATGTTGTGTGGTAGATGTTGAGGTCAGGATGACTTATGATGCTGTGATGAACTGCAGATCAATTTCTGTGGCAGATTTTGAGAAGGAAACAGGTGCAGAGACTGGGAGTCCTCTCTGAGGGTAGATCTCACACTCTGGTAGTTAACTATATAAGTGGAAGAGCCCATATGCACGTGTTTAAGGAATGATCAGATAGACAGAAAGCCATGTAATATTTCAAGAGTGCCTGAAGATGTTGACCTCTGGTCTCCGTCTATCATTATTTTTTAACCAAGTCCTGAAGTGTTCAAGTTCATTGGTACTATACTATTCATTCTAAGTAGCGACTGTAACCCAGTAAATATATGAAATGTCAGATATCTCTATATTATCCCATTTGGCCCTTGACACAATACAACTGCAGTATGTAAGTCATATATTATTGTATTCCTTATTTTACAAATAGATCGAAGTCCAGAAAAGAGTACTCGTCACATTAAGCCACGTTGCTGTACAGGTCAGAGGGACTCTGGCTCTCGGAGCCAGCGATACTATCTATCCCTGGTCTACTACGTTGAGTTGACTGTGTGACTACATTTTTCATAGCTCCCATAGGTATTTTAGTTTTAGCTCTGACCTTGTGTTAGAATGAAAGATGTGTTGGTTACTTTTTTCATTGCTTTGACAAAATACCTAACAAAGGCCACTTAAGGAAGAAAGGGTTTTTTGGTTCACAGTTTGAGGGACAGTCCTTTAAGACGGGGAGTCATGGCATGGGGGCTGGAGGCAGCTGGTGGGTTGTATCCGAAGAAAGCAGAAAGAAGACTGGCGCTCAGTTCCTTTTCCTTTTCCTCTGTTCAGGACTCCAGCCAGTGGGATGCTGTGGCCCTTCCCTCCTCAGTTAAACCTTTCAGCAAATACCTCCCCAGACACACCCAGAGGTGTGTTTCCACAGTGATTTTAAAAGCAGTCAAGTCAACAATGAAGATTAGCCATGGTAAGAGGCTTACACTTAAGAAGCATGTGAGCACTGGATATGATCTGAAAGACTGTCAGAGCTATTAGGAGATAAAGACAGAATAGACTTTCAGACCCAGGTACTGGGGCACACTAAATTGAAAAGAGGCAGTTCCTACTCTGATTGATGGCTTGTATTTGAATGAGTACCATTCTAACAATAATGGTGTTATAACAGGAATTGTAGAAGCCATCACCCAAGTACCACATGTTTTGTTTGGATCTGTGGAATGTGAGAGCTATAAGATAGGTCTTATTTCCCACATTTAGCAAACACATTAATAACGATAGTTAACATGTGGGATTCACTCATTCTAAGAAAGAGTTCCTTAGGAGTTATAAGAGAGAACATAGGTGGCTGTCTTAGGGTTTTATTGCTATGAAGAAACACCATAACCAAGACATCTCTTATAAAGGCAAAGCAAGGGCTGGCTTACAGTTCCAACGATTCAGTCCACTATCATCATGGCAGGAAGCATGGCAGCATCCAGGCAGACATGGCGCTGAAGAAGGGGCTGAGAGCTCTACATCTTGATCTGAAGTTAGGCAGGAGGCTATCTTCTGCAGCCAGCTGGGAGGGGACTCTCTTCTGAAGTGGGTAGAACTTGAGCATAGGACCTCAAATCCTACCTTTATTTCCTCTAACAAGGCCATGCCCACTCCAACAAGGCCACGCCCAAGTGCAACTTCCCAAGGGCCAAGCATATTCAAACCACCACAGAGACCAAAAGGGACCTGGGCTCACATTTTTATACCTAGGATCTTAAGCATCTTCATCTGGTAAACCTTTGGCCATGGGCTTTTGCCTGCAGCCACCCACTTCTACTTTTCTAGTGTATTTTGAACTTGGTGCTGAACCCATTACCTTAGCATTCTGTTCTTTATGACCAAAGGCAGCCAATGAATACTTATTCATAAACCTTTTCCATTGTGGTAATGCTGAGGTGGCACCTCTGGAGTCAGTGGGATGCTAGGTCCCACAGCTCAAGACTCCGGAGCCCTTTCCTGGTGGACTACAACTCCATCCATATTCCTTTAGCAACAGGTACGTGTCAAGAGGGAATGACATTGGCATGTGGGAAGTGTTTTTGCTCGGATGGACTAGAAGGATTTTCTGGGACTCTATCCAGCTCTGAAGGGAAAAAGAATTCCAGTGGAAAGGCATCCTGAGACATGGGAGCTCAGGAACCTTATGGCTCTGAGGTGGGACAGTGTCTCAAAGGAAGACCATCCTGAGACTTGGGAGTCCAAGAACCACATAATTCTGACAGGAAGCTTTTTCAGCAAAGGTGTTGGGGCTCCCAGGGGAGAGTAGCCCCAGCTGAGCTGAGGAGCTCTTTTGCTTGCTTCTTTTCTTGGCTTCTTCTGTCAAGAGAGTCACACTAGGCAACAAATCTCATGGAAGAGATGGGTATGGAGGAATTAACCCAGGATAACTGCCCTGAGCTCCTGTAAGCAGACAGCAGGGAACTGGACAAAGGACAGTGCTTATATAGGATTTCTTAGGGGGCGGAGCTTCTCAGGGCAGAAATTTCTAGAGCAAGGATTGGTGGGATTTCAAGACCTTAGCTTGGATGTGGTGGTGGGTCAAGGATTGGTGGGTTTCCTCCTCAGCGATTGGCGGGTTTTTGTGGGAAGCTAAGGATAGGTGGTTTTATCTGCTCTGGGACTCGTGGCTTTTCTTCACCCCCTTTACCCTGCATCAAGCAGATAGGTTAGCATGGGAAGTTCTTCCGGCTGCAGCCTGCTTTCGCTGAGGTGTCATCTCTGTCGGGCTGCTGGGGATTGGGGGGATAGGATAGAGAAGAGGTGCTGCCTTTGTGGACAACTTCTGTGGGACCCTCCTACAGTGGTGTTTCACCACTGTGAACAGGAAAGCTGTTGGTCACCACTGTGGACGGTTCCTGAGGGGCAGCTCCTGCTCAGGGCAGGGAAACGCATAGGCTGAAGAGATGTGGTTGCTGCCATTTTGACAAGAGCCACCATTTTGGACAGCGCCTGTGGGACATTTTACTGCAGCAGCCGTAGGCAGCTTTAGTAGACAGCTTTAGTGGCTCAGCAGATTTTGTGGTGCACAGCTCAGGGACTCCAGCGTGTACCTGAAAACCTTGAGACATGGACACCTACCTCCTTAAAGTTTCAGGAGACCCTGAGTTCAATTCAGATCTGTTAAAGGGGAAGATGGTGGGAGCCATGCTTGACTGGAATCCCTCCTCCATCTTGGAATGTTCATTTACTCTTCTGTTACTAGTTGTGTTCCAAGGAAGGTCCCTGGAACCCCTCTGGGTACCACTGAAGTTATTTTTTCAACTCACAGGAATGTAGCAAAACTCTAAGTTTACATTAAAGTGACTTCCTTTAGCTCTTTAGTCTACTGTGGTGTTGGCCAAGGGAGACTTTCTAGAACACCCCCTTTTCAGTTACTGAGGAATTAATGAAGCCAAGTAAATAGGATTCTTTAATAGGCTTAAGTTAACATTTCCCAAGTTTTCTGTGATTGAGACTTGGGCAGAAAATAGAATACCGAATAATGTGTAAATGGCTTTTCCTTATAAATACATTTATCTGAAGAACTTCATTATTACATAAATTACTTCTTCAAAATTAATTTCCACTTATTTTAAAGAGATGAAACCCGTGTTTTCAATGTGCTTAGTAGAGTTCAGTGATCACATATAATAACAATGTATTAAAAGCTGCACAGAAAAGAAACCATTAAAAAAACCCATAACTCAACAGACGAAAATAATGACAGACTAGCCATTCATGCAAATTAGCTAACTCACATTTATCAAAGAAAATATTTCAGAGCATTAACAACACTGTCACTTAAGAAAAATTAAACGGGGCCCAGAACCACACATTCATTTTTACTGCTCTCATTATTCATTTGTGTGTTTCATTCCTCCTTTTCAAACAAAATCACAAGTTTTGGATTCAAAGTTCGGCAGAGAGAGAAGCAGATGATTTTTGCTGACCCCGAGGTTAGCAGCAGTAAAGCGGCGGGAACAAATCCGGCTTGAACCAGGTCCAAATCCATATCTCCCAGCGCGCATGCAAGTCAGGGGGTGAGGAGGGCAGTGGGTATGAACACCGGTAATCTTGGAAATTGAAATATTAAACATATGTCAAAGATTATCAAATCCACATCCACACGCCTCATAGAGAAGTCTTTTATCTGCGGAGTTCAACCCTCTTCAGCGTTCCTGAAGGCCTCATCCTAGCTTGCTGCATCCAGTTACCACAGCACAGGCTTTTAGATGGGTGCAGGCAAAGCTCTCACACTTTTTTAGCAAAATCAGATTTCTTAAAAAAACAAAAAACAAAAACAAACAAAAAACAAAAACAAAAACCCCAACACTTTTATTTATCTCTCTTCCTGTCTGGACACTGTGTTGTTTGTTTTCTTTTTCTTTTTCCTCTTCCTCCTTCTCTTCTTTTTAAATGTTCCACATCATGTCATTTGCCCAGTAAGTGGTACAGTCGAGGAAATCCCCTCAGGTTTTTTTGACTTGTTTTCTCATGTTAAAGACATTAAAACCTACCAGCAACTCTTTGGCAGTGCTTCGGATGCAGTGATGAATGTTTCAGATCAAGAGTATATGACTGTGGTAGCTTGAGTAGGAATGACCCAGTGACCCATATCCTCCGGCTCCCACAGTCACACGCGCACATACCTGCACACACACACACACACACACACACACACACACACGCATGAACACATAATACACACTAAACACCCCAAGGACAGGAGCCAGACACAACAGGTCAGAATTCAAACATCCAACTCTCTTCCTTGCCTCTATCATTGCGTGGTGAAACACGTGAAGGGCAAACTGTTAATAATGGTGTATGTTCACGTTTCCAGTGACATGTTCATGTTTTCAGAGGCTGGACTCTGTCTAAATGAAAGTATTTCTGAAATACTGTTGGAATGTTTCACATCCAACTGTTAATTCACCGCAGCCTCGAAGTCTGTTTAGAGGGAGGAACTATTTCGCTAAAACAATTCCCTCGCCATTTCCACATGTGTCCACATAGTTCCCAGAATCAGCTAGGGTAGGAAGGAGACTGCAACCAATTGGAAAGTCAATGTGTTCATGTAAAAAGTCTTTAATTCTCTAGAGACATAATAGGTGGAATCCCTTGGCAAGTAACAGGTCTATATATTTTTGCTTCAGGTTCCATTACTGTCATTCAAGTATTTTGAAACTGCTGTCAAGAGCTAGTGAGAGGCGACATTTGGAGCACCTCTCAATAGTCTTAGAGCTTTGGAAGGACAGAAGAGAAGGTGCAGCCCAGTGCCCTTTAGACGTCACAAATGGTGGTAAGTCATGGTCCTTCTGTCCCATTGAGTGTGAGACTGGGGACTGGGTTTCTTTAAACCGTGTGGTATTTTTGTTTTCTCACCAGGAAAGCTTTAAACAGATGTGGTCCATTGAGCCTGAGCTCTATGTCTCCCAGATATCAGACTTCTCTGAGGAAGCGGTTAGGACTGCACGACACTGCTAATTGGGTCTGAAGTCTTTTAGGCTCTAATCGCATTCCTTGCATCCACGTTTTGAACAAGCCGCACAAGCAATGGTAGAGCAGGATTGGGAATCGGTTGGCCTAGTCAGTTCTACTTCTCAGAAATCTCTCCCAGAACATTCTGCCTCAACATCCTAACTCAGAAGCCATCCTATTTCCAGGAGGGGACAGGGCTCTCAATTTTAGCGATTACTTCCATTTATTGTGCCAAATTATGACTTCCTGTGGCCTCTGTCCTCCCGTACTAGTGTGTCTTCTAGAGCAACAGAATAATTCTTTCAGATGTAATGCCTGCAGATGATGTTGGGAAATGCCGAGTGCGTTCCCTGTTCCCGTGTTGGGGTCTTCCAACGCTGACACTACAGTAGGGTGCTCACGGGCCATTGCATTTTCAGGTAAAATCTTTCCATTTCTAAAATTGCTTCTGATGGTTTCCATACCCTTAGGCACTAGCCACCGGAAGGAGACTTGCTACCATCTTTGTTAAAATGATTAGAATCCATAGCTCCTGTGCAGTGAGTGGAACTGCTTTAAAGCTGAGCGTTGGCACACCGAGTTGAACTGAGCTCAGGACCTCACGTGGGCTCTAGCCGAGTGTAGGGAGGGTGTCTCTTCCGGTGTCGCCCTTGGCCATATTGGCTGCAAAGTCCTGTCATGTTGTTAAGTTCGCTCTGAGCTAGAACCCCACTTAGGTAGGATCCAGGGCCTCATGTGGGGTCACTGTCAACTTACATCATGATTTTGGTTTGTGGGTGGCGTCTAGATGGTTGGGGTGTTGTGACAAAGTGCTTCAGGTTGAATGGCTTATAAACCACGGGGACTTGCTTCTTGTAGGTCCGGACACTGAAAGCCTGAGACAGGAGTCCTGGGGTGGCCGGGTTCTGATGAGGGATGTCTCCCAGGACGCAAACTGGGAACTTCTCTTTTGCAGTGAGGAAGCAACCTTGTTAACCAGCTCTTCATCTTTTCACACAAAAACACTGAAACACTTCACAAGAGGTCCAGCTTTTTTACCTACTTATCTCCCAAAGGTCCCTTTCCTTTTCTTGGGGAGGGGCGGGGGGGGTGGGAGGGTGAGGAAAGGGTTTATTCCGCTTAAACTTCCACGCTGCTGTTCATCACTAAAGGAAGTCAGGACTGGAACTCAAGCAGGTCAGGAAGCAGGAGCTGATGCAGAGGCCATGGAGGGCTGTTTCTTACTGGCTTGCTTCCTCTGGCCTGCTCAGCCTGTTCTCTCTCTCTCTCTCTCTCTCTCTCTCTCTCTCTCTCTCTCTCTCTCTCTCTCTCAGGCTCTGCGGCTGTCTTTCTTTTTTTTCTTTTCTTTTTATTATTATTATTTTCTATATTCTTTGTTTACATTCCAAGTGATTTTCCCTTTCCCCGGTTCTCCCCTCCCCCTAAGTCCCATAAGCCCTCTTCCTTCTGCCAGTTCCCCAATCAACCCCCTCCCACTCCTCTGTCCTGGCAATCCCCTACAATGCTGCATCAAGCCTTTCCAGGAAAAGGTTCCTTTCCTAATATAACCTACATTGGGGTGATAATGAAACATTTGGCTTTGGGAGGGAGCCTAAATATCCAGTCCATGAAGGTAGAAAAACTGAAGGCCAGCAAAGTTTAGGGTACTTGAGATTATATATCTGGTTTACATTCTAGTTATGATTTTGATTTTTAGATATTTTTTTTTTTGCTTCTTTTGCTTTAAAATCTGAGCAATTCCTGACTCACAACACACTAATAAGCCAGGGTGTCCCTGCCTGAGTTTCAGCAAGTGAGAACAAGAAGAGGAGTGAGTGCTTTTTCCTTGGTTAGTTATATGTGCTTATAATATTTGTATATATCTCTTCTAGTGTTTATAAACCCTTAATTTATCAATCACTATAGCAGTGACCTTTCTCTTTCATTTGTTTAATCTGTAAATGAATTAAATCTATAAGCCCTTGCCCAAGGTGTAAATGGTTTTACATGGGGTGGGGGTGTGGGGGTGTGGGGGGAGTGGGGGGTTGGGGGGATGGGGGATGGGGGGTGGGGGTGGGGGTGGGGGGTAGGGGTGTGTGTGTGCTGGCTCAGTGTGCAAAGTGCTTAGGGACTTTAGTTTGGATCCTTAGCTCTCATAAACAGCTAGGCATGGTGGTGGCTGCCTGTGACCCCAGTGCTGAGGGTGTACCGGTAGGTAGATCCCCTAGAGCTCACTGGACAGCCAGTTCAGCTGAATTGTCCAGTGCCAGGCCGGTTTATTGAGAGTCTTTTAGCAAAAAAAGGCCATACAAATAAGAGAGCAATTGAGGGAGATGCCCAGTGCTGACCTCTGACCTCCATATATATGGACCCAGACACCACGTGTCTCCTCTGTCTCTGTCTCTGTTTCTCTCTGTCTCTCTCACTCTCACACACCTTTAGAACAGGACAGACTTGTAGAACCACACACCATCATACTGCTGGAAGACCTTTCTCCAGGTAAGTGCTGACATGGGCATGGGCTCTTCTGGGACCCTCTGTGAGCCATCTGAAAGTTTGTGTGCTCGTACCACTGTTCTGATCTCATGCCCCAGTGTCGACATTCAACAGGATGAAGTGAAACGTAGTGAGCACGCTGCTGAAGTACTAATGTCTGTCCACAGTACCCTCCCATCCCCCACCAACGAGGGAAACTTAACCTTTAGCTGAGTAGGCCATTAGAGCTGTCCTTAAAAAAAAATCAAATGGCCTCAGTCACTCACAAGGGAACACCTAAGCCTTCCTTTTAAATCTTGAAGAAGCCCGTCCTCGTAACCATGGTAAATACACGCTTTTCTTGGCAAGCATTTTTGATCCACCAGGCAGGTTTGGTAACACCTGTGGCCATGTCCCAACACACTGGTCATTTCTCCAGTCTCCATCTACCAGCGTCCCTCCAGTTATTGATTTCCTCCTTCCTTTTAATACTTGCACGTCCTGAGGGCAAGGACTGCATCTCACTCCCCCTTGAAAGAGCTACCTTAGCATCCTCTGTAGCGACTGCTGCATTTAGGAGAGTCACAGTAAATATTTGCTCAAGGAATGGATGTATGACTGAACCCGTATCTGAGTGCTCCGAACACTTCTGCGCAGTTTGTCTTAAAGAACAGCAGAGATTTCTCCTTGAATTCCTTTTGGACTCTGGCACTCCTTGTTAACGACCTATAGGAATAATGGACAAAGCCTGATCAGCAGAGTCCAGCAATCCCCCACCTCCTGATAAAGACAAATCAGTCCTCTGCCCCTGCCCCAGAATAGTTGTAGTTTTAAGATTAATCTTAACTCTCTTTGTAGCCTATAAAACAAAACTAATTGCAGAATTCAAAGCTTCAGAGCATTTTTAGGTAGCTTGATGGGGGAAGCATCGAAATAAATACAAACATTTAGATAAAACAACCATTTTAATAGTATTAACTCTGCCAATTAATGATAATGGAAGAGCCGTCCAATTAGCTAAATCGCTAATAGTTTTATCAAGCAGAGGTTGGTAATTTAAAGCAAACAAATTCTTTCTAATTTTATCCACTTGCACACACAAGATATTTAAAGGATAACAGGGGACCCAATAAAGAATGCTTCTCAGTAAGAGCTATATTTAAGTCTCCTAATGGCTATAGCATAGAGTTACCCCAATTAGTCAGAAAACCAAAGCAGTCAGTAAATTCTTTTGAGCCTCAGCAATTTGGGGGTAAAAATAATTGAGATACAACAAAGGTGCTGCTTGCAACCATTAGCGTCATTATTGAAGTATATTTGGGAGGTGGCGAATGTTCTGTGCTGGCGAGAGTGTCCCTGACTCATCATTCCACCAGCCACTGTATGTGTCTGTTCACATTAAGTTTCATACCTGAGTGTTCCTGAGGTGGCTTCCCTGAAGGTCACCCCAGAGAACCCTCGTTGGGGCAGAAAGCTCATGAGACGTTGCCTGCCCAGTGCCACAACATCACCGTCACTTCCCTAGTCAAAACCTCCATGGAGAATTCGGGGCATGTAATTGGATAATTCAGGAAAACACATTTAGGATGAGAATGGTCCCGACATTTCTCATGGTCTCTTGTGTTCTTCACAAGAGAATAGACTTTCGAGAAAATGTCTCTGCTGGTGAATACAGACCCGGCCGGTTAAGGACAAATGATAGGTTACTGGCTAGCAGTAAGAGCAGCGCAGCTTTGGGGCTGGCCACACTGTGGGCTGTCCACTCCGCAGAGAAGGGGTGAGCACAAGGTCGCCTTAAGCAGTTCAGAACTAAGGATGTGGCTTGGTTGGTAAAGCGCTTGGTGTGCAAGCACGAGGAAGTGTGGGTCTCCAGCCCCCATGTGAACGCTCCTGCCACCACAGCATCGAGGACCAGGCGATGGGCAAAGCCCCCAGGCGTGTTGGCCAGTTGGCTTAGCAAACTAGTGGGTTCTAGGTTCAGGAAGAGACTGTGAAGACTACTGTCGATTTGACAGAACCTAGATCACCTAACAGAAGGACCACAGGGCATGCCTGGGATGGGCTCGGGGTATCTTACGTACATTCGCTGAGGCAGGAAGACCCTTCCATCCTGGGCGTCACTGGGCTCCATGTGCCATGCTGAGCTCTGTAGAATGGAGAAAGTCAGGTGAACTCTGGCCTTCCTTGGCCTCTGCCTTCTGATTGCAGGTGGAACATTACCAGCATCCTTAAGCTTCTGGCTTTTCAACTTCTCGGCTGTGACGAACTGAGCCCTTACACTGTGTGTCAGAGTAAGTCTTCCCTTAAGTTGTTCAGGCAGGGGATTTTGTCAAACCAGTAGGAAAAAGTAACTAGGACAGAGACTCCATCTCAAAAAGGTATGATGGAAAAGAATTGAGAAAGACATCTGAGGTTGACCTCTGGTCTCCTTATCCATGTGCACATACATGAACACGTGTGCTCACACACATACACACACACAGACACACACAGACACACACACAGACACAGAGACACACAGACACAGACACAAACACATAGGCACACACACAGATACACACAGACACAGAGACACACACAGACACAGACACAAACACATAGACACACACACAGACACACAGACACACACACAGACACACACAGACATAGAGACACACACAGACACAGACACAAACACATAGACACACACAGACACATACAGACACAGACACCCACACACAGACACACACAGACACAAATACATAGACACACACAGACACACAGACACACAGTCACAGTCACAGACACAGACACAAATACACAGACACACACAGACATACAGACACACACACACACACACACACACACACACACACACACGCTTCAGAATTGAAGATTCTGTTTATCTCATGGTAGGATACACCAGGTGAGCGCTGTGTTCAGACGGAGATGAGTAAGGTTTAAAGGATGAAGGGCAAGAGGAGAGCCTCAGATCTGAGCGCAGCACCAGGAAATGGTCTTTGATTAGAAGAACTACTATTTATTGTGCCACTTACTATGAGCAAGCACTGTGCTAGCGCCTTTATAGCATTAGGTCGTTAGCCTTCCATCAGGAGAGTTGGCACGCGTATAGAGAGGTTACTGAGTCTTATAGGTGAAGTAGGTGGCCCGTTGCTACTAGTCCTGAGGCTCAGACTTAATGGCTGTCTTACAACAGCTGCCTCATTCGTTACGGGGGCAGTACGCTCTCATCCTGGGTCCTCGGTCAGGCCCATTGTCAGTGTCCGGATGCTGATGGTCTCTGAGCTCCAGTGTCACAGAGAGCAGACACCCAAGCATAGCCCTGTGAGGTAAATAAGGAACAAGTGAGCCCAGCTGGGCATTTGCATCAAAATGCCCTGCCAGAGCTGCCAGCATCTCTGGCAGGATGCCCAGGCTCTGCCCTGCAAGATGCCTTTGGTTTTCATTTTATTAACTTTGCCACATAAAAATGGACCTGCGGCTGGCCCCCAAGTCTCAGCCCTACCCCTGTCCCAATGGAGGGGAACAGGGACAATGTTGTGGAGGAAAGGGAATTGATGGTGCCAGCATTTTGTTATCAAATATATATTGATCCAGGCATGCCAATATGTACCTGTAATCCAAGCACTCAGGAGGTTAAGGCAGGAGGATTACTACAAGTTCCAAGATTATCCTTGGCTAAATCCCAAGTCCCCATCTAAATAAAGAAAAGAAAAAAAAACATGAAAATAAAGCAAATAGGCAAACCAGAAGAACCCTTTCCACTTAGCCATTAAAGGCGTTTTCAAGTCTATCTGTGGATTCAAACCTCAGCAGAGAAAAAAAAATCTTTGGATAAAAAGTCTCAGTGATTTGATTCACTGGGGACCAGGGTTCATCAAGAGATGAGAGCCTTGTTGAATTTAGAGATTCCAGTGTAGTGCAGCCTGGGGACTGAGAGCAGGATGGCCTATCAGAGCCTCTAACCACCAGGTGAGCCAGGCCCGATGGATATGAGCAGGCAATCTCAGTGTCTCTCCTTGTCATTGTCTACTGTTTGCTTCAGAATGCTTCGAATATGTTCCCCCTAAAACAGCCACTGGGAATGCAGTAGGGGTAGCTGTGGGAGCCTGGGCTCGTAATGACCCTGAGGCTTGGACCTCACGGTGGTCAAGAAAAGTATCTTACAGGCTAAAGGCACTCAATGGACAGAGTCCCCTTCCTGGCTGTGGTTCTGCAGTACCTAGAGAGCATACTAGTACAGGTAGTCTTTTCCTCAGCAGGGTTGGTGATTTAATGTGAAGAAGAATGAAGGAATAAGATCACAAGCAAATAAAGCTAGTTGGGAATACCACGACCAAGAGATAACCCTTGGGTCTCTCCGTGCTGCTCACAGCCAAGTGTGGGCGAACGCTGGCCAGGAGTCAGAATCTTCAGACTTTATTTTTGCCACTATGGGAGGCTATTTTTTTCTGGGAAACAGACTCTGTGTGAAGATTGCTGCGTAAAGATCCGCTCTTGGGGGTCAGCAGTGGGGATGGGGGGTGAGGGCTGGGGGGAGTGTTTTTAGCACCTATGAGATCAGAGAACAAAGGGTAGACTAAGGTGAATTGGAGTTTGGCTTTCATATGGCCCTGGCAGACACCCCTGGGAACTCTGCAGCAAGGGTTTCCCTTCTTAACTGGCTTAAGGTGTGGTAAACGGGACAGGCCTTTGAATAATTGCATTGGTAAGTTACTATAGTAGTTTGCTCCAACAAGAGGTGCTATAATCTCGGACAAAAAAAAAAAATCAAAACCCAAAACCCATTCCTTTCTGTATACTTATACACAGGAAGGAATGGAGGACCTTACAATAAACCTTCAGCTCCATTTGACACAGACGGGAATAAATGTCTTCTGGAAGGAAGTAGGGATCTGGGCAGTAAACCATTGCTACCCACTATAGCATGAATAAGCTACCTTGCTTCCTCAGTCCTGACTATTCTTGAACATTAATTTTAATGAATATTTATGATATGTACTTTGTACATATTGTTTTTATTGCATAAAATATCATCCCCTTACTCAGAACTACTTGATAAGTTAATTTATCAAAATCTGATGAAACATCAGCTCCTTTAAGGAGTCACCCTTAACTACCAGGCACACTTGATGCTCTATCTGGCAACTAGATTTGAATCATCAAAGCATTTTATGATCTTCTCCAAGGACTTATCACACTGTGTTAAAATTACTATAGACAAGGATCCCGGTCTTATTTACAGTATTTTTTTTTCTCTTTTCTTCCTCAGCATGACATTTTTGAGAATAAGTAATTATTGAAAGAACATTTGTCTGATATTAGCATAGTAACCCTTTATTTGGCTGGTTTTTTAAAATTCAACATGCAATGTTTCTATATATTATACTTTAGTCATATCTCCTATAGTGGACATTTAATTCAACTTAATCTTTTAGACTCTCTGCTGATCATTGTATTTTAACTATGTGTTTAAGCCATTTATACTTAATGTAATTACTATTCTATGTTTTTAAAAAGCTAGCTATCTTATTTCATGCCTTTTCTTAGCATATGTAATTATGCATGATAATGGACTTCATTATGCTATTTTCATACACATGCCAGCTATATTTTTAACATGTTTACCACCCATTACTCTCTCTTGTTACCCTTCTGATGATCTCTTTTCTCTTCTCATCTAGTCTTCAACTTTGATTTTCTTATTTATCATCTATCACCTATGTATCTATGTGTCTATGTTTCTATGTTTCTATGTTTGTATGTATCTATTGTTTTTGATGATCTAGTGAGTTACATTAAGTTTGTTTACAAGATCCTAGAGGAAAGACTATTTACAGGAGTATGGACTCCTTATCCGCAATTATACCACTGAAGAAAATCTGTCTTCTTCAGTAACCATTAAATGCCTGTAAATAACTCATGGGGGGTGTGTGGCCTTGTGGTTCCCTTTCCAGTAGCTTCATTGTCTGCTTATTGGGTTAGAGACTCAGGGGGGCTGTCTTCCTCTCTTGACATGGTGTTGACAGGTCTTGTGCCCACACTCTTGACTGCTGTGGGATCAAGAGTGTAACAGTGGGGTTGTGTTCTAATGATGGCATATTATCTCACTTTACTCCTTCTTTTAGCCCTTCTTTCTCATTTTCTGAACTTTTGATTGTGTCATATAGAAGTTCTATTTATGTTAGAGCATTTCATAATCCTTCCTTATTTTTGGTACTTTGACCAGCTGTGAGTCTCTGCATTTACTACTGCTCATTGCAAATATGCTTTTCTGACAAAACCTAATGTAGCAATAATCTATGTGTGTAAACACAATTATTTAGGCAGGAACTTGGTGAGCACAATATTTTCTTGTAGTAAAATGGTTGCAGTATCAACACGTCTTAACCACCAGCTCTGCTTCTTTTTCTCCTGGATTTTTTTGGGACCAATTTCTTTCTAATAACCTCCATTTTCATCTCTCTATTAGGTTACATACTCTTTTCTATTCCTTTAGTATTTACCCTAGAAATTATAGCATTTTACCCTTTGCTTAACAAAGTCAAGTGCTAATCAATCCTACTTGCTCTTGTATAGAGTGAATATCTCAAAATGCTTTTTCTGCATTTCCTCTTGCAATACTCTCTAACCCAGACTCAGTTGGTGACAAGTCGCTACCGTGGACTTAGTGCTGTGTAATTTAGAACTCTGCAGGAGTTCATGGTATAGCTTTTAACATCTATCCTTATGTTTACCCACGCATTTTATGTGTTAAGTTGGTAATCAGTCCTTCCTACATCTGTGATTCTGACTGTAAACTGTTTCAGATTTTGTTTCTCTGTATAAATGTATTTCCCCCTTTTCCTGGAAGGATGTTCTAGGAGTAGAATTTCATGATAGTTTCTGTTTCCATAAGAACACTACAGATATGTTTCCATTTCCTTTTGTTTTCATTTTTGTGCTTCGTAAGTTAATTGCTGCTTGAAGAAGTAAACATTTTCTGTAATACCACAATACGTCTAGTGTGGCCCACACTTCTTCCTTCCTTCTCTCCCCTGCTCCCATTTTTCTTCTGTTTCTTTGGGACACTCATAACACTGAACTGGTTAATTTTTAGTTATTTTAGCCTTGTCAATGTGCATATTTTCTTTGCCCCATTCTTTTTTTGTTTCTAAGTCTACAGTTAAATGTTTCTTAGATTTTATTCTGTCTCCTCTGTCTCCTCTCTTCTTTGCTATTTCTGTCTCTTTTTCACTACATTACAGAAAATTTGGTCCTCACTACTTTTTCTGTTCAATATTTCTTTCTTCAACTATCTATTTTGACTATACTCATTTAATCACTTCTTATTATGTTTTTGTTTTCCTCTTGGAAATATCATTACTCTTTCCCACCCAAGTTTCTTCTTGTAATTCTTAGGCATTTCTCTGATTTGATATAGTTTGTCTTACAGTTGATATCTGACAAGTCCAAGAAATGAAAT
Organism: Apodemus agrarius; assembly: GCA_964023405.1. Lineage (NCBI taxonomy): Eukaryota > Metazoa > Chordata > Mammalia > Rodentia > Muridae > Apodemus > Apodemus agrarius. The sequence goes on from OZ030007.1 coordinate 16,392,045, forward strand.
TTTATCTTTCTCCTGTCCTATCCTGTCTTATTGTATGGAATGGTTCCTGTTCATGGTATTTCCTATGAATATTATTTTCTTTGTGTGTCATATGTATATTTGAGAAATTAGTTTTAGAGATATTATGAAGCCCAAAGTTGACACTGTCTCCTGTAAGAGCATTCTAATGATTTTTTTCTAGGCATCTGGAGAGCCACCATGTAGGAATGTCCTAATGCAGGCATCTAGGGATGCCTACGAGCTGGCTCATAGAAACTGTTTGCATACCTTTCAAAGGGTGGATTACTCCCCCTTATCCCCACTCTGCAATGTAACTGACTGCAGTTACATCGAACAGGTTACCTGGAAGGGAAGCTGGGGATGTATGGGAAGGCGGCAAAAAGAGACGGAGACCAAGATAACACCTGCTATTCAAGGTCTCAAGGTTTAATGAAGAACTCCATATATATATAGACAGGGGGAAAAGTCTGGAAACTTCTCAGCAGAATCAGTTCAGTTGCTCCACAGGTGGCTAGTATTTCTCAGGAAACCTCAGGCCCTTGAAGAACAATAGGCTTCATCTTTGTCTGAGCACTCCACTCTAGGTGGAGGGGATTATGGCTGACACAGGAGTTCCCACTCAAAGGCTGGGAGAGGAACTTCACATATGGTCAATGTCAAGTTCCTGCCAGGTGGCATGGCACCTCAATAAGGCTCTCTCCACTACAGTGGAAACTTGCTAGATTCTACCTTAAATTGAAGGTACTGCGGCTGAAGACTGACCCTTAGTGGACCTTGAACTCTCAGTCTTATTCCCTGTGTTCTCCAAGCAGATACAGTTTCACAACTTTTCCTTCAAGATTAAAGAGATGCTCAATCAGGGAAAAAGAGATTTGGACACCGGACTTCCATTTTCTTGTAGATTTTAATGATCTTTACTGATGTATCTGTGTCTGTATGAATATAGGTCAAGTGTGTAGGTGCCTAAGGAAAACAGAAAAAGAACATGGAGCTGGAAGTAGAGATGGCTGTCAGCTGCTGGATGTGGGTGCTGGGAACCAAACTCAGGTCCTATGGAAGAACAGCAAACACTCTCTCACTCTCTGAGACATCTCTCCATCCCAAGTATACGTTTGATTTTACCATGCACATGTTTTAAGGCATTAAATCAAAGCATAAAAGGTACAAGAGTAGAACATGGTGGTATACACCTTTAGAGCTGGCAATTATAAGGCAGATGCAAGCAGATCTCTGTGATTGATAGGCAAGTCAGGGCTCCACAGTGAGACCTCATCTCATTAAAAAAAATATAGTGCAGGTCAAGTAGAATACCAAAAAGCTTATTATACTAGTGCCCAGGTGACCAGAGCTGTGGTTCAGATTTGTTTTCTTCTTTCCTTTTCTTTATTGATGATGCTGATCGTGATGTATATGTGCCTATGCATGGAGCAGTCGGAGGAAGCCTTTCAGAAATGGTTCTCTTATTCTACCGTGAGTTCCAGGGACTGAACTGAAGTTATCAGCCTTTCAAGGCAAGTGCTTTTCCCAACTGAGCCCTCTTGTTGGCCTTGGCCTTGGTTCTGTTTTTACGGAATCCTAGAACCCTTTGAGAACTCGGCACTCTCTTCTGCACCATGAGAACGCTGACCTGGATGGTTTCCAAGGCCTGTTTCAACTTTGTTTTTATTACTTATTTATTTCTTTCTCTTTGCAGTGCTGGAGATCAAACCCAGGGTCTCATACCTGTCAGGCAAGTGTTTCATCCTCAGCTCCTCTTTCAATGTTAAGGTCTCTGAATTCTGTGGATTAGGACAGAGGGACCTCCAGGGCAGAAGAGCCTCTTTCCTTCAGGTAAAGATAACTTGGCAATCAAAGTATTAAGGAGAAAGCAGCGACTGCTGAGGATGCTAACGCTGAGTTTGGGGCTCCATCAAGGACTGCGCTATCCTTCCCTAAAACAATAAACTCAGATCACTGGTTTGTTTGGCTTCACAGTTGGAAACTGTGGTTTTTAATATAACCTCACATTTGAAATATTTCAGTCCTGTTTTTCTTGAGCATTGGGTAGGCCTTGATTCTGACAGACTGACCAAATCTCATTACACCCTATTTGCTGTACAATGCAAGCTGATTTCCTAAGTGTTTCCACATTTTATGCTCCCATAAATCTCAGTGGCTAGATCAGTTAATTGTATGGACTCTACATACAATCTCATTTGCTGGTTGGTCATCTGAGTCAGTGATAACAGCATTCACCTCGTAGCTGTGGCCCTAAAAACTAAGGAGAGAAAAAGAGAGAAGAATTATGTAAATCTAAACAGTGTTCAGACTAACAGTTGAAACATCTTTTTAATTATAAAAGTAATTCTCATTTTTTCCAAAGGTTCAAACAATAGAAGATTATCAACTGAAAATCCCCTTTCCCTACTTCCAGTTTTATTGTCAGATATGATGATGATAATGATGATGATTTCATTTTACACACACACACACACACACACCACACACACACACACACCACACACACACGTGTGTGTGTGGTGTGTGTGTGTGTGGTGTGTGTGTGTGTGTGTGTGGTGTGTGTGTGTGTGGGGTGTGTGTGTGTGTGTGTGTGTGTGTGGTGTGTGCCCTCATAGGTACATGCCCATACATTTAACTGTTTGCTTTCATAGTAATGGAAATCATACCTGACTTTCCTTTGTTTAATCTGTTCTTATGCTTAGCAGTATGCTGGTCATGGGGCATAACTCTGCATTCTGTAACCTACCTAGCTACATAGATATATCATACATACTTTCACACTGTCTTACATACTTTCTTAGTGACAGATATTCAGAGTTAGTTTCCATGCATATGCTATTAAAACACTGGTTTGTAGTGAACTTCTATGTTTGCCTAGAGGGTCAGTATTTTCCTAGAAACAGGGTTTGCCATTATTTGATAGTTTCTACAAGCAGGCTCCATCATAAGTACTTCATAAATATCATTCCCTTGACATCCCTCAAGGTACAGATGCTATTAGTATCTCCATTCTTTTCATGATAAATTCAGAGATCTAAGCAACGTTCTTACAGTCTCATGGTTGCAGATGGGAAGGACAGAATTAGATCACAAGCTTTCTGAGTCTGCCATGTGCAGGTAGCTCGTAGGTTGCTCGTAGGTCGCTCGTAGGTAGCTCGTAGGTCGCTCGTGACACTTTGGAACTCTGTTAGCCTCTGTTTCCAGCAGTTATCCTCCAAAACGCTTGCATCAACTTACACTTCCACAACCTATATTTTAGAACTGAGCCATTCAATCATTTTTACATAAAATCTTGTATTCTTACTTTTTTTTGCCAATTTGATAAGAATTAATATCATTAGTATTTTAATTTATAATGAATGCTCTACTAACACTGGTATTCTGCTTATCAAATGAGAGCAGTATGGGCCAGAGGACTCCATCTGAAGTGTGAGCATGCTGTGTAAAGGCGGGTTCCCTGTGGTTCCATGGCTTTCCTCTGAGGTCAACAACTTTTCTTTTCCCTCTTTTTGGCTAAACATCTCACAGAGGTCAGGGGGAAGCTGAAAACTTTGTAGAATTTGAGCCTACACATTTCGTAAACGATTCTCGAACACAGTAAGTACACGAGGGGATTTACCCAGAACAGTTAGGAAAAGCAACACAGCCTTTCCCCTCTGAGGGATTTTGTGGGAAGATCTAACCCAGCAGGCAGGACCTCTTCTCAGGTTCAGTCAAGTTCATGCCTAGCACATTCTTCATGGATGCCCAGCAGGCACATGCTTTGTCAATGGAAATTACTTTCAATCTTATTAATGTTTTGTTTGGCAAAAAATCACATCTTTGAATACTTTCCTATTAATCATCTATGGCTTTTCATCCTCCCAGAGTTATCACTGGTGTTCAGTTACTGCATAGATACGAAGGAGCCAGGCTTCAGCTTGCACCCAGTTTTAACCTACGTTTTGAAGTGTGACTTGAGAAATGGTGAGACCCCATTCACAACCAAATGTCACATCTTTGATACCACAGAGGGTGAAAAATGTTAACTCAATGGAGTTCTGTTTGTCTCTTGTGTTTTTTTGAGAGTTTGTAAGTGCAGAGCCAACATCACTGTTGTCAGCACATTGTCTCTGTCTCTGTGACTTTGTAGTTTTTCTTCTTTTTTTTTTAATTTCAGGGATTATGATTTACCTTGTGTGCTGGCTAATCTTATGTCAAGTTGACACAGGCTAGAGCTATCTGAGAAGAGGAAGGCTCAATTGAGAAAATGCCTCTGTAAGACTGGGCTGTAGGCAAGCCTATAGGGCATTTTTCTTATTAGTGATTGATGGGGAGGGCCCAGCCCATTGTGGGTGTGGTCACCACTGGGCAGGTGGTTCTAGGATCTATAAGAAAGCAGGCTGATCAAACCCCGAGGAGTAAGCAAGTAAGCAGTATCCTTCCATGCCTTCCACGGTCTCTGTATCAGTTCCTGTCTCCAGATTCTCGCCATGTTTGAGTTCCTGTCCTGCTTTCCTTCAGTGATATACTGTGGAAGAATAAGATGAATAAACCCCATTTCTCCCACGTTGGTCCTGGCATTCCATTGTAGCAACAATGACCTAAACTAAGACAGAAACTGGAACAGAAACTTGACAGAAATCAGCAAAGTGGGATAATTCTGTAATGGAGATGACCACGTTGTTTTGGGAGGGCTGTGGAAGGAGTTTGGGACTTTGGGCTGCAGAAGTCATTGAGTGTTGGAGCTCCCAGGCTGTTCTGTAGGGGCTTAGACGATGAGACATTGAGAGCAGGGCAGATGATGGAGGCCTGGCTGGTGAAGCTTCCGGGGGGAGCAGAGACTCTACTGACTATTTGTATGAAGAATCCGTGGGTGTCTGTGTGAAGAATTAGCTGTCATTAACATGAGACCAGAACCATAGTTATTTTTGCTGGGGCAATGGATGTTGGTCATCTGAGGCTGAAGCATCAGCTGTGATTAAGAAGAGACCAGCATCACTGAGATGAAATCTTATAGGAAGTGTCGGCACATGCAAATCGTGTTCAGAGCTGTCAAGTTTGTACCTTGTGCTGGCAGCCCAACGTTATCACGTCTGCCATGGTTCTGAGTGCACGAAAGGGTCATGAAGAGAAGCTGAGGCCGGACACTCTGAGTGGGTATTGGTGAAGGGTCAACCTCAGTGGTAGTCTCCGAAGACCCAGGATGAAAGGGATCATAGAGAAAAGTTGAGACTTTGTACCTTGAAGAGGGTCCAGGAGAGGCTATTGGTGAATGTGCAGTCTAGTTGCGGTAGAAGGTCCCAGCATTTTGGAGATGCCAGGACTATTCGAGGACCACCAAGAACAGGTGCTGCTGTGGAGCGGAGCAGAAGACAAGCCGTGTGCACTGCAGAAGACAGAGCTGTCAGAGTGACCCGAGGCCCAGGGAGGAGCCCAGATATTGGACACACTGATGGAGTGTTTCTGCTGTGCTCGGATTGTGACTGTACGCTGGCTCTTCCCTCTTGAAGTAAGAAAATACTCAGCTTATCTTTGGTTTTCTTTGATTTGATTCCACTGTGAGCCCACAGGTGAGAGACGAATTTTTAAAAGAGGTTTTGGATTTTTACAGAGACTGAATGTTTAAAGTGTTTTAGCTGGTAAAGACTGGGAATTTTAAGTCTGCGATATTGTTTTATATGACATTTATTAGTCTGAAATCTGGGAGGAGCCAAGTAATCCCTTTCCTCTCCAACTTGCTTTTGGTCCTAGTATCTCGTCACAGCAGCCGTAGCCCAAGCTAAGATATCTTGTAAAATTCAAATGTGAATAATGCCACTTTAATGGGGCCCTGCCTTACAGAGAATTCATTGTGAACCTGAAGGGTGTGTCTTCTGGTAGATGACACAAACTAGTCAAAATGCCCTCCACGCAGGGCTGGATGAAGGTACTCAGCCCGAGGTCTGTTCATGCCCAGGAGCATGCTGGGTAGCACTGCCTCCCAGGCCGTGAGAAGGTGGTGGTTCTCCGGGGAGCATTTCACCAGACTTCAGCTTAAACAATGTTTTTACACAGCCATTGATTTCCTCTTCCAAGAACTGCCAATCCCATTGAATTAGCCATACCTGCTAGGCAACCCCTACTCTCCAGCTCAGCCAGGTGCCCAGAGCAAGCCCTGGGCCCTGTGGAGAGAGCGAGCAACCGTTATGCCTAGGAACTAGCCAGGAATTAAAATCTCCGGCCCCACACTGCATCGCTGGGCTTTGGATGCCAGCCAAAGGGTTGAGAACCTTAGCTCTACTTTAATAGATTATAAATCTTTCCTTTATTTCTCCACCCTATGCTTTCACATCCTCTTTACCCAAGTAACATTTCCTGTCATGCATTGATTCTCTGAATGCGCCATGAAGCCGCCCTGTTGACATGGGCTCCTCCGAGTGGTGGTGTGCTGGTGAAGGTTTTACATCAGACTTGCGGGAGGGGAGGGGCAGCTTCATGTATCACCCCTCATAAACCCTGTGACGTAGATACTCTGTCCAAGTAACTTTCACAACATCGCTAACAAGGAGTTGGAAGATGTCACGTACAGCCCGAAGCCAGTGACAGCTGAGTGGGGCAATCTGTGGAGCAGTGCCAATAATTCCGCAGGTATCCTCTTCAGGGTAGCCGAGCAAGGCTTCCTCCCTCATTTTCCTTTGCTTAAAAGTTAGCCGTTTAAACTGAGTTATTAATTGAGGCTATTTGTTGACTCATGGACTACTCTGGGTTTCGAAGGTGACTCAGACACTCCACGGATATCCTTTTAACGTTTTAAATTGTTTCGTTTGAGATGACACATGTGTCTCCGATTGAAACCTAACTTGAGCACTTGATGGCTTTCCTGTTCAGTCTCGGCGAGAATGACAGCTTGGTCTCTCTAAGCTCTAACAATACTGGTCTCGTCTCCCTCACTATCTAGCCTACCTACCCTTATTATTCTGAGTCAGCACCATTCAGAACTGTTTGTTGAGTGAATAACTTAGCAATTTTTCTCCATGATCTGCTATCACCAACTAACACATATTGGGTGGCTTAACCAAACACACCTTATTTTGTTGTAGTTCTAGGAGCCGGAAGTCCAAAATCAAGGTCTTGCCTGCTTGGTCTCCTCCGAGCTCTTTCTCTTTACCGCGAGGATAGCTCTGCCTGTGACTCACAGCGTCTGTCCTGCATGATGTGTCTCTGTGTATTCAGACTGCTTCTGTTTTATAAAGATGTCACTCATGTGGATTAGGACACACACACATCACCTCTTATATCTAATTCCCTCTCAAAGAATCCATATCCTAATACTGTTACATTCGGAGATGTTAGGACTCAAGGTATGAATGGAGGGGTTACAATTTGGTTAAAGAGTAACAAAGTTACTCTCTTGAGGCTTTAATTGATTGGTTGAGGCTTTGATATAAGTTACACATTTGAGGTGATAGCTTTCATTCATTATAGAGTGGATTGCTCGCGTAGGAGAAATAAGCTAATATTTATGCATTGCAGAAGATACCACTAACATTCTTTCCTTGTCCCTTGTTGCCTTTACTGTGTATTATGACTTGTATATGGAATGTCTGTTACAGGCTTATGTATTGAATATGTGGTCCCCAGATGACTGAAGGAGGTAATATCTATCTATCTATCTATCTATCTATCTATCTATCTATCTATCATCTATCTATAATGTTTCTGGGATGATGATGATGATGGTGGTGATGATGGTGATGATGATGATAATGACCGAGGTGAAGTCATACTTTGTTGTCCGGACTGGCCTTAAAAGTCTCCTACTGCCTGTAATCCCAGCACTTGGGAGGCAGAGGCAGGTGGATTTCTGAGTTCAAGGCCAGTCTGGTCTACAGAGTGAGTTCCAGGACAGCCCGGATTACACAGAGAAACCCTGTCTCGAAAAACTGAAAAAAAAAATTAGCCGTTCTGGTGGCTGTATGTTGTTTCTTTGGGGGTGGGGAACCAGAAAAAGGGAAATGAATTGTAAATATAGAATATATTCAATAAAAAAGTCTCCTACTTTGCCCCTTGAGTGACTAGAAATAAGGTGTGCCACAGTATGCCTCTCTTGAATTTATTTATTTTATTTGATGGTTCTCTGAACAATAGGTAGGAAGCTTCAAATATATCAAGTTTGAAAAGCCTTTGGGTATATCTGTTGAGGAGAGCAGATGCCAAAGAAGCTGAGAATTCATTTTATTTTATTTCATTGGTTGATAAACGATGCCAGTCTTGTCAGAACTCAAGCCAGCAACCAAGAGGACAACATGTCACCTGAAGTCCAGTCTCTGTTATTTTTGTTGTTGTTGTTGGTCTTGTTGTGTCATCGTAAATCTTGTGGTGACAGAGTGAATTGTCGTACAATATGTTTATTACGCACTGTGGGTTTTGCTACACTATACTTTTCTGTTACCTTTGGATTGCTGTAAGTTATTTTACTGTTTTTTTATACTGAAGTTCTCTATATTGTCTTTTTTTTTTCCAGTCAACTTCCCTTTAGAAACCTTCAGAATAATTTCAACATGCCTGTAGGGCATATGTTCTTCTATAATAGCATGACTAGGTGGTTATTGGCGCCCAGCCTAGCACGGTGAGGTATGCCATTATTGCCCGATGACACACATCCCAGTGTGTGTGTGTGTCTTATTGCATAATTGTTCTTCCTAGTCAATGATGCTGCTGAAAGACGTTACGTAAGTCCAGATCATTTCACGGGGGTGGGGTGGGGTGGGGGTGGGGGTGGGGTGGGGGGTGGGCAATCTAAGGGGCGGAAGTAAAACGGAGCCAAGCTCAGTGGTTCTGAGAGCAGCAGCCCTTTGGATGGTAAGTGGGACCCCTCCTGACAGGACATTAGGTTAGGCAAAGCTCTCTGATAGAATGGATACATTTTGGCTTTCTTACACAATAGCATTTCTCTCTCTCTCTCTCTCTCTCTCTCTCTCTCTCTCTCTCTCTCACTGTGTGTGTGTGTGTGTGTGTGTGTGTGTATGTTTTAACTCCCTTCCAGCAAGCCACATAGTAGCCAGCAAGCCACATAGTAGCCAGCAAGCCACATAGTAGCCAGCAAGCCACATAGTAGCCAGCAAGCCACATAGTAGCCAGCAAGCCACATAGTAGCCAGCAAGCCACACAGTAGCAGCACCTGTAGTGTGTTCATTTGTATCTCATCTCACATTTGTGATGAGGTCAATTGAGTAATGCCCCGGGTCATCTTTCTAGGAGGGCTTGGAAGGTGTGTTCTGTGTGTCCAGGAGTATGACACATCCCGAAAGAGTAAATGAAGGAAACTAGAGGAAAGGGTGAGGGGCTTTGCTGCTGACACTGAATGCAGTTCCTAAAGTCGGAGGCAGCGGGGCAGGGGGGTGGGGTGGGGGCAGCTGTCTGTTAGGCACAGAGAGTCCTTGTGCTTTCTATTGGAGGTTTGGGCTGGGCATGCTCTTCTGTGCAGGAGATCACCAGAATCTCTCCCAAGCTGTGAGGGAACTGTCAACGTTCCTGTGGAGGTTAGCTAGCGGAGGGGACGCTATCATGGTTGAAGAGGTATGCTTGGGTGTCAGTTTGACAAGAGACATGATGGTTAATCATCATTGTCAACTTTAATGAATAGCTTACTAATGAGAAGGAACCAACCACCTACTTCCTCATTTTGCAAATTCTGCTCAAATCCCCAAGGAACTTCTGCTTGTGCTGAGTTTAAGAGGTGGCTTCCTAGGAGGTCAAAATTTCAACAATTTGGTTTGGAATGAGCAGGGCTCTTCCTGACTGGCAAGATGCCCTTGACACCAGGACCATCTCTTGAGATCACAGCTGAATCACACTCTGAAATGAACCTCTGTGGAGAGCATGCTCTGGTGAGGGAAAGAGAAAGCAGAGGTTGAGACCAGTGTGGACTTGGAGGTATTTTGTTGTGAAAATTTTAGTAATTTTTGTTATACAAACTTGGTGCCAGTAAGACAATGAACCCTAAGCTCCCTGAGGACAAGGATTGTGTCATCAATATTAAAATCACATCAAAGTCAGATTTCATATACAAGAGGTGCTTACCATATGACATTTTTGTGTGTGATAGTTTATGTGTTAGTGTGAGTAAGCCACAATACTCAGGTATTTGATCAGATATGGTTGGATGTTGCTGCAAAGGCTCTTATTATTTATTTGTTTGTTTGTTTTTATGTGTGTGAGTATTGTTTCAGTAATAGGTAGACTAGATAAAGCAGATGACTAACGTGTAATTATGCAGTAAAGTGGATGAACCCCATCTAGTCAGATGAAAGTGTTAAAAGACTAACCTCCCCTAGGAAGAAGTAATTTGGTTAACAGTCCTCAGACTAGGATTGCAACAATCACATCTTCCCTAGGTCTCCAGCCTGCTGGCTCATCCTGTGACTTTTGACTTGTTAGGCTCTGGGGATGTGAGCCAGTTTAACTTGGATGGACGGATGGATGGATGGATGGACAGATAGATGGATGGACAGATGGATGGATGGAGGATGGATGGATGGAGGATGGATAGATGGAGGATGGATAGACAGATGGATGTGTGGACAGATGGATGGATGGACAGGTGGATGGAGGATGGATGGGTGGACAGATGGATGGATGGACGGATAGATAGGTGGATGGAGGATGGATGGATGGACAAATGGATGGGTGGATGGACAGATAGATGGATGTATGGATTTCACATCTTTGCTTTACTTTGATTACCTCCTCCTAATTCCAGCGAGGCACAAGAGATCACTTTGCCAAGTCAAAACTTTGACTCTTTGCTTTGAAAATAAAAAACAAACAAACCTCAGTCTTTTCTTTAGAGACTGAAAGCCTCATTGGTACATATGAACGAGAGAGAGGGGAGGGGGAGAGGGAGGGAAGGAGATCATTGGCGGGCAGGGGAAGGTAAGAATTAAACCGGTTTTCTCAAATCCTCCATTTTCTACTTTCTGTTAGCATCTAATGCAGCAATGGTTGGCTTGATTTAAATGCCTTTGTTGGCTTCCAAGGCCCCCATCACCAGGAGCAGCAGCTCGGCCCGCTGTGGGCCCAAGAGGCTGAAGACCACTTTTCAGCCTGATGTGCTTTCTAACAGCTGAGATATTAAAACACTGAAAAACGGGGTTTATAATGGAAATGCTGACAGACTATTAACTATAGCAGCACTGCTCTAATAAATGGAATGGCTTGTCATAATCTCTAGTTCATAAATATGCAAATACAAGGCAGGGGATCTGCTCCAAAGGATGTCTCTATAATTTTAACTGACCTTTACTGATACTGAACGAGCCTGTTGCTTCTGTTTTTGTACATCGGATATAAAGTACAGGAACCCCAGCCGCCTGTCTGCCTAAAGTATATAAAGTTTGAGCTGCCAACTACTAAACTCTGGGCCCAGACTCCATTTCTCTTCTCGTTCACACTCTTTATTGACATTTTCATTTTTCCTCCCCAGGGAGTGGAAGCTGAGTGGGGGTGAAATCAAACATTGTTCAGCCCCCCCTCCCCCCATTATTTCCACATGTCACAATGCTTGCCCAGCCAAAATTCATGGATTGCCTCAAGGACAAACAGGCCATCTACGCTGACTTATAAATTTGAGTTTTATCCAGTTCTCTGCTTTTGGGCCTAATGTGCAGCAAATCCAGTGACTTCATATTTAATAACCTAGATGTCGTTTGTCCTGTGTCTTTCATCGCTGAGTGAGGAGTTGGATGGCTAGCCGTTTTTCAGATTTTTTCCCTCTAATTATTTTAAGCTATTCAGCCCGGTATCCGAACTATTGATGCAGAGCCAAATCGCCAGCAGGGGAGAGATCTGTCCAATCCAGGAGCTAAATGAGTCACTGAGAGTCAATCTGTTTTTCCCTTGCTGCTGGGGTTTCTACGGGGCCCCAGCCTCCCCCTCTGCCACAGTCCTCTGCAGAGCTGCAGGCTTGGCTCCTAAGGCCTCCCAGTCCTGCCTCAGCCCAGGCCCGCCGCAGCTCTAGATGCCTTTGGACAGGCTGGCCTTGGAAGTGCAGGGTCTGCTCCTGCTGCCGTTGAAGCTCAGCTTGGACAGAACACAGAGACGTTCTCACTTTGTTGTGTTGCTTCTTTACTAATAGATCCTCTGTCTGAGAAGGAAGAGGAGATGCCAGGAATGGGATGGATACTAGGCCTGTTTACTAGTTCGCACGTATCTATCTATCTCTTCCTGTAAAATATTCTACTTTTTCAAAGTGCCCAAGCAGACTCCTCGGAAAAGAGACCCGGAAATACAAAACAAAACGAAACAAACAAAACAGAAACTCCACAGAAAAATTAAAAAATGCAGTTGGGGTAGGCTAGATGAGATGGGTGGATATATTGGAGGGCATAGTAGGGTGGCAGGGGGGTCAAGTGACCCGGTGAACGAGTGTTGGATTAAAAACAAAAATCCAAAAGACCAACAACAACCCAGTGCTTTAATAAACATACATGTCTTTCTCCAGGGGGACTCCTTGTTTTCCAGTAACCAACACCCTTCTCTTCTTCCCAGTGGGGTTGGAAGTCAACTCCATAAAAACACGCAGTTAAGTGAGGGGTGCACCCAGGCTCACACAAGTCAGCAGTCGTTTCATGGCAAGTGATGAAATTAGCAGACACAGTTACTGTGGAAAGTTCACAATCGCTGATGGTATTTCTCTGCCCTGTACTTTAAGGACTGTAGACTCCTGTGAGTCTTTTTTTTCCTTTAAAACTCAGACACATCCATGCATAGAGTCCTTTGCAAATGGATACGGAGTTCGCGAAGTCTTCTCTTTGCCCTTGTACCTTCCTGACACATCCCACTGCGGTCCACTGAGCTGTCTAGGTGTGCTCAGGATTTAGAGAGGCAGCTCAGGGATCCTTGAGAAACAAGGCTGGGGGTGGGAGTGAGCGGGAGAGGAAGTCTTAACGGGCTGACTATGGTTTCCTAATAGAAACATCTGCAGGGGCCAGAGGCGCGGGGCAGGGAAAGAGATATTGAAATAGGCCCGGGTTGTTTCTTATCACAGTGAGCCCTCAGAGGAGGGACTGTCTAGTTCCTTGTGGAGACTCAGTTCTATTTCTGTACGCCTGACAAAACCCACCTCTCTACCAAGTCACTCCAGGTTGTTGTTTTTTGTTTTTTTCCTGCTCCTAGCTGTCATGGTGGCAAGAATCAGGTGTCTGAGGCAAAGGAGAATATCTCACTGAAATCTAACCTCTACTGGGGAATTCCATGTGCCTCCAGCCCCACCCCTGGTCAGTCTAGCAATGAGATGAAGTCCTAGGACATTGAGGTTTGGAGGGGCGTGGCCCTCCAGATTCCAGGGCTGCTCCAAGGTCTAGGGAGCCCTGCCAGCATCTTAGGCAGAAGTAATTAATGAAAATGTGAAGGCCCCCTCTCTCTTTTCACAGGAACGGCAGTTCTCAGATCATTATTAACACAGAGCGTCTTCCACAGGAGGCAATAACTCGTCCCTTTATGTGACTCAGCTACAGTTTCTGGGCTTACCCAAAGCAGCAGTCTCAGTGAACAGAAATTTACATGAAAACAGTGGCATTGTTTGAGAACTTACAGAAATGCTGCACAAAAGGGGTTTGCTAGTGATTTAAAAAAAAATTAAATCTTTATCACTACCTCAAAGATATCAAGAGAAACTTGGTCCTAGCTAAAAAATTCCATAACACTTCCTTTGAAAAAGATGTATTCAATATAGTTCAATGCCCCCTTCCCAAACACCCAGCTTCATGGAGTCTGGTGTTTTTGAACGTAGCATTGACAAGAATCTCTCATTACTAGTTAAGAAAATTGAAGATACCAGTCATACATGACTGTAAGTATTTTGAACAATGTACAATGTTTCTCTCATGGGTGTAGCTTTTAAGGGCCACCTGGGATTCATCATACCCCTCAGTGCTCAGTCAGCAAACATGGTGTTCCGAGTGTCTCCATCCACATCGATTGCCTCTGAGCTCTCCAGTGCTAGGAATCAGAAGGCTTTCATTATTGCATACTCAAATGGCGAAGATTATCTGTGTATATGTGCTCAAGTGTGTGTGTGTGTGTGTGTGTGTGTGTGTGTGTGTGAGAGAGAGAGAGAGAGAGAGAGAGGGGGGGGGCAGATCAGAGTTTTGTAGAGAGGCATTACAGAAATGGGTGAGGAATCAGGTGTTCATTGGAATTTGTGACATTTACCTTTGATTTTGACTTTTTAAAATTCTTTTCCATTTACTACCTAGTGACGGTGGCTTTGGTCTCCTCTTTTTTCTTCTGCTTTTCCTCTTAATTCAGTGTGGAAGATGATCAAAGTACAGCTCCTTCTACCCCAGAGCTTGGCATTCCTGCAGGCGCAAATGAGCTCTGTGTTCAGGCACCAGGCTTTGAACACAAGGAATTCCTTTCATGGGCAGGCTCGGCTCTCTGGATTTTGGAAGCAGACACTTAGTTTTCTTGCTCTACCATTTACCAGCTTCGACACTTTGGGCAAAGTCATTTTAACCTTCTTAAGCCTGTTTCCTGCTCTGTAAATCAATAATAATCCTGTCTTAACAGTTAGATAACTTAAGCAAACCTGTGTTCTCAATATACATGTGAGAACACAGTACATATTCAATATAGATACCATAACTACATATCATATGAATGATACAATACACAGAAAACTAAATTGAAAAGAGTACCAAATATACAGAAATAAATCTTTTGGTATTTTTGTATCATCTACACATTCTGGATGCACAGTCTACTTTGCAATGCTGCATATATGCAACCTGCTTAGTATCTTGTCTGGAATGAAGTGGATCTCAGGACATGTTGGGTTATTATTTATTTTCTTGCCTAAAGAAAAGTCTAGTTGGAAGGCCTCCAGTATCTGCTGCAAAGGTGGACAGTTACTCTCATTTTGCCTTTGTTATTATGAAAGTAGCAGAGGTATAAAGCAGAATCTCAGATTGAACCATCTCAATACCTCATTCTGGCCAGAGTTTTCTCCTACCAAGAGACACTGTTTCATTATGGTTGTTTTCCTCAGGTCTGTGTCCAAGAGGATTAGTGGTTTCTACCCTTTAGAAAAGTCATACACACAACAGAGTTGTGTCCCCTGATGTGGGTCTGGGGTATCACTATCTTCTTGATAATTAAAAAAAGACATAAGGATGTGTACACATGGGAGAGAGGACAAGGCATGGTTGAAAACTGGAGAAAGGTGTCTGTTCTTGTTTTTAAAAGTATAAAGCCTTTAAAAACTTTTAAGAATTTAAGAACAAGGAATGAAAAGAAGAAGGATTTACATTCATTAGGATCAAAGTTTGTAGTCACTATTTTGGTTCTGTCTAGGACCCATTGGGAAGCCATGCTTAGACTTGTATGCTCAAGAGTCCTGGCTACCTTCACTCTTCATGAAGCACCCAGCCCCTAGAGAGTGAGAACCTGTATCTATGGGCATGTTTGTGTCAGCCACCTTGGGTCCTTATTTCTGTGCATAGACAAGACAACATTTTCAGGTCCTGTGGGAACAGCAACAAGGTACAGCAGATAGACTTGAGGCAAAGATGAGAAAGTTTGATAACACACTGGGACTTTAGAGTTAATTTGTTATATTATCACAATTCATTTTATCTCAACAGTTATAGCTTCATTTTTTCCCTAAAAGAAGCAAGAGTATCTGTGTCTTTTTCCAAAGATGATACATGCAGAGAAATGGTGAACAAAGTTCTGGAATTTGAAGCCATCAGGTACTTAAAGTTAGATGATAAATGATATCATAAATGGTCAAGGGTTCCTAAATTTAGATGATAAAGAATATCATAAATGATCAAGGGTAAAGAATAAAATGCCAGAGACAGTAAGACCAAATAGCACCAGAGATAACCAGATGGAGAAAGGCAAGCACAAGAACCTTTCCAACAGAAACCAAGGATACATAGCAACCAGAACCCAGTTCTCCCACAACAGCAAGCCCTGGATACACCTACATATAGGAAAAGCAAGATTTGGGTTTAAAAATCATATCTCATGATGCTGACAGAGGACATTAAGAAGGAAATAAATAAGTCCCTTAAAGAAATACAGGAGAACATGGGTAAAAAGGTAGAAGCCCTTAAAGAGGAAACACAAAAATCCTTTAAAGAATTAAAGGAAAACACAACCAAATAAGAAATTGTAAAGGAATTGAACAAAGCCATCCAGGATCTAAAAATGGAAGTAGAAACAATTAAGAAATCACAAAAGGAGACAACTCTGGAGATAGAAGAGCTAGGAAAGAGATCAGGAGTAATAGATGCAAGTATCACCAACAGAATACAAAAGATAGAAGAGAGAATCACAGGTACAGAAGATACATAGAAAACATTGACACAACAGTCAAAGACAATGCAAAATGCAATGAGCTCCTAACTCAAAACATCCAGGAAATCCAGGACACAGTGAGAAGACCAAACCTAAGGATAATAGGTATAGAAGAGAGCAAAGATTTCCAAATTAAAGGGTGAGTAAATATCTTCAACAAAATTATAGAAGAAAACTTCCCTAACCTAAAGAGATACCCATGGACATACAAGAAGCCTACCAAACTCCAATAGATTGGACCAGAAGAGAAATTCTTGCTGCCACATAATAATCAAAACACCAAATGCACTAAACAAAGAAAGAGTATTAAAAGCAGTAAGGGGAAAAGGTCAAGTAACATATAAAGACAGAATTACACCAGTCTTCTCACCTGAGACCATGAAAGCCAGAAGATCCTGGGTAGATGGCACATAGGCTTAAGAGAACACAAATGCTAGCCCAGGTGACTATACCCAGCAAAAGTCTCAATTACCATAGTGGAGAAACCAAAATATTACATGACGAAACCTAATTTACACAACATCTTTCCACAAATCCAGCCCTTCAAAGGAAAATAATGGAAAACTCCAACACAAGGAGGGAAAATACATCCTAGAAAAAGTAAGAAAAAAATCTTTGTTTAAGAAAAAGAAGATAGCCACATAAACATAATGTTACCTCTAACAACAAAATTAAGAGGAAGCAACAATCACTTTTCCTTAATATCTCTTAATAGACTCAATTCCCCAATAAAAAGACATAGACTAACAGACTGGATATGTAAACAGGATCCAACATTTTGCTGCATACAAGAAACCCACCTCAGTGACAAAGAAACACTATCTCAAAGTAAAAGGCTGGAAAACAATTTTCCAAGCAAATGGTCCCATGAAACAAGCTGGAGTAGCCATTCTAATATCAAATAAAATTGACTTTCAACCTAAAGTTATAAAAAAAAATGAGGAAGGATGCTTCATACTCATCAAAGGAAAAATCTACAAAGAAGAACTCAATTATGAACATCTATGCTCAAAATGCAAGGGCACCAGCATTCATAAAAGAAACTTTACTAAAACTCAAAGCCCACATTACACCTCACACAATAATTGTGGGAGACTTTAACACCTTACTTTCATCAATGGACATATCATGGAAACAGAAACTAAACAGAGAAACCATGAAACTAACATAAGTTGTGAACCAAATGGATTTAATAAATATCTACAGAACATTTCATTCTAAAACAAAAGAATATACCTTTTTCTCAGTACCTCATGATACTTTCTTCAAAGCTGACCATATACTCGATCACAAAACATGCCTCAACAGATACAAGAAGATTGAATTAATGCAATACATCTTATCAGATCACCACGGACTATGGTTGGTCTTCAATAACATCAAAAACAACAGAAATCCCACATACATGGGGAAGCTGAACAGCGCTTCACTCAATGATAACTTGGTCAAGGAAGAAATAAAGAAATTAAAGACATTTTAGAATTTAATGAAAATGAAGACACAACATACCCATGCTTATGGGGCACAATGAAAGCAGTGCTATGAAGAAAACTCATAGCTCTGAGTGCCTCCAAAAAGAATCTTGAGAGAGCATACACTAGCAGCTTGACAGCACATTTGAAAGCTCTAGAACAAAAAGAAAGAAATACACCCAAGAGAAGTAGAGTGCAGGAATAATCAACCTCAGGGCTGAAATCAACCAAGTAGAAAGAAAAAGAACTGTACAAAGAATCAACCAAATCAGGAACTGGTTCTTTGAGAAAATGAACATGATAGGTAAACCCTTAGCAAGACTAACCAGAGGGTACAGAGACATCTAAACTAACAAAATCAGAAATGAAAAGGGAGACATACAACAGAAACTGAGGAAATCCAAAAAAATCATCAGTTCCTACTACAAAAGCCTATACTCAACAAAACTTGAAAACTTGAATAAAATGGATAATTATCTAGACAGATACCAGATACCAAAGTTAATCAGGATCAGATAAACCATCTAAACAGTCCCATAACTCCTAAAGAAATAAAAGCAGTCATTAATAGTCTTGCAACCACAAAAGGCCAGGACCTGATGGGTTTAAGGCAGAGTTCTATCAGACCTTCAAAGAAGTCCTAATACTAGTACTCTTCAAACTATTCCACAAATTAGAAATGGAAGGAACACTACCCATTTCATTCTATGAAGTCAAAATTACTTTGATACCTAAGCTACACAAAGACCCAACAAAGAAAGAGAACTTTCGACCAATTTCCCTTATGAATATCAGACCAATTTCCCTTATGAATATCAATGCAAAAATACTCAATAAAATTCTTGCCAACTGAATCCAAGAACACATCAAAACCATCATCCATCATGATCAAGCAGGCTTCATCCCAGGGTTTCAGGGATGGTTCAATATATGGAAATCCATCATCACAATCCACTATATAAACAAACTCAAAGGAAAAAGAAACCACATGATCATTTCATTAGATGCTGAGAAAGCATTTGACAAAATCCAACACCCCTTCATGATAAAAGTGTTGGAAAGATCAGGGATTCAAGGCCTATACTTAAATATAGTAAAAGCAATATACAAGCAAACAAGTAGTTAACATCAAACTAAATGGAGAGAAACTTGAAGCAATCCCACTAAAATCAGGGACTAGACAAGTTGTCCACTCTCTCCCTATCTGTTCAATATAGTACTCGAAGTTCTAGCTAGAGCAATTAGACAATAAAACGACATCAAACAGATACAAATTGGAAAGTCAAACTATCACTATTAGCAGATATTATACTTAAGTGACCCAAAAATTCCAACAGAAATCTCTTAAACCTGATAAACAACCTCAGCAAAGTGGCTGGGTAAAAAATTAGCTCAAAACAATCAGTGGCCTTCCACTACTCAAAGGATAAAAAGGCTGAGAAATAAATTAGGGAAACAACACCCTTCACAATAGTCACAAATAATATAAAATACCTTGGTGTGACTCTAACTAAGCAAGTGAAAGATCTGTGTGACCAGAACTTCAAGTGTCTGAAGAAAGAAATTGAAGATCTCAGAAGATGAAAAGATCTCCTATGCTCATTGATTGATAGGATAAATATAGTCAAAATGGTCATCTTTCTGAAAGCAATCTACAGATTCAATGCAATCTCCATCAAAATTCCAACTCAATTCTTCATAGAGTTAGAAAGAGCAATTTGCAAATTCATCTGGAAGTACAAAAAACCCAGGATAGCAGAAACTATTCTCAACAGTAAAAGAACTTCTGGTGTAATCAGTATCCCGGACCTCAAGTAGTACTACAGAGCAATAGTATTAAAAACTGCATGATATTGGTACAGTGACAGGTACATCAATGGAATAGAATCGAAGACTCAGAAATGAACCCACCACACACCTATGGTCACTTGATCTTTGACAAAGGAGCAAAAAACATCCAGTGGACAAAAGGCAGCATTTCAACAAATGGTCCTGGTTCAACTGGCAGTGAACACATAGAAGAATGCAAATCGATCCATTCTTATCTTCCTGTACAAAGCTCAAGTCCAAGTGGATCAAGAACTGTCATATAAAACCAGATTCACTGAAACTTATAGAGGAGAAAGTGGGGAAGAGCCTTGAGCATATTGGCACAGGGGAAAAGTTTCTGAACAGATCACCAATGGCTTATTCTCTAAAATCACGAATTGACAAATGGGGCCTCATAAAATTGCAAAGCTTCTGTAAGGCAAAGGACACTGTCAATAGGACAAATCGGCAACCAACAGATTGAGAAAAGATCTTTACCAGTCTCACATCTGATAGTGGGCTAATATCCAATATATACAAAGAATTCAAAAGTTAGACTCCAGAGATTCAAATAACCCTATTAAAAATGGGAAACAGAGATAAACAGAGAATTCTCAACAGAGGGAACTCAAAGGGTCAATAAGTACCTAAGGAAATGTTCAACATCCTTAGTAATCAGGGAAATGCAAATCAAAAACAACCCTGAGATTCCACCTCACACCAGTCAGAATGGCTATGATCAAAAACTCAGGTGACAGCAGATGCTGGTGAGGATGTGGAGAAAGAGGAACACTCCTCCATTGCTGCTGGGATTGCAAGCTTGCATAACTACTCTGGAAATCAGTTTGGAGGTTCCTCAGAAAATTGGACATAGCACTTCCTGAGGACCCAGCTACACCACTCCTGGGCATGTACCCAGAAGAAGCTCCAACATGTAATAAGGATACATATTTCACTATATTCATAACAGCCTTATTTATAATAGCCAGAAGCTGGAAAGAACCCAGATCTTCCTCAACAGAGGAAGATACAGAAAACGTGGTACATTCACACAATGGAGTACTACTCAGCTATTAAAAACAATGACTTCATAAATTCTTAGGCAAATGGATCAAACTAGAAAATATCCTGAATGAGGTAACCCAATCAGAAAAAAACACACATGGTATGCACTCACTGATGAGTGGATATTAGTCCAGAATCTCAGAATACCCAAGATGTAATTCATAGACCACATCAAGCTCAAGAAGAAGGGAGAACAAAGTGTAGATACTTCAATCCGTCTTAGAAAGGGGAACAAAATATCCATGGGAGGAGATACAGAGACAAAGTGTGGAGCAGAGACTGAAAGAAAGGCCATCCAGAGACTGTCCTACCTGGGGACCCATCCCATATACAGTTACCAAAACCCAGACATTATTAGGGTTGCCAACAAGTGCTTCCTGACCGGAGCTTGATATAGCTGTCTCCTGAGAGGCTCTACTAGTGGCTGACAAATACAGAGGGGGACACTCTCAGTCAGCCATTGAACTGAGCACAGGGTCCCCAATGGAGGAGCTAGAGAAAGGACCCAAGGAGCTGAAGGGGTTTGCAGCTCTATAAGAGGAACAATACGAACCAATCAGTAACCCCAGAGCTCCCTGGGACTAAACCACCAATCAAAGAGGGACCCATGGATCCAGCTGCATATGTAGTAGAGGATGGCCTCTTTGCACATCAATGAGAGGAAAGGCCTTTTGTCTTGTTAAGGCTTATTGCCCCAATGTAATGGAATGTCAGGACAGGGAAGTGGGAGTGGGTGGGTTGGTGAGCAGGGGGAATGGGAGGTGGGATAGGTGGTTTTTGGAGGAGAAACAAGGAAAGGGGATAACATTTGAAATTTAAATAAAATATCTAATAGAAAAGAAAAAGGAAAAAATCTCATAGAATAAAACTCTTGCAAATAGCATGCATATAATAAACAGCCCATGTTTGAAAGAGAGTTTCCAAACTCCCTAACAGCTGGGGAGTGATGGCAGCATGGTGGACCAGAGGGGACTTGTTGATCTGTGAGGCTCTGGGAGATGGTCTTTTAAGGCAGCTTTCTCCCTAATCTTAAACACTTGACCTTTGAGTCTGATAGTCCTCAGTATTATTAGATTAGATGATTAGTTATTAAATATACTGTCTCCAGTAAATAGGTAATTGTATAATGCATCGGCCCTCAGCTTTTCCAGGCCACGTTCCCATGACATTTAGAGCCAGAGCACTGAATCCTTTTCTAGCAGGAATGTTTAACCCTTTCTGTGGGTTGCAAGAATGACCTCACATTCAAACTCTCTGAATATATGGCTGTCTCTAACTCCGAGTACCACATGGTTTTGAGAGGTATCAATGTGGACCATCATGATGTTTTTACTACATTGATACCTGCAGAATAAGAGTAAATGATACACAAACGTGTCACTTTCTCTGCGAGGAGCTAGGCACAAGGAGGATAATGTTGGTCCACAGCATGCCTTGTTGGGTGCTTAAGAAAAACATGCAGGGCTGTTTAGTAACCCCACAGGTGTTGGGGTTCTAAGTATCTCTATCATTTCTTGTCAATTTTTTTCCTGGCCAAAAAAAAAAAAATGGATAGAACTGGAGAAAGGAGGGCAAATGGCCCTCGAGACAGGACACACCTTCGACTCCTTCGTGTGCGCCAAACACTGTGCTAGGAAGTTTATAGTCACAAGCTCATTGGCTCACTTGAGTTGGAAATAAAGTTTGTTCATCAGTCCCCATTTTTAAGTTAAGGAATTCAAGGCTTAATAAAACTAAACTTGCCTAAGACCAAGCTGGCTAGGGTAGTTGGGTGGGAATTTAAACTTGACTCTGTTGATTCCAAGTTCCTTGCCCGTCCTCTTGTCTCACATTCTTCTTTTATTACTTGCCTACTGTGTATAGAGATGTGCTCTCCATGTTCGTAAGGGGAGCAGGGGAGATAGTCAGGGATCATCAGCCAATCAATCAATCAATCAATCAATCAATCATCGTCATCATCATGGTCATCATCATCATCATCAATTACCTGCTTCTCTCCCTTCTTTCTCTCTCCTCCCTTCCTTCCTTCCTCCCTCCCTCCCTCCCTTCCTCCCTTCCTCCCTTTGTCCCTCTCTCCCTCCCTCCCTCCCTCCCTCCCTCCCTCCCTTCCTTCCTTCCTTTCTCCCTCCCTCCCTCCCTCCCTCCATCCCTTTCTCCCTCCCTCCCTCCCTCCCTCCCTCCCTCCCTCCCTTCCTCCCTTCCTTCCTTCCTTCCTTCCTCCCTTCCTCCCTCCCTCCCTCCCTCCCTCCCTCCCTCCCTCCCTCCCTCCCTTTCTTTCCTCCTTTCCTTCTTTGTCTCATGCATCCAAAGCGCTGCCCTTGAACCTTATAGCAATGGAGGACAATGAACTTCTAATCCTCCTGCCTCTAACTCCTAAGTTCTGTGATTACAGTTGCAGGCTACCATGTCTTGCTATCTGATTTTTTTTGCTTGTTTGTTTGTTTTTGTTGTTTGTTTTTCTATTGAGTGGTTCCTGTGTTCCCAGAAGTATGAAGAATCAAAAAGCAGAAGGGAGATAGTGACACTTCCCCCTCCAACCAGAAGCTGCTGACCATGGAAGAAGGCAAAGTGAACACATTGCAAACAGTTCCAAAATTGAGAGCTCCCGGAAGTGAGGCCCAACTCTCCGAGAGGTGTAGATGGATAGATCTGGACGGTTACTGAAATCCAGGCAAAGGCATGGCCTAGAAAGAACATTTAAGGGATTGAATGTGGGAAAGTGTTGCTGAGCCTCGCTGTTCACTAGAAGAGAGGAGACGGGATTGCTGGCGAGGAGATGAACCCGCTTAGGACCCGTTCCATGCACTCGCCTATACCGAGCACTGCCGTAATCAGCATGAATGCCCCTTCTGTCCCGAGAGGGAGAGGCACTTTGAGATGGGGCCTTGTTTATTTCTTTACTCCTAATGTAAAGCAGATAATAACTATTAGTGGTTCCATAGCTGCTTATGTAATACTGGGGTGGCAGACAGAGGTTAAATAGAGATTACTAGAAACAAGGAGAACTAGCCAGGCTCAGAACTGTTAACCATAATAGGACATCTAAACAGTCTAAAATACGTGTGTGTGTCTGTGTGTGTGTGCGCACATGCATGTGTATTAAATATGTGTGTGTCTGTGTGTGTGCACATGCATGTGTATTAAATGTGTGTGTGTCTGTGTGTGTACATGCATTTATTTTAGAGCATGTATGCTAATG
This sequence comes from Apodemus agrarius, assembly GCA_964023405.1. Lineage (NCBI taxonomy): Eukaryota > Metazoa > Chordata > Mammalia > Rodentia > Muridae > Apodemus > Apodemus agrarius. The sequence continues at coordinate 16,415,916 of OZ030007.1, forward strand.
CTCCACAGAATATGTATGGAGATCAGTAAACAACTTGTAGGAGCCAGTCCTGTTTTTCTATCATGGGTTCATAGGAATTGAACCCAGGATGACAGATCTGACAGCCAATACCTTTCTTTACTCCTGGAACCATCTTGCCTGGTTAAACATTCTTGATTGAGTGTTTGTAGACAAGATATAGTTAGTATTTAGGAATGGATTCCAATTGTGGAAAACCAGGACAGCTGAGGGGATGTACCATGCTCCAGGGAGGAATGGGGAATGAAGGGCCAAGGAGCAGGGAGCCACCCTGAGCTGTTGAGGAAGTGTGAGGAAAGGCAGGAAGAGGATGGAGAGACAGGAAGACTGTTGAATGCAGAGACAAAGACAGTGGTTCCAGGATCAATGCGCTCCCTTTTGGACAAGGTGAAGAGTTTTATATAAACTTCAGTTATTACAGGCTGAGGCTTTGTTGCCCACTATTAGAATGCCCTAACGTTCAGGAGACTCCAGAGAATGGTTTGCAGTACAGCACTAACTAATAAATAAGCAAATAAATCGCTGAATGTTGTTGAATCTTAAGGGGCAGCAGGATCATTGGTAGGGTTGTAAGTATTTGAAAGGGGGTTGGAGGAAGGGTAGGACGGATTGGATGGATGCAGGCAGGCTCTTACATGTTGGAAGTCAGGGCCCAGGTGTGTGTGTGTGTGTGTGTGTGTGTGTGTGTGTGTTTCTGTGTGAGCGATTGCCTCATAAACTCCTGGAGTTTATAGTTTCTGCCTGGAAGCCACAGAGAAAGTTTGAGATACAAAATGATCCACTTGATTTAATTCACCATGAGATTTCCTAAGGCCTTGGTGTGTGATTTCAATCTCCAATTAATCAAATTAAATTAGATTTTGAAATGTCTTGACTTATGGCGAATGATTCTCAAATATTTCAACCTCCATTGAACTGGCTTTCTGTACGTACACACACACACACACACACACACACACACACGCATGCACATACCTTTGGGTATTCTGATTCTTATCCTTATCATGCAGCCCAAACTGCAGGTTTGCTTATCATAGCATACCACACCCATCCAAGGACGGGAGCACAGCCCACTAAGCCACAAGCCAAGCCCAGACAGTGACTCAGAGCTGAAGACCCTGTTCCTTTATCCTGGCCACTGAAATATTTCTTTATTGAACTGGAACAGACCCACACATGGACATCCCCTCCTTCTTCCTCCCAAGCAACTCGGTGGCCAGAGACTATGGTAGAGAAGACACGTACAGATTTTTTTAATATTACGTTTCCAAAAATAAAGGCACAAACTTTCCCCTCTACATTTATTTGCCACGATAGCTACAGGAGCAGAAAAATCAGCCTCATTCTGGGGTCCAGAATGTTCATCACGGTGTGAGGGTGGTCGGCTCAGAATCCTACGGTGTTCGCTTGGCACGGTGTTACACAGCTCAGATTCACACCGGTGCGTCAGGATGGTTTAAGGTTTGGGAAACAGGTTCCCCTACTGACAAATAGCATAATTAGGCATAATGTCTTAAGTGAAGATATTAGCTTGGGCTTTTAACGGCGTACAAACCTCGGCTTCCGCAATAACAACCTAATCTTGCGGGGGGAGCCATTGCAGGCCTCAGTCGAACACAGTCAATGCGTGTCCACCCCGAGATAATGCTCAGAATGCTTTTTATTTATATCCTCCTTGTTAGTCACGCAGCCTGTGTGCAAACAAAATAACATTATTCTTATCTCCTCGGAACGTTTCATTCATTAGCAATTAACAGCTGATCTAGAAAAGGGCCAGGCACCAGAAAGAGGCCCTTCCTCCCCCAGCACAGCCCCTATGAGCCATTGAAGGGGGGAGGGGAGCAGCTCTCACCGATAACTGATAACTATGTCTCCGGGTTTGCTGGATGGGCGCACAGCCCTGTTTTTGAGTAAATAGTTTACCCATGTAAGGATTAGTCTGTTGTAATTAAATGAGATAAAACAACCGAGGCGCCCTGTGCAGCGCCCTGTTGAAACTTGCTGTCCTCAGGTTCTTGCCAGAGCCCATCCTGCCTCCTGTTCCTTGTCCCTCCCCCTGTCTGCCTTCTCTGGGGAGAGGGGAGAGGTTGCCTCTGGGCCGTGCTGCTGCTGAGGCCAAGAGTTCTTGGGAGAATGGTTCATTCAAGCAGTTGACAGAAGGAGTTCTGGTTGGAGCAGAGATGGGTCTGACCACTTTCCTGGTCGCCTTAGGGTCAGGGAACTTAAGACGAGTGAACCTGTACTGCTCTGCCAGAATAGGATCCTTGCAAGAAGTTAATGATGGGGAAACGGGTGGTGGTGGTGGTGGGGTCAGAGCGGTGCAGAGAAGTGGGAGGTAGGAGCTGTCTGTACTTTCTGCTCAGAATTCTTACAAACCTATAAGAGCATTAAAAAATAGCCCACTCTTATCAGACTAAATACAGACAAAAACGGCTCTCTGGTGCTATGGGTGAAGTTGCTTTATTCCGTTTTCTTCTTTGTACTGGAGAGTGAACCTGGGGCTCTGTACCTGCTACCCCCAGTGAGCTGTATACCCAACTTAAAAAGCCTGGTGGAGGAATTGCTAAGACTTGGAATTGCTAAGACTTGGGGAATTGGAGACCAAAAGTCCAGTTCTTTGTATTTTGGTAGCTACCTTTGGACAGTGAAGGGGTTTCTTTTCTCTCCCGAGGGCTTTCTAACTTTAGCTCTGCTTGAGTTTGCTTGACCATCAAGCGTCCAACACATCCAGCTGTTTATCATCGCATCCAGCTGTTTAGCATTGCATTGTATGACATTGCCTCAGTACTCATTTTCCACTGAAGTATTTTCCTTTCATGGCTCAGTTTCATATAGGCCAGTCTCAATGTATGAAAAACAACCAACAGCTTTGGAAGGTATAGATTGAGTCTAATATAAGTATGATTAATACAGCAGGGACACATCTTAGAGCTAAAAGGTCTAGGGAATCAACCCTGTCTTTGGTGAAAACTTTGCTCACCACCACAGAGGCAAGAAAGAGTTAAATCCTAAAGCTCCAGCCAGGCAGGTAGGGGAACTTTTAATCCCAGCTGCTGCCCCTGGGGGTGAGAGGAAGAGATATTTGATAGTCCAGCGCAGAAAGTAAATATAGAGTAAATTACTTCCATGTAATTGGGGAGATTATTTCAAGTAGATTGCAACTTGGAAATGGGTCACTTCTTTTCAAAACGCAGGGTGACTTGTAATTCACCCACCCTGGATCCAGTGTGGCACAGAGGGAAGGGGGCAGTTGCTAGCTGTAAAGGCAAGCTCCAGACACTGCGTTTTTGCAAAGTCAAAGCTAAACACCTTTAATACTTGGATTACTCTGGCCCCTGTGGTAGCTTTTAGGAACAGAAACGCAGAGACATGAGAAATGTGTTTCCCCAGAAGGATACCACCTTAAATATCTGAACTCTGAGCCCTGGTAGACAGAAAGCAGAGAACTCTGCAATTAATATAATTGCCCTCCTTCAAGGAAATAGCCAATTTGACTTAAAATGGAGTGGAAAAGCCTGACAGAGAATCTAGGCGAGACACCTAAAAATTGTTACATATTTAAAACAATATGCAGTGGGAGAAGTTTCCCATGTCTATTTGGTTCTCTCTGGGTCTCAAGGCCTGTCTTTGAAATATACCTCTCTTCTCCTTAAGGAGGTGCTAAGACTGGAGAAGCTTGGATTTTCTTATTTGTGAACAGGGGTAGGGGGTGGTGGGGTGGGGGTGGGGTGGTGAAATCAGGTATCTGCCTTTCACGCAAAGGATTTTGAAAGCTCAATGAGAAAACGCTTGCAAAGCACCCAGGCACTTAGCTCTCTTTATGATTAGCATGATAAACACACAAAATAATACATTTCTCACGTGGGGTGATGTGTATAGCCTCCCCACCATTCCGTTTTTTCCTTGAAGTTAACTCAGTGTGTAGCATCCGGAATGGAACGTTACATTCTAGATATGACCTGATAGTGCACAGTAGAGTATGCTGTCCTTCATTCCAGGTTTTGTACGTTAATTAATGTGATCTAAGATTCGAGTGTTCCGCGTATGGTAACCAGCTCCACCCTTGGTTGGCTCTTGTGCTCTTTCACTTTAGACTTCCATGCCAGAACTTAAGTTTGTCATGCTACGTGTGATTTTTCTACAGGTAGTCCCATTTCTTGTAAATTTAGCTCATGAGCATATATACATTCATTCTTTCAAAACTGTATTCATCATGAGGCAACACATGCGTGTTAGTTGCCGTGATTTGTAAGTTCATGAAGATAAGTACTATCTCTTTATATTTGTTATCTCCAGGGCCCGGTACAATTCTTGGTAGAAAAACTGAATTCTTTAGATGTTATTGGATCAATAAATGTGTTTCTGAAAGTACCTTATAGATAGTGAAACTATACATTGAGTGTTTTCCTTATGAGGTGGTGGTGATTGTTTATGAGATGAGATCCCAGAGAGCCAGACTGATCTCAGCCGTGCTCTATAGGCAAGGTCTGCCATGGACGCCTGGGTTTCCTGCCTCCACTGTCTGAGTGCTGAGGCCATGGGGCATGGGCAAGCTCTTGTTTTTTTAAACACAGCAAAGTATGATGGTTTGCTATACATGCCAACTTGCCACAACTTAGAAACTCCCGAGAATTGAGTCTCAACTGAGTAATTGTCTTGTCTAAGTTGGTCTCTGGGCACATCTATGGCAGATTGCTTTGATTATTAATGGATGAAAGAAAACACAGCCTCCCTGGGAAGGCGGTCCCAAAGTATCTAGGAGAGGCGAAAGCTAGGTAGGCGCAGAAGCAGGCAGAATGTGCACATTTATTTCTTGCTGTTCTTGATTATGGATGTGATGGGAATAGCTACTTGAGTCTTTGTCTTCATTTTCCATCAATAATGGATTATAATTTGAAATTGTGAGCCATACGAACACGTTTCCTATTCTAAGTTGCTTTTAGTTAGGGTGTTTTATCCCAGCAAATAGAGATGACACCTCTCACCCCCAATGTCACTTTCTTCTTGAATAGTATGTACTTTTTTTCAAGGATATTAGCTTACTTAAAGAGATTAAATCAAAATAAGTGTGTCCGGTCTTAGCCGCTGGCTGTCCCATCAGCCCCCCTAGCTTTCGCTGGGTCACGTCTTTGTATCTGTTTGTGGGGTTGTCATTTCTGTCTCACATGTCTGCCATCTGACACAGTCTTGGCTTAGGATCCGCAGCTGTTTGACTGTCAACTCTTGAGGATGCATTTTAAGGCATTCAGTTTTGTTGAAGTTTCTTGAACCAGAGGTCAGATGGCATGACGTAAACTCATAGTTTTTCAATGAAGATATGTAAAGCCTTAACACTGACATGTAAGGAATCTAACCTACGGACACCTGTCTGGCTACACTCTATTAATTCCTACAGAATTTCATGAAAGAGAGCTCTCCATATTCTCTCACCTGTAAGTAAGGACATAAATAATCATGACAAATGCACCATAGAGTAACCCACAACATTGGTTGCCTTCGATGAGTTAAGCGTTTCTTCCATTCAGGTGTTTTTGTTTTGTTTTGTTTTGTTTTTGTTTTGTTTTGTTTTTTTGCAAGGGGAGGGCCATAGACGTCATGTGGCTGTGCCTACATGGCTGTGACTGGACAAGCTGTGGCGTTGCGACAGACAAACCCAGCTTGTCAAGCATAGGTGACAGTGAACTGAAATTACTGGTCCTGCTGCTTATCTAGTAAGAGTGATTAACAGTGTGCCAGAACACAAAATTCCACAGGCTCTTGGGGGTTTCTCAGTTCTTACTTTCACCTTCAGGGCCCTGGCAGAGCCTTCTGTGATTTGGTTCTTGGCTTTTCGATTTTTTTTTCTTCTGTGAGTTGCTGAAATGGTGGTGAGATAGGTGGGCTGGATGAGGCTCAATACTCTTCATCTCACCTCAGCTGAGTGTGGGAGGGTCTATGACAAACTCGAGATAGTTCTACACACTGAATATCCCACTGCACCCAGGAGGACTTGGCAAGGCTCACACAGTTATGCTTTATTCTTCTGGGCATGAAATGTACTTGAAGGAGGGGTTTAGGGAAACAATCAGAAACATTATGGGCCCTGTTTTAAAAGCTAATTCACTGAACGAGTTCTAAGTTTTTCTTATGCCTGAATGCTTATTTTGGCATAGTTTGGAATGAGGAAGATGGATTTTATAGGGACACCAAGAAACTCCTACATCATTCCTAGTTATTATTCATCGAATCCATTGGTTTGGTTAATGCTGCAAAATCCCTGCAGTGTTGTACAAGGGGTGGGATGCTTCTGACGCTTAAAATTCATCCTTCAGCGAAGCATGTTTCAAACACTGCCCTGTGTTCAGCCACTGTTGGTCAGGGGTGAGCTTTGATAGTCTTTAGTTTAAATATCATCTTGGTGAGAACTAACACATAGTGGAACCTAGAACAACTTTCCATTGAAAGAACACTAAGACCATTGCCTATTCTCATGTATAGAATTTCTTCACATACCTTATCTTTTATCTCCTTATAATTCTTTGAGATATGAATCCCTTTCTGAGATTAGTTTTCCCACAGTGACTAAGAAGTCTGTATCTTTCTGCATGAATATGATTAAAAAAGAATGTCCCTCAAAGCCTTTCATGTTCCATTTGACTGGGAAATTACAGTGCACACTGTTAGGAATTGCCCTGAGCAAGAAGATAAACAACACAAACAACATGAACTCAGCATATGAGGACAGTGCTCTCCAATTCACGGATAAATGAATGAAATTGCGTGGTTATATTCACGACATACTTAGATTATATTATCTTGTCTACTTTTGCAGCTTGCTCTAAGGACAGGTAAGACTATTCCTGTTTCAGAGTTGGAGAAACTGAGACTCAGAACACGATAATTTACCTTCAGGAAGCCAGCCAGAAGAATAAGACGTGGTATTGGGCCTTTCAAATCCAACACAGACGCCATCACACAGCTACCTGTGCTGTTTTGGGGGACATACATTGTATGGTAGGTTTAGAGGAAGCTTGTTTATATCAGATCATTTATGTTCTAACCTTTGAGAAATCTCCATTTAAAGGGATGGCCTTCCCTGGCTGAGTAATACTTTTCCAGGGAAGGAAATTTCTGGGTTGGTCTGACTCCACTGTCATCTGCCAGCTTTGCGTTTTGATGTGATGATGTACATTTTTGAGGCTTTGCTTGCTTTAAGAAGGATGTGGTGGTTGCATTGAGCAATGATCTTGCCCTAGGTTTGAATAGTTGAAGCTTTGGGCGCCATTTGTTGTTGTTGGGATGTTTAAGGAGTTCCAGCCTTACACTATGTACCGGGGTGGGCTTTGAGAGTTTCAGAGTTGGAGAAACTCACCACTCTCCTGGTTCTTTCCTTCTGTTGCATGCCTGTATTTGAAAATGTGATCTCATAGCTTCCTGCTTCCATGGCTGCTGCTTGCTGCTGTGCCTTCCTTCCAAGATGGCTCCTTATTCCTCTGACTAATACAGATGGCATGACTCTGAGATTTAACAAAGATGTTTTAAGAATATCAGATTACGCTAAATTTATAGATACATTATAGGCATATCCTCAGAGCTTCTGCTTCTTTATTGTGAGCAGTTTGATTGAATCTTTGTGAACTCATGGTTCTTTAAAAGTTCAAGCTGGACTTGGTGGTACAGGATTATTAGCAACTCAGGAGGTTAGGACAGGAAGATTATAAGTCCAAGTCCTGCTGGGATATAGAATAAGTTTAGAGCCATCTTGGACGAATTTGGGATAGCAATTCCCAAATAAAACATTAAAAGAAAATGGCTGGGAAGTAGCTCAATAGTAGAGAGCTTGCTTGGTGTATGTGAGGCTGAAGTTTAGCATTATAAAAGCAATCAACCAATCAATCACCCCTTTGAAGAAGGAACAAGGGCCACTGTGGCTCATGCTACAGGTGTGATAGGGATCCAGCCTTCGCATCCATGGTGACAAAATGTCCATCAAAAGCAAGCCCAAGAAGGGAGAGCCTATCTTAGTTCTCAGTTTGAGCCCATCATGGTGCTAAAAGTTTGATGCCATGAACCTGAGGTGGCTGGTCATATTGCACTGTCAGTTGGGAAGCAGGGGAGATGCATACTCATCACCACTACATTGATGTTGCTTATGCTTCTCATCCAAAGAATGGCCTACTTTGGCCAACAGGATGGCTCCTTTTCTGAGTTTCAGAACATCAGTCTTAACTGACCTGTCAACGTTTAGAACCGTTAAATCTCATTGACCACGACATTCCTCTAAGCGACAGATGAGAACACCCTTGTTTTATTAAACGTTCTATCTGCTGAGACTTGGGAGTTCTTTCTAAATAATGAAGAACTGCCTCTCACTGGGACTGGACTCTTCTTTGAAATTTTATAGCATTGATGTGATTGTACCCATTACCTCAGATTCGTCTTCCCCATCCTCTCTCCTACTGGTGTGGAGGTTTAAGTTTGAGTGACTAGAAGAAGTCACATTGCAGAGAAGGTATTCTGTCTAAAACAAGTCAGGACTACCTAGAGGAACTCATTTCTTTATATAAATAATAAATTCTGGGGCTGAAGAGATAGCTTCATGGTTATGAAGGGTATGTTGCCCTTGCAGAGGGCCCAAGTTTTTTCCCCCAGCTCTCATGTCCAGGTGTTTACGACCACCTGCAACTCTAGCTCCAGAGGAGATGACTACCTCCTGTGACCTCTGTGTGTGCATCCGTGTGTGTGTGTGTGTGTGTGTGTGTGTGTGTGTGTTATGGTGTGGTGTAGCACTGCTCCTTTCTTTATGGAGAGGTATAAAGACCTTGAAGATAACCAGGATAGCTGGATAGTGTTAATTGAGTTTCCATTGAGTAGTCTATGTTCTGAGTATGTAGGTAGAACTACTATATACACTGTGGCTGAAATGTCACAGTAGTGAGGTACTGTGGGGATGGGGAGAATTTTCAAGGTAGGAAGATGGACAGGGACCTATCCTGGTATCCACCAAGTCTACTCGTGGGTGCTGGACTTCACCAGCTTGTCTGCTCTACAGATACTGGGAATGCACTTACCAAACCAAGTGACATTTTTACCCCATGCAGTGGTGTCTGACATTCCATCTGTAGTGATTCACTCTTTTTTTTGGCTTTCTTTCTTTCTCTTAAAATGGAAATTCTCTGGGTTTGTGCAAAATGCAAAACCAATTAGTGCAGCTCAGTGCAGTACGTGAAGGTACTTGTTTTCTGGTGGTGAAAAGGGAACTTTGGAAGCTAATGTGGGGAGTGGTGGGGAGACCTTCTTTGGGCTGAGTGGAAGAGCGCTGACCTCAGGGGAGGGATGGGGGACATGTCTTACACCCTGGGAAGGTTTTACCTGGACTGCCCCAGCCCACCCAGTACTATTGAAAAACAAAACAGTGTACGTTTGCGGCATGCTGTGATGCAGTTTGCTGTTTCAATGGCTGGATTAGGTAAGACTTATTGCAAAGCAGGAGTGGACCAGGTGATCAGTGTTGAAGCCAAAGATGTGGGTGCTATGTTGTGGCATTTGTTTGGGCTCTGAGGCAGATCATAAATGGCTGATCTGTTACTGCCCAAAATAATGCAGAGGGCGTGGTTTCTTCGCCCATTAAGATTTCTGTTTTGTTCTTTAATTAAAAACTTTTTATTTATTTATTTATTTATTTATTTATTTATTTATTCATTCATTCATTCATTCATTTATTTATTTATTTATTTATTTATTTATTTATTTATTATTTAGTGTGCCCAAATAGCACCTGTGGAAGTCAGATGACCTGTGTGGTTCCTGGGGATGCAACTCGAGTTCTCAAGCCGGGTAGCAATGGCCGTTGCCTTCTGGTTCGCCTCGCCAGCGCCAGCTCCTGATTTCTGTGCTAAGTCAGGGAGCTCCAGTCACGAAGCTTCAAAAGACCATGTTGTCCTCACATCCGCTTTCTCCTTTCTACACACAAAAAAGCCTTTCAGGCTAAAGGCCACTGGCGGTGGCTGTGGGTCTCTTCCTGGTTTATCTCTCTGGCCTCTCAGTTCTGCTGGACCTGCATTTCAATGCACAAATCCTGCATGAAAATGATCCCAGTGACCCGACTTGGGGAGAAGACAGGAGTCTCTGGCAAGTTCCCAGGCTGCAGGCTGCTCTACGCACCGCCAGGCCTCTTTGCTTCCGGGTGCTGGAAAGATTAGTAGGGCTAAGCTCAAATGCTTCCGTGAAGTCGTTCAAGGGCGCAAGGGAGTCCAACCCAGGTGGGCAGAACGGCCTTTCCCTGAGTCTCACCTTCAGAATGGGACTTTGATTAAGATCAGCTCTGCAGGTGGGGACCTAGTTTGAGAGGAGAGAGAGCTGTGGACACGCTGCATCTCCTCCGTTGACCACTCCCAGAATTGCCCAAACGAGCCAGCTGTTGGTTCCCCAGATAGTGTTGGTTTCAGACACTCGACTTGACTCCGAATGACCGGGAGGGCTGTGTCTTTTCTCCCTACCCTTGCTTTTGGATCTTGGCTTTCGTGTCACTACACGTTACATCCAGCCCACAGATTTCTGTTATCTAATCAGGTGCATCGGCCCGTGCTGGAGAGGAGAGTGCAGGAACACCCCTCTGACTCAGAATTTTGCACAAACAAAACTAAGCCTTGTTAGCAAAGAGGGCAGGGCACCCCATGGCTGCTCTGTTCAGATCTTTTCCCGGCAATCTGCAGGGCAGTGCAAGGGGAGGAGAGGAGCTTTTATAGCAAGATAAGCAACGGGGGAAACCCCAGCTTGGTATGCTAAATAAAATTAAAATGTCAATATTTACACATGACCTTCAAGACTCTTGCAGGCTTGTTTCTTAGTGTTCGGGGCAGACCGCGTTTTCTTTAGTTTGTTCCCAACAGCTTGGAAATTCATTGTGAGGACATAACCCAAATGTGGTCCAAATGTTCCTTCCAAATGGCCATCCCCAAAGTGCAATTTTAAAGGCTTATGACCTTTCTGTGCCAATGGGGGCTCCTGCCCTGCCTTCCCACCTGCAGGGGCTGTGTCCTGAAGAGTCTATGAACTAATGAGGAAGACTATGTCACCTGTTCTCATTTCTTGATTCTTTTTTAAAAAAAGATTTTTAAAGACAGGGTCTCGCGTTATCCAGGCTGGCCTCAGACTTAATATATGGCCGTGTAGGTGAGGCTAACCTTGCATTTCTGATGCTCTAGTTACCTGTGCTGGGATTTTAGGCAGGTACCATGTCTAGTTTTTTTCTGCTGTTGAAGATCAAACCTAGAGCTGTGTGCGCGTGTAGGTAGGCACGCTACCCACCAGCATGCCCCCAACCCCATGCAAGCCCTTTATCCAGGCATCTTAGAAACCTCACTGTTGTGTCTTGCACATCCAACCTCTGCCTCCGTGCTGACACAAACAAATAAATGCGATCATAACGGTTGAAATGTAGTTAGAAACACAATTGCGAACATCTGTATTGTAAGCAGAAATAAATTAGAAATACCGAAGTGTTTTGTAGCTGTGAAAAGGAAGGAATAAAAAAATAACCCACAGTACCTGGATTAAGCGGTGATAAATAATGTATAAAGCAAAAATCTCATTACCCCCTGTGTAAACTCCCCCCCACCCGATGAAATATATTTTATGAATGTAGTAACGCTGTAATAACCAAAGCATTTGTTTTTTTCCCCCACAAACTTTCCATTTCACAACTGTGAGATTGTTTGGATTTACAAGTGCGGCTGGAAACACCCCTGAGCTTCCTGGGGTTTGGTCTCTTCCTCATGACCTTCAACTCCAGGAGTCTGTGCACTGCCACACCGCACTATTTATCACCTGCTTTTGCGCAGGTGAAAAGTGTCCCCAATGAAGCCCCGGAAGCCCAGGCAGGGCTGAAGCCCAAATCCTGCCAGCCTGGAGGGAAAGGCCTTAGGGTTCTCTCCTCGTGTGCTGCATCTGTGTGTGTCTATGGCACCTGGCCATCTCCAGAGAGCAGGCCGATGGCAGTGAGATCCAGTCTTTTCTGATGTCACCACAAGCAAGGTGACAGCTGTCAGATAAGCGCGTTCTGTCTGACCGACACGTGCGATCAATAGAGGAATGGCCAGAAGTGGCCTTTAGGGCACCCTCTTGAACCTTGCCAGAAGGTGAAGGCCCTGCGTGCCTGCCTACCTCAGCTCTTCAGCCTGCTGTCCCTTCCAGTTTTCCTCGTTCCCTTTGTCTTTTGTAAGGCCGTGGTGGAGCGAATCTGGGGCACCATGGGACCCAGACGCATGCTGAAGGGTGAGCGGCAGCGGTGTCAGTGATAAAAACCAGTTCTCCTGGGTGAGGCAGGCTAAGGTCTAGATCTTTTAAGATATACGAGGTCCAGAAGCACAGCGAGCTGGCTCAGCGACATTTTTACATAATAGGAGCCCATCCTATGCCTATCTCAAGCAGCCGAGGATTCCTTCTGCACTTTAATCAGTGAATTGGTGCACCTGGCGCTCTGTCGTCCTTGGAAGGGCTCCCGAGCCAGCCGCGGAGTTCCCTGCAAACAGGCAGGTGCTGCTCCAGACTTACATGGCCAGGATCCTGGGTTGTCTCTACCCAGTCCCAATGGGCTCAGAGCCGAGCAGAATGACCCCGTCAGTTGGCTGTTATCACGCCATCATGGGTGGAGTCCTAGTCAGAAACTCACGAATTCCACTCCCCCCAACCCACACCATTTTGTTGTGTTTGGTACAGTTGGGATGTGACTTGGGGAGTTTATGATCCTCTTGCTCTAGGTGACATTGGTAGGTGACATTGGGCCAGACAGTGGTCGCCTCTCGTTAACTGGAACGTGGAGGTAACACTATTTTTCCGTTCGGTGGGAGCTAAGTAAAGTCTCACCAGAAAAGGGCTCTGTGTAGTTTAAAAGCATCACCGGTATGGGATGATTAGCAAAAGGAATGATCTCCGACCAGCTTCACTCTATAGACTGAGAGATACATCAAACAATACACGTGAGGATGGCTTTGAGAAGAAGAAAGAGCATCCAGGGTCACGGCTTGGATGTGGCGGCCTGTTCATGGCGACTGCTTATTCTTACACGTTCGCCAAGAAGTACAGCCCCCTGAGCCCTCGCCAAGGACCCAGAAGCAGGAGCTACTGTGTCTGGAGGAGTCTTTGTGCACCCCAGCTTTCTTGGGAGCTCCTCTGGCATTTTGAAACTTTTCTTTCATTTCCTCTATTCCTAAGACAGAGGAACAGGTTTCTCCTGATATGGTTGTTGGGGCAAACAGAGCAGCAATGGATCCCCTAAAATAGCTTTGAAGGACAAAAGTTCTTTGAAGGGCGTACGCCATGCATGCTCTCTCTCCCTCCGCGCAGGGAGCAGGCACATCTCCACATCCCCCTAGGATCTCAAGCTGATAACTGCAGCCCAGACCTACGGAATCAGGACACGGCGACGGTTCTGCTCCTGTGGTAATCTAGGTCTCTGAGTCCACGAGGGTGTAGTGAGCAGATTGCATCTTCAGGAAAAAGGTTAAGCGCCAATAGTTTGGACAGGAGGTGGTTAGATGCATTTTTTTTTTAAGCCCTTGAATTTACCTGATGGGTTTTGTGCCCTTGTGTGGACTGTAGCGCATTTCAGGTTATGAGTAAATGTAACAATACAAATGAGGTCATTTGAAACTGTCTCTGCCGGTTGCCCCGCCTGCTTGGCTGCCCCTTCGATCTCCCTTTCTGGTCGTCTTCACCAATTTGGCAACCTTCTGATCACCGAGAGTTGGGAGCACTAAGTGGTTTTCAAAATGTTTTCGAAACTTTTATAGGACGGCCGTGGAAAGATGAAAGTTCTCAGGAATCCATCAATAGAAGGTAAGAGGTATGTTTATTTGTGCATGCCTTTAAACCCACGTTTTATTTTTGGGCTAATTTTAGTCTTATGGAAATTGTCATTATGCTCAGCAAGAGTTTAACCCTCGCCCTACTTTGGTTCATAGAGAATCTGTCCCTGCTTCGTGATGCAACCACCAGGGGTAGAGAATGAACGCTCCTATGTCATCAGCTACACTACAGGCTTCATTCCAAGTACACCAGTGGTGTGGTAAATGTCCCCTTCCTGTCCCAAAGCCCTGTCCAGGATCCCTGTACTGCTTTTAGCTATTCATTCCCGGGAGGTGACCCCTCTCCAGACTGTTCCTCGGCCTTTGTAATCTTGGCACTTTTCTTGGGGTACTTACCGACCAGTGACTTGGTAGAATGCCTTTTAATTGATGTTTAAAGTGCTTTGATGGTTGGGATGAGGTCATGCAAGAATACCACAGAAGGATACTGTCTCTCTCTTGAGGGCATCCCACCCAGGGATGCCTAGTCTTTATGTGTCCTGTTATGATTATTTTAAGCTCGATTGCCTAGTTCCGTTGGGGGCTGCTGGTTTTCCCATAGAGCTACTGTGCTCTCCTCTGTACTAGATAGGCTCTTTGATGGAATGACTTTGAGTTTATTCAAGCCCCGTTGATCCATTTTGAATTTCCCATTTTACAATATAAAGGAGAAAAAAATGCCTCTGTAATTTCATATATCTGGTCTCATGCACAGAGAATGGTGTACTTTGGGTGCTCTTTTGAGTTGTTATTCTTTTCTACACGTGATCTCTTTTACAGAAGGCATCTCCTGTCGGTTCTGGATATTTCACTACTGTTTTATTCGGTTGCATAGTACTCCATTCTGAGGAGTGTTCCCAGTGTATTTGTTCTTCCACGTCTGCATGTATGTAGAAATCAGGGTAGGAATTAAAAAAAAATCATGCTTATACGTTTTACTCATTATTGGAGCTACAGCCCTTAAGAAGTGGAATTCTTAGGTCAAAAATGAAATGCTTAAGTATACCTAATGTTCCTGTACAGCTGTTACAGCTATCATATCAATTAGAACTCGCAGTATGAAACTATGGAGACAACTAGACTTTCTTCACAGCTTCACTAAAGAGCAAGGCACACACTTAACTTGTTTCTCACCTTTCTTAATTTTTCAAATCAGTATTTTGATACTTTGTTCCTATAGTTTTGAGATTTCCATGTCTTTAATATCAGTCTTTCTGCTCCATTATGCACTGTGAATATTTCTCCTATTTCATAATCATTATTTGATGCCATATATGGTGCTGTTGTTATAAAAAATGACTTTTAAATCATAGTTAGAAATCTGTTTTTTTTTTAACAAAGTTAAATAATAACTTAGTCACTTTCCCCATATGATATGGCTTCAGTTTTTATATTTAGAACCTTAATCCACTGTTTATTCTACTGCTGCCTGTGAGATATGGATCTCATTTGATCTTTTTCTCCCAAATGACTACCTAGTAGCTTCAAACGATTTGTTTAAAAGTTTCCCATTACTCCAGTGATTTTGCTACTTTTGTGAAACAATAAATTTCTGTACACACTGGGTCTAATTCTATTCTCATATTCTATTAATATTTTTGTCTATGTAACTATTCTCTATTCATGCTCCAGCAATACTCTTGTTTTATAGAATCATTGGTGTCTTAATCCCTATTATTTCTCTATTAAGTTAGAGAGTGATTTTTAGTGCTAATCACATTGAGGAAATTTTCATCGTTTTCTATTTATAGGAATAGCATTACCATTAATATATATTAAGTTTTGTCAAATGATAATGTTTTTCCTAGCAATTTTTCATTGCAACTGTGATGATTTAATTGTCCCATTGATACACTCTAAAGTCACTCTAGAAGGGAATCACAATGAATGATTATGCAGATTAGGTGAATGTGTCTGTGGGAGATATTCTTGATTATGCTGACTGAGGTGGGAAGTTCTGTCCACTGTGGGTGGCACCATTCCCTAAGAAGAAGATTCTGAACACAAGAGTGGAGAAAGTGATCTAAGCACACATATGTGTATATTATGATTTGCTCCTTAGATTCCTGCCATCTTGACATCCCTACAAAGATGGCCTGTAATCTGAAATTTTATGCCAAATGAACCCTTTCTTTTTTAAATTTGATTTTGTCAGGGCATTTTGTCATGGCAACATGAAAGGAAACTGAAACAAAAAACAACAACAACAAAAAATAATGTTATTTTTTTATGTATATTTGCAGAACAAATGTGCCTGGGGAGGCCAGAAGAGAATGTGTGACCCTTTGAAACTGTCACTACAGATGCTTCTGAGCTACCACGTGGGTTCTGGGAAGTGGGCCCCAGTCCTCTGCAGGAGCAGCCAGTGCTTTTAACCACCAAGAGAGCTCCCCAGCCCTGACTGCAACTTTGTATTTGGAGTAAGCTTTTTGCCACCTTTCCCCTTAGGCGCCTTTGCTCTGACTTCATCTCCCTGAGCTGATAATGATGAGTGCTTTTACACTGTAGCTTGCCCCCCTTATTTTCTTTGTTTCTATTTGTTGCACTAAGAAAGATTGAAACACTTTCTTTCCTTCTGAGCACTCTGGAACAGTGCAGAGAGCTTGGGACCCCCTGATAATTGAGGTTTGGGGGTTTGTTTGACCAACTCTTCCTCGAAATCATGTGTTTGGTGATTGTTTTTGTGAGGCTGTTCTGCTATATTCTTTTTTTTTTAAATATGGAAATTGAGTTGATTTCTAGCTTAACTAGTGCAATTTGTTTTCTTTAAGAAATTATCCATCTTGTAAACTTATTTACATAGAGATTTTAAAGTGTCCTTTCATTCATTATCAGTTTTCTCTTTGAAACTCTTACTTTGTGTTTTTATGTATCCCTCTTCTTTTTCTGATGCTAAATATTGGCTTACCTGCTTTGTTAACATATCCTCTAAGGCAGGATGTGTATCCTTCCTTTCTGCATTTTGTCTATGCAACAATATAAGAATCTCTCCTTTTCTTCACTCCTATTCCCCACCTGTAATATTTTTACATTGTCACAGTGCTGAACGTAGTTTGGTTTTATATGTACATTTTTACGTTTTTAAATGATTCCAAACAGGTCTTCCTTTTGTTGGCAGTTTCTTCCGGCCATAACTTGATTGGATAAAGCTCATTTTATCAAGTATGGTTTATAGACACAGAACTCTGTAAGCCCTTATGTATTAAAAAGTTGTGCTGCATAATAATCCTTTGCTCATAATTTTTGAGCTTTTAAACAATTTTAGTCCATTATTGGGTTCTTTGCATATTGGTTTTTCAAACTCTGATGTCAGTTGAATTTGTTTGATGATAAATTGTGTCAGTCTGTCTGTCTGTCTGTCTGTCTGTCTGTCTGCCTGCCTGCCTCTTCTTCCTTTGGCTCAGAACTCTTCGTTGGTTTCATTGTTGTGTCTTAAATCTCAGAGTCTTTCTAGAATATGCTCTAGTTTTCATTATTCTTCACTAATTTTCTCAGGTCTCTGCCTTTTCAGTGTGTAAATTCAGGCCATTTTATGTCTGTAAAACTTTCTTTTATTACACCGTTTAAGAGAGATTGTCATTTTTTTTTCTTCCTCTTCTTTGGGGGAATAAAGTGACCCGGCCCCTGCCCCTGTCTCCCTGCATCTGTAGCCTGTTGTCTAATCCTCACGGCGTTCTCCTGCGTGCTGTCCTCCTGCTCTGGGCTACCTCTCCCTTCCCTGGCCTTCAGGAACTTTTCCTAGGCGCCTGCTTGCCTTTGGGCACCAACCCTAGAACATCTTTATTTCTAAGGTAATAATGCTTTCCCCGAGTTGAGCCAACTTTATTTTTTCTCTGTTTATTTTGTTCATTTCTGCTCTTAGAGTTTGAATGTCTAATTTAAGGTGTTTTTTTACATTCTTGGAGATTTGTTAGAATATATTTCACTAAGTGTGGAGGGTGAGCCTGGCCTTCATTTCGTAGCATCGTCTTTCAGGGGAGTAACTGGATAGTCCTAAGTTCATCTGTATGAAGATTCATTGTACACTTAATGTATTTCTGTTACTTTGTTTTGTCATAGTTGGCAACTCTTGTTAAATACCACCTTAAAAAAACGGCTCTAGTAAATGCAATTTAGCACATTTTTTTTTTCTCTGCTTTGGTGGTGATCATAGTGAAAGATTAATTTTATTTATACTTTTAAAACATTTATTTAGTTGTATATGCTCAAGTGTGCATGATGCGTGTGAGTGTGTGCATGTGTGTGTGTATGTGAGTGTGTGTCTGTGTGTGCATGCATGTATGTGTGCATGCGTGGTGTCACAGAAGGCACACAGAGATCAGAGGGTAGCTGTTGACAATCTGACTCATGTGGGTCAGGAGGATTGAACTTTGGCCATGAAGCCTGGTGGTAAGTGCTTTTACTGGTTGGGCTACCTCACTGGCCCCGGTTAAAGGATTTAGAGTTTTCCAATTTTGTCACTCTATATTTCTCTCACATTTTCCCCTGATCTGCCATCAAATTTCTGAAGGTTCCCATTTTCTTTCCCAGGAGCCACTAGTGTGAAAAAAAAAATCCTCTCAGAATGTACTTGCTTATTTAACTGGGTCCATCCTGGTAGGTGTATGCCTGGCCCTCTAACATGGATATGCCTGTGTTACCACTCAAATGCTCTGCTCTACTTAGTGTTTCTGATACCCTCCTGCTTTGCATAAGATGGTGTGTGTGTGTGTGTGTGTGTGTGTGTGTGTATGTGTGGTTTTTCACTGCCTGCCCTTCCTTTTCCCCTCATGCATAGTCTAGTTCTTACTATTTTTTGCATTTATTAATTTATCGTGGGTGGGGATGGGGGTGGGGGAGGTGGGTTCCTGAGCATGTTACGATTTTCTTGTAGAGGTCAAAGGACAATGTGCAGGTGCCTCCTCTTTCCTTCTACCATGTGTGTTGGTTCTGAGACCTGTGATGTCATATAGGCGACAACTAGCACCGCACAGCAAGCATAGGCCTGTTACCAAGGCAACGGCCACCATGTACCCAGAATTCAATGGGCCTACCTTTTTTACCTGTAATTTACATTACCACCCATATAAAAGGGTAGCGTTTCTTCCCCTCTCTCTTTTTCTTCATTCCCTGCCTTCTTCCTACCCGCTCACCTGTACCCCATCTTAAATAAAGCCACGTGAAACTGTCTGGTCTAATCTCTCATTGCGGCAGCCCACATCTCCTCGGCCTCTCTGCTGCTTCTCCACCAAATGATGGTTTAGTGTGTTGCCTAATGTAGTTGTTGTTCCCGGTTTCCGGCACCATATGATGGGATCTAAAAGAGAGAAAGGGTATTAGTGAGTATGGCATGGGGGCATGGGGGAGGGGGTACCTAAGTGGGCCCATGCCCAGGCATCCCCTTTCCCCTGAAGGACCACACACACACCAACATAGTATAGAATAGAGTTTATTTAGAGAAGAGGATGAGAGTCAATGGTATAGGAGAGAGAGAGAGAGAGAGAGAGAGAGAGAGAGAGAGAGAGAGAAGAGAAGAGAAGAGAAGAGAAGAGAAGAGAAGAGAAGAGAAGAGAAGAGAAGAGAAGAGAAGAGAAGAGAAGAGAGGAGTGGAGGCCGGCCATGACCACGTGGAGAGAGCGGGGGAGGGGAGCCCAAGAGGGGCAGAGAGGTGAGAGTGCAGAGAGGTAAGAGGATGAGAGGGGAAAGATAGCATCGAGGAGGGGCAGGCAGCCCCTCTTATAGTGGGCCAGGCATACTGGGGTGGAGCTTGGACAGAATACCAACAATGTGGGTCCTGGGATCACACTCACGTTGCTAGTGTCTCTGCTCCTAAGCTGTCTTAGCAGCCCATGGTTTGTTTGCTGTCAAAAGTAGTACTGTCCACTCTGGAACTCATTGGGAGTCGTCTAGAATCTCTTGTTTGCCTTACATGTCAAACTAGCTTTTACTAAATGGCTACTGGGTGAATGTCCCCCACGAAATTTTTTGGCCTTTGACATTACACAGCCTATGGCTGGACAGATTGACTTTTGATACTTCAGCAGCATGGATATTACATACAACCAAACTCCTGGTACACAGTGCTCTTAACTCGATTAAGGAATTTGTAGGAATGGTTGGACTTCTTCAAGTCTAGGATCTTGAAAGGAACTGCCATGACTCACTCATTCGATAACCCTTTTATAAGTCTTGTGAACCAACGGAAGTCATGGATATGTTAGACGAGTGAACGCGACAAATGAACAGACCTCTCTATGATGAATGCAGGAGAAAGTGTTTGGAAATGCCACTGGATTCAATGAGGCCACCTGAAAGACTCTCAATCACATTCAAATGATGTGGTCGGCTGGAATGCAGCAGGAGAGAAGGAAGCTTCTTCCCCCTTTTCTGTGTGGGGCACACCTCTTCTGACTTCTGGTAAAGCCTGTAGACCCTCCCCACAGTTATGCTTTAAAATGTCTAACACAAAATCCACATATAATTTAAAGGGAAGAAGCAGCATAGCAATATTACCATCAAAGTATTAAAATATACAACTGCGTGATAGATAATATATATGCCCTTATTAATGCATTAAATGATAAGATCTAGCAGCTAGACGAATAACCAGCCCATTTTCAAGTAATGGTGAATGGAAGCCGGGTTTCTAGACTTCTGCAGCTAGTGTAAAGTACTATGAAGATATTTGGGATTTTGTTGGTGACACAGTGAAAGCTTTCTTAATACCATAGTGTTTCCCCTCCTGTGCTCATAATAGAACAAAATGCTAAATTCCATTTTACAATTGGTACAAATCAAGATGCAATGTTCTCTCTCTCTCTCTCTCTCTCTCTCTCTCTCTCTCTCTCTCTCTCTCTCTCTCTCTCTCATCTAAGTTCATGGCTAGGAACATCAAGTTTGGACCTGCCGATTTACTCTGATAGCAGCTGGCCAATATTGGAGACCCAGTAGTCTCTGAATGCTTGCCTATCCATTTTTGTGACCTTTGACCTAAGCCCTGTGAAACTATGAGCTTCCTTGTCCCGTGTTGTCCCTTTACGACTTGCCTCTGTGAGGTGGGGGAACACAAAAGACTGTCCTGTGCCAGCTCACATGCACCTTCACATACTGTGAAGACACACATTGTGTATTGTCAGGTTCAGGGAGCTCTATCCCTGCTCTCTGCAAATTAGCCCGAAGGAGTTCTCAGACACCCGGGCCATGGCTGTGAGGGCGTAGTAGTCAACAAAGAGAGCTGGGACCTGCGAAACAAATTCTACAACCTATAGATAATAAAGGAAGAAGGGAGGAACACCACACTGGCTGAGAGAAAGAAAAGGCCACAAGCACGAACACATAATAAAGAAGAGTCTGAATCTTGGTGTCTTCCCTTCATGATTAATGATTGGTCTCAAATAGTGTGGGTTAGGGAAAGTGAAGTCCTCTTGAAGTAGCTTTAAAAATGCCACAGCTTAAAAAAAAATTATTGTAACATCAATTTAAGAAAAAAAAAATCCTCCGTTAAAATGTAAAGGTCAGGAAAGATTTGGGTGTTTTTAAATGCTGTCTTGAAGAAATTCTTAAAAGGTTAAGATGTCATGTAGTTTCAGAGTTATGGGCACAGGAGGGGGGTCCAGGACAAAACACACCTGCCTCCAGGCTCTTCAGTGACTGTGACCCATGCCAAGAGTGGGCAGCACGCAGCCGGCAGATCAGAGTGTGTCATGGTGTCACAGGGAAAGACAGACATCTCCCTCACAGCTTTCAAAGCTATGGAGTGTTTCACCTCCAGAACTTTTTTCCTATGACACATGGGCCACAAGACAGGCCTCCATCTGTGCTTTTGAACAGCATGGAGTCGCCTGTTTCCTGTGGCGACATTCAAATCTTCAGGTAAAACCACCCAGGAGTCCCAAGTGCCTGCTGATTCGCTCTCCTGCTCGTGCTGGGCCCTCACTGGCTTGCTTCTTCAGCAGTTTCCATGGAGAGAGGCACCCCTGGTTTTCAGGTACCTGAGAGAAGGAAGGGAAGGTTCACAGGTATAGTGGCTATTCCTTGTTGTCAGCTTGACTATATCTGGAATGAACTCTGACCTGGATCTTGCCTTGGAGATCTTGAGGCATAGTGGCCATGGATCCCAGAAGATTAAGACAAGGAGATCTCTAAGTTCAAGGTCATCTGGGACAAAGCAAGTCCCAGATCCAGGCGTGGTGGCACACCTTTAATCTGGGCCACACCTTCTGATGGAGACTTACATAAGGTCATTGGAAGAAGGAAGATTCGCTCTCTCTTTTCTTCACCTGCTTGCCTTGTGGGACTGAGCAACTGCTAGATCCTTGGACTTCCATTCACAGCTGCTGCTGACCATTGTTGGAGTTGGACTACAGACTTTAAGTCATCAACAAATTCTCTTACTATATAGAGACTACCCATAAGTTCTGTGACTCCAGAGAACCCTGACTAATACAAGTGGCCTCTCCATTTTGCAGATTTTCTGGTGGCTACTACGACTTGGGGGCCTTGGTGCTCTGGGCAGAAGTGTTCTAGTCATGTGATAACAGCAACAGACTTTGGAGGGGCAGAGCCTTCCTCTCCTGGGAAATAACCCCAATGGGGCCTCTGAACAGGATTTCTGCTCAAGGGTCTGAAGGAGTCATGTGATCATTACGGCTTTCAATCTGTCCCCACAGCTCCTGCAAACCAAGTCACTTTGCAGGTATCTGGTTGCACATCTCAACATGGCCTAAGGATTGGAAGTGGCTTGGCCTAGAAATGCAGAGCCTCTGTCTTAACCACCACTTCCTGAACTAGAATCTGCATTTAATAAGAAGTCCCAGTGGTGTGTATGCGTGGTACCTTCTGCACCAGTGAAGATGCCCTCTGCTCCAGTGAACACAAAGACAACTTTCCCCGTGGAAATTGCTGCTGACTGATGGCGATCGGTCATCAGCCCTAAGAGGCAGGAGATGAAGACTACCCCTGCAGAGGGAAAGCCTGTTTGTGTCACCAAGACCCAGGCTTGGCTTGATGTGGGTTCTCTGAAGAGCAAAGGAAGTCATTTGGCCTATCTCTTTTCTAAAAGTTTCTTTGTGACATCAACTGGTCTGATGTGGTTGGATTTACAGAAGAATGGGCTAGCCCTTTGCCAACATAACTTGTAAGACATCAAAAAGCAACTCCAAAGTGCAATCCAGTGGCTTGTTAGTTAAGTCTGGGATCCACCACCTCACGGATAATTTGAGTTTCGTCTTCTCGTTAAATGTGCGAGCTGTGCGGTTGCTGCTCAGACCGTCCTAGCATGGGTGACATGCTTGTCACACCTCTCCTTTGGCAGCTGTCCCCAAATCCCAGAGCCAGCTCCGTTACTGTGATGGCTCCTGTTTATTACCACTTCTTCTTATTTCTGATTGTGTAGATTTTGCATTTCATATTTTATATTTACATATACTAAAAATATATTCTTGTGGTGTGTGTGTGTGTGTGTGTGTGTGTGTGTGTGCTTGTTTATGATGTGTGTGATTGAAGGCCAGCCCACCTGGCCTGAGAGCTTCTGGTGATTCCTAAGTGGCTGTTGAAGCACTGGGATTACAGACATGTGCTATGGCAACTGGCTTTTTCCTGGGCCGGGGGATTTGAACTCAGGTCCTCAGGCTTGCATGATAAGCATTTTACTCGCTGAGCCATCTCCCTAACCATGAAAACATATTTCTGGTCCATGATTTCATGTAGTCTGCCTTCCCAAGTAGATCTTTAAGCTTATGGAGGACAGACACTTATACTCTTTCTTATACTGCTGTCCCTTACCTAGGGAACTGTCAAAAGTGAGGTCCATTAACATCACAAAAATCCTGTTATTGACAGCCATCATCAACTGTCTTGTGGGCACTTTGTGGTTCCTGAATATGACATAGATTGCCTCGCATGGTCTCTCCCATGCTATCCCTATTCTGCGAAGAGGGCACCAAGGTAAAGGGACTACCAGAACCTTGCAAAGTCACATGGGCGATGTGTAATAAGACTCATACCTATTTACACTGTCTGTGGTCTCTTCATTAGCACGGGAGTGAGTGTTCCCTTTGTCGTCTGTTGCAGGACACTGGAGATGAGGCTGGCCTTGAGGAGAGGATGAGCCATCGGTCCCAGATGGGCACCACTGAGAGAGCTGTATAGAGCTGTGCGGCAAGCTCTTCTCCATCTGGAATGGAGTAGCTAGCTCAAAACCACAGAAATCCGATACTCTAGTAGTGTTTGGAAGGTGTCAAGGGCTGTGTTTGAGAGGACCCCAGAGGCAGCTACAAGCTATGGCCTTATACTTGGCATAGGAGGAGAAGCTCTATGTCATACAGCCCAGTACAGGGATAAGCTTCCTCTATTCTTGATTGTGTGTGTGTGTGTGTGTGTGTGTGTGTGTGTGTGTGTGTGTGTTCGCACGCACACATCGTAGGCAGAGGTCAAAGGTCAATGTCAAGAAGCTCGCTTGTCTTCCACCTTACGTGGTGGAAAGGTTTCTCTGTGTAGCCCTGGCTGTCCTGGAACTCACTCTGTAGACCAGGCTGGCCTCGAACTCAGAACTCCGCCTGCCTCTGCCTCCCAAGTGCTGGGATGAAAGGCATGTGCCACCACCGCCTGGCTTATTCCTGATTTCTTAAAGGGGCAGATCTTCTCTGGGTAGTCACCGTTTCACAGAAGAGAGGCCTGCCTGTTCCACCTCATGACAGACAGCATAAAGGACAACTCTGAATCCTGTACGCTGGACGCAGAGCTCAGAACCTGCTTCTTTATGAATCTATCCCCCGAGGGAAACAACTCATGCCAAGTGGGCCTGGGATGCCCCTGTGCCATCCACTGCAAAACCCCATGCTTTTGTAAAAGTCTCCAAATAAAATTCTAAACGAAACCCCAAACCACAGCATCCTTTCTTCAGGAGGAAGCAGGGCAAACGAGATTCTTCTGAATCGGTAGGCAGCGAGGGATTTTAATTCACGAACACAATCAGAAGCATTGCAGTGACCCCTACGGAGTGATTTTGCTTTATTGCTCCTCACGTGAACGGGATTTCCCTATTTAGGAAGGGAATCAGTCGATACCAGGAACCTTGAGCGGTGCTAGAACAGTCTTTGCTCAGGAGCTAAAGCTTTTCTAAGAACCCGAACTGGCTACGTGCGCCAACCTCATATCAAAACGGTTTAGACACAGAGAAGCCTCTGCCTCAGTTATGGCAGACGTTCAGCAAAAGGAGCGACGCGAGGGCTCTCACCGTCTCTATCAGAGCGGATCATGTCCTTGTCGAGCGTGCTGCGAGGACCGCGCTTCTCGCCGTTTGAGCAGTCCTTACCTTTGGAGCAATTTATTTAGGTTAAGGCATTGTCTCTAGAAGCAACCTATTAAAAATACAGGTTACATGGGCCTAGTAACAATTCCCACAATAACTATGATTTGAGCCGCATGAATTACTTTATCAGATTAATTAGCTGTCATCCATCAGACAATATGGCTCGGAGGAAATAAGGCATCTTTTAATGGACATCGTTGTCTGAAATATGAAGCAGTTCTATGAGGGACTGGGGTGCTTGGGGGCCCTAGCTAGGGGTCTGGGAGGATAGAAGACAGCCGAAGACACTGATTAAAAATGGAGAGCAGAGGAGAGAGGGGTGAACGAAGCATCAAAACTTTTTTTTTTCTCTGCATAATTTTGCCTCATGTCACCCGGGGGCTGTTTTCTATTTAAATGTCTTTAATAAACCAGTGGCCGGTCTCATCTTTCCTTTGGCCCATGCACCCTCCCTCCCCTAACGGTGCCCTGCTTCTTTCAAAGAAATGAGTAGAATGCGTTGGGATCTCCATTCTTCTGTGGTTACTGTCTGGGTGTGGGTCTCCCGTGAAGGGCACACACTGAATGCATTTCACAGTCCCTTCGGGCTTCTTGGGGTCAAGCAGCTGAGTGCTGGATACCTGGATGTGGCCTTTGAATACCCAGATGGACTTCTGTCTTGGTCTTCTCATCCGACGTCTGGAAGCCAATGATTCCAGGACATGAAGAAGATGGTAGGAGTTCTTGGTGGCAGAAGGCTAGACACCCAAGTTACAACCTAGAAAAGAGTTATCTGAGTGTGTCTGTCGTAGACTGCTTGGGCTGTGAAAGAAATGCAATGGGCACTTATGCAAAAACAGAATTTCACAGTTCTGGACCCGGAGAGTCAAGGTGTCATGAGGCTTATTATCTGCTGAGGGCTGTTCTTTGCTTACAAGAAGTCACACAATGGCTCTGTCCTTGTGACCTGATTACTTCTTAAAGGTCCTACCCTAAATATTGCTAATATGGAGAGCAGGTTACAACACATGGGGCTATGGAAGACCACAATGGTGTCCGTGCAGGGACACCTGCCCTGGGCTGGAGACTGACGACAAACATGACTGCATTGTGCTAGGCTCTTGGGACTTGGAGGTCCTCTACTGTGACCCAGAGCATGTTCTCACTTTGGAAACATCAGAGTTTCCATCTCTGATGAAGTTTGTTATCACTGGAAATCAAAAATAATTAAATCTGTTGTGGAAAATAGTACTTCAAATGATACAACAAGGAGCCCATGCCAGTGTCTCTAGTTTGCTGAGACTTTCTATGAGACATTTTGAATTCTCTGTACTCTCTTTTTTTTTAATTCATTGTATTATCTGAATCCAGATAATAAGCCAAAGGCTGAAAGACAAAGAAAAATCAAAACAGTGTGCACAGAACGCCCTGGCATGACATTTCTAAAACAAAAATATATTTACACATTAGTCTAATGTTAGTAGTTTGCCTTCATTTATGATGAAAATTACTGTACCTACAATGGCATTGATAATACATAAGTTAACATTATTTATTTATTTATTTATTTTAATTTATTTACATTTCAAGTGTTAATCCCTTACCTGGTTTCCCGCTCTCCCAGAAACCCCCTATCGCATGCTCCCTCCCCCTGCTTCTATTAGGGTATTCCTCCATCCACCCCACTCCTGCCTCCCCACTCTTGATTCCCCTATACTGGGCATCTATTGAATCTTAATAGAACCAAGGACCTCAGTTCCCATTGACGCCTGACAAGGCCATCCTCTGCTACATATGCGGCCGGAGCCATGTGTACTCCTTGGTTGGTGATTTAGTCCTTGGGAGCTCAGGAGGGTCTGGCTGGTTGATACTATTGTTCTTCCTATGAGGTTGCAAACCCCTTCAGCTCCTTCAGTCCTTTCCCTAACCCTTCCATTGGGGACCCCATGCTCAGTCCAATGGTTGGCTGTGAGCCTCCGCCTCTGTATTTGTAAGGCTTTGGCAGGGCCTCTCAGGAGACAGCTATATCAGGCTCCTTTCAGCAAGCCTTTCTTAGCATCCACAATAGTGTCAGAGTTTGGTAACTATCTGGGATGAATCCCAGGTGGGGCAGTCTCTGGATGGTCTTTCTCCTTCAGTCTCTGCTCTGCACTTTGTCTCCGTGTTTGCTCCTGTGAGTATTTTGGTCCCCTTTCCAAGAGGATCGAAGCATCCACACTTTGGTCTTCCTTCTTGAGCTTTTAGACCTGAGAAAAATCTTTTAGGGGCAGAGTTATTAGCTCCCATTTATAGATGAGGGAACAGTCTGGGAAGGGGATTAGAGAACTTGGAGGTGTCAGACGACCGAGGAGCAGGGCTCTGTGTGGGTGATCTTGATCCCCTGTGTTCTATAGTACTTTCTACCAGTGTCATAGTCTGTTGGTACAGTCACTTGGGAGAGCATGCAGGTCAGAGCGTGGAGTGGCAGCGTAAGGTCACAGCAAGCACTGAAAGAAGGCTTGGCCTTAAAGAGGAGGAAAAATCACCGCTCTCTACCCACAAAAATGTTGCGAGAACGGTTCCTTTATCTGCATTCCACACCTAAAAAATATGGAATTGATTTTCTCTGATTTCCCTTTTCTGCCCTTCATTGAAAGACTTGATTATGCCCCAGTTTTCTGCAGAGAGAAAATTCTTACTGCTGAGTTGTACAATCTGTAGATGAGGAGTTTGTAACTGGGTTTCAACCGTGGGGCATTTACTCCTCCATTGATACGTGCGTGTAACTCCCATCAAGGGAATGCTTCCTAGGAAGAAAAGAAGATTCCTGCTTCTGTAGAGGGAAAACAAGAAGCAAAGCTGGCCACAGTGTGGAGAGAAGCCTGTACCCTAAAGGGACAGGGACAAAGGGAAAAGACAAAGCTAGGCTGACATTTCTTAAGGGTTTTGTTTGTTTCTAATTTTGCAGAGAAGGTAGAATCTCCATCATGATTGTTGTTATTCAAACCCAGAAAGAGAATGCCCCAAGAAATAGCTTCACAGTGGTGGGCAGGACGCACATCAAGGGTGCTATGATTACAGCTTTCATTAGAACAAAGTCCACATATGGCTCTACTCTCCATGGTCCCTCAGAAGCCCACAGTTTGATAGGACAGTGGCAAAGCAGAAGTACTCTGGTTTAGAGCACAGGCTACCGAGGCAGTCTGAAATGAACATTTCCACCCTTCCCTTTGTAGCTGAGCCACAGTTTGGTTAACTTAAACCTGAACTCCCCAAGCTCCCGAGTCCTTCATTAAAAAAAATAAAGATATGGTGGGTATCTCCCTCAGTGTTCTGAGGATGCCGCAGTGGGTAATCTGTGTCTGCATAATCAGCTATCCCTTGTTTGAAAGAGGATATTAATCATGATGTTGATTCGGACGCAGAATAAAAAGATGACAGCCGAAGCAGTTAGAAAATCATATTTATTGATAGCACTTCAAAGATATACCTGTGTTTGCTTGTGTCTGTTTGAGCGTGTGGCGTATGTACATGCGTGAAGCCAGAAGACATTCTCAAGCGTATTATTCCTCCGGTGCTGTCCACCTCACTGGCCTGGAGCTCATCAAATAGGTCATCCCGGGACCCTTGGGACCCTTCTGCCTCCATCTTCCCAGCTCTCAGGTTAGGAGGGCGTGCCACCGTGCCCAGCACTTTCCCGTGGATTCTGTGGATCAATCTCAGGTCTTTGTGCTTGCTAAGTAAGCGCTTAACTTAAACAGGACATTTCCCCAGCGGCATTGCTTTAGATACACACATCTCGCAGTTACGTGAAACCGAAGCTTCAGTTTTATGGATTCGGAAGGTAAAACCAAAACTGGATAAGAAGAAATCCTAGAGGTGATCAAAGTGGCTGGTAGGCTTCTTGTCGGAGTTAGTGCTTCTTGAGTAGGTGAACTGATGCAAGGTGAACCAGTGAGTTCAGTAGCTTTCTCATGATACTCAGAATCGAAGCTCTGGTTCAGTTCTTAGCACTGCGAGTGAGAGGGGAGCTTTCTAATGAACGGGGCTGCAAGCTGAGGGGGACCTGTGTGGTGACATGGAGCTCTGGGTAGACAGCCAGAGACAGCACAGAGAACATCGACAGGGGTTGACGAGGGGTCTGGCAAGACTCTAGACCACCCTGAACTTCTCCTGTAGGACCCCCCCACTTTGTGTGTGTGTGTGTGTGTGTGTGTGTGTGTGTGTATGTGTGCACATGCATGTTCGAGGGCACACATGTGAAGAAACCTCTGGTGTGAATCATCAGGAATGCTTTCCACTACGTTTTTGAAGCCGGGGCTCCTCCTTGGTTTAGAGCCCGGCATTATGCTAGGTTGGCTGGCTGGTAAGCCCAGTGTCTGCCTCCTGGGATTACAAGCGTATACCTCCACAACAGATTTTTTTTTTTTAACGTGGGTTCCGTAGATGGAATTAGATCCTCGTGCATGTACGACAGGCCTCTTATTGACTGAGTCATTTTCCCCAGCCTGGCTCTGTTTTATAAATGAGCTTTTTACTATAGGAACTTATCATAGCCGCTGGAGGTCAGAAAACAGCATTTCCATACAATTTATTCTGAAGGTTGTCTTACGCTTTCATAGTTTGTGAGTTCCTCACAGGTCTGCTACGGAACATCGCTTCTCAGAGGGATAGAACACCCCCCTCCCCCATGCCTCTGATACGGAGAGAACGATGTTTGTTTTGGAAGCAACCTAGATTCAGAGAGAGATAACAATTCTTTGTGAAACTATGTTTGAGTGAGCAAGAGACGATCACAATTGAAATGTTGTCCCACCCCAAACGACAGTTTCCGAGCTCTGTACACTAGGCGGAAGCCATGCTCTGTACACTAGGCGGAAGCCCAGACTTCTACGGAGGGAAGTGCGGTCTGATGGCTGGCCGAGCCTCCGTGCCTGCCGCCCCAGCTCCACCGCACTCTTTCTTTTCCTCCTCAGCCTCAGAGCGTCCTTCTGCAGCCACTGGACTGACAGGCCCAGCTGCTTGGCTGCTGTTTCCGTTTTCTCCTCTAATAGCCGCGTTTGCCCTGGGAGTTAATTTGTGGGGATTCACGCTGACCGAGTTGGGTCTAAAGTTGGAACTAAACTTTACAGAAGCTGTGCTCGGATCCAAGTGAAGGATTTACTGCAGCTTCTCTTCCAGTCCGCTAGCTAGCTCTCACACTAGAGACAGGCTGGGGTGTCCGTTCTTGGGACATGCTCATATCTCGGGAGGCGCCTTACTAGGACACACAGCCCTCTGTTTCTTCTCAGTGGCCTTTTTACAGTGCAGGGACAGGGCAGGGTCTTGTGTAGCCCAGGCTATCATGTCCTTAAACGCACATATCTATAGGTCCCATCACAGTAAGATGTTTTCTTTTTAATTATATGAATACGTGTGGGTATGTATATTGCAGGTGGATCCTTGTGGAGTTCAGAGGTCCAGAAGGGAACGTTGGATTCCAGGAAGCTAAACTTTTAGGCCTGAGCCTCTCGATGTGGGAGCTGGTGAACTTTAGTTCTCCGGAAGAGAAAAATGTGGTTCAAACCCCTGAATTTCCTCTCCAGACCCTCTTTCATCATCCTCACCTTCCTTTTCTTCTTTCTTTCCCCATCTGCTTATTTCTCTTCCCTCTCCTCCTCTTCCCCTCCTTCCTTTTTCTTCTTTGAGAGACAGAGACAGAGACAGAGAGACAGAGAGAGAGAGACAGAGAGAGAGAGACAGAGACAGAGAGAGACAGAGAGTAACAGAGAGAGATAGAGAGAGAGACAGAGAGTAACAGAGAGAGATAGAGAGAGAGATAGAGGGGGGAGGGAGGGGAGAGGGAGAGGGAGAGGAAGAAGGAGAGGGAGGGAGGGAGGTAGGGTGGGGTGACACTTGTATCTCTCTTGAATCAGCCTTCTAGCCAAGGATAACCTTGAACTTCTGACCTTCCTGCCTTTAAAGGGCTGGGATAAGAAGTGTACCACAGCTGTTTTTATGTGGTGCTGGAGTTGAACTCGGGACTTTGCTCACACCCTGCAAAAGCTCTACAACTGAACCCCATCCCTGGTTCCTTTGTGACGCTCTTTAGAGATCTGGCCATGTTGACCCAGTTACACCCATAGGATCTACCATGTGCAGAATTCTAAAGGAGGTGACACTTTCTAATCCCATACCTCACACTCATTTGGTTTTCCCTCTAAGTTCAGGGCTCCTCAGACTTGTCCAGGAGCTTCGAGCGATGTTTGCTGCCTCCAAGTTCCCTACCGCAACTGTAAGCCTGGCTCTACCCATAGTTTTCAGGCATGTAGCTCTCCGTCAGGTACTCAAAGCTATGCTTAGCATTGCGTTCACATCTTTCTCTGACTTTATGCACTGACACAGCTACAGAGCAGGTATGTACATCCTAGGTACTGTTAATACCTCCCTCACCGTTTCTGTGCGTGACTCCAGATATCTGCCACAGATTGTACGCCATGATAGCAAGGACTTTCTGCTTGAGGGTGTATCTTGGCCTCAGGGAAGACACATGTGTTAGGAAAAAGTTCTGGAACGTTCTCAGTCTAGGATAAACTTTTTACCTGAGACTTGTGGAGTCAGTGGAACACTACCTCTAGGAATGCGCATGTGTGTGTGTGTGAGTGTGTGTGTGTGTGTGTGTGTGTGTGTGTGTGCACACTCCATCTCCATTTGGTGAGACAATCTCAGGTGTGCCTTCTAGCTCCTCGGAGCCCTCAAAGGGACCAAAAGCAATTGCTTACACTATGGTTCTCCTTTTATCAAAGCTAGCTTTGCTGATGAACCCCAGTGCCCTTGGTGTTCCCTGAGATTGCTACCCAGACTTGTTCTCAGCCCTTGCCTCATTGGTTGCCCCAGGGAAGTACTAGCCAAGATAGCACTTGAAGGCACTCATGGACCAGCAGAGACATGGAGAGTCAGAGGCTCGCTCGCCCGGTGACCCGTGACTGGGGAATGGCTGGCAGGGCCGAATCAAGACGGACTCTTATCCTTCCATGGCTCAGTGTCCATCAAATTGATCTGGCCCTATTTTTCCAGCTAAGTAATCAATTATTTAGTGTGTGGCTTCATTTCGGAGAGGATTCAAGATGTTAGAACATAAACAGAGTCTCATTTCTATCAAGTCACTGTGTTCCATTGAGACTTGGGATTCAGCTAACAATATAATTAGATACAGACTTATTGCATTAATTGTGTAATGATACTGTATAAAACGGTGAAATGTAGTATGCCTCAGAGGTGTTTACACTTTGCAAGGGGGCGTTGAGGTTGCAATGCCTTGACTTAAAGAATTTAAAGGGCTATCTCTGGAATTTTGGGCATCTGGAGTTGAAGCTCTGTGATGAATTCCACTGCATCTTTTATGTATCTAACCATTTGCCTACTGTGCCTGGTGACTCTCCTAGCTAGCTATCTAATCATCAAAGGAAAGCCTTTGGAATGGGAAGGTAAAGTTCACCCTTGAAGTGTTCTGGCCTGTCCTTCCCTTGAGCAACAAAACACCAGCCTCTTGCCTTTACCTACCTGGCTCACCGGGGGATGTGAAGCCCTGTTTACATGCCCTGGCCGCTCAGCCTGTAAAAGGGAGATAACTCTTGATCCAACTTGCTTTCCAAGGGTGATGGGAAGATAAACGCCCACAAAGTCCTGCAAACTCTTGGGATGAAAGGCACTCTGTAAACAGAACATGGTTTAGGATGATTATGTTTTGATAGGGTGGCTCTCAGTCTTACACCAGGTGGAGTGCTTGGAGAGAGAGCAGAGCCCTCTATCTCTACCCCTCCCCCCACTTCACCATTTAGCATCTACCTCTCGAAATGCCGTCATTTCTGCCCACTGAACTCAGCTTTCATTTTTATAAGGGCTGTGAGGCTTTTATGGTTTTACCCTTCACCATCTTCAGATGTGGAGGCAGGTTTTACCAACGCACATGCGCCATGTTGGATTGCTCTTCTTGGGTTGGGGTGGGCTCAAGGACCAGACCGGTAAGCAGACATGTCAGCAGATCTTCTGGGCTGGAAGCTGTCCTCTGTCCTCTGTGTGTGAATGGCCCCGACGGCACACAAGCAAGAATCTTCCTTTCTAGAGCCAACGAGCTTCACAGTTTTCCTTTTTGTGACAGAATTGGAACTCGGCAAAAGCGAAACAAAACCACCATAGAAAAATAGCCTCTCCTTCCCAAATTAATTCTTTCAGTTTATGCTCCTAACTCCATAAAAATGTGCTTTAGCTTTTGAAGTTTTTATTAATATTTATAATGCCCTTTTGGTTGCCCTTGAACCTCACAGAAATAAAGCCCTGATATAAAATGCCTAGTTGCTGGGCGGGTTGTAGTGTACCTAAACTCAATCACAAGCTTTGAAGTTTATACATATGCATATGTTTGACTCTGCTTTCTTTTTCTCCCCACTCAGGGTTCCTGATGTAGGAGCTTATATTTTAAACACTATATTTTTAAGGGCAGAATTTAATAGCTTATATTTTAATTTTGAGAGTAATGCATACTTATAAAAACATACAGATGCGCATATAGAAACAGAAGGAAGAGCCCATCCTTAATCACGCATTTCTAAAACCCCAGTGTCGAGCAGCAATCCCTGTGTTTTAAATCTTTTAAAATTAGGGCCACCGTGAGTTGGAGGGATTGCAGTGGTCTTAAAGAGCTAAGAAGCAGTCATATCCCCTCCCTCCTTTTTATTTCTGAATAATGAAATGACAAAAATTGTAGAAAATTTCCAAGAATATAGTAAGCCATCTGGTTAGTGAAGGGAGCACCTTCATCCTGGGAACATGAGGATGGAGAGTTCTCTACCCAACCCCATTGGATAAGAAGAATTAACACTGTCTTCAAGGAGGAAGGGGAGTTGATTTGTTTTTTTTCTGGATGTGAGGGCTAATCCTGAAGAGCACACACACCTTATAGAGAGGAAGAAACAAGGATCCGGTCTTTTCTGGTTTCCTTACCATGTCCGGATGTAGACTGTCTGGAGCCTGCTCCCGAGTCCTGCTGCTCTTTGCTTTGGGCAGTATCTTGTCCACCCCAGAGCAAAGCCTTCCATAGGCAGCTGCTGGAGCTGCTGGAGGCTGGAGGCTAATAAAGCATTAGCACAAGTATATCTCCTCTCATGGTCCGTCCTTACTTCCTTTGATGATAAAAGTCCTTTCTAACAAAACCAAACCCTCACACCTCCCCAAGTTCATTCTCAAAAGGGAAGTCACATTTAACATGTTAGTGTATTTCTTCTAGAACTTTCCTCTGCAAATACAAATATGCATTGTTCTCTGTTCTCCCCATCTGCCTACATGATACTGTGACAATTTTCTCATATCGAGAAATCCCCCAGAGCCATAATTTTGAATGAGTGCATGTAAAACATCCACTGCTTAGTCATTCTACTTGTGTGGAATGAGATGAGGCTGGGCAGAGAACACTTCACCCTCATGTTCCTAGGGCGGAGGACCTCCCTTCCCTAACCAGGAAGGAGACAGTGATGGAGACGTGTGTTTGTCTCTCCCCTTCCCCCCCCCCTACCCTCAGGGCCAGGACAGGGTAACTTCTATGGCAGCTGGACATCAGCTCACTCATTTCCCACAGTAATCCTTTGAGGAGCAGAGGCTATGAAGTTTGTTTTCCTGGGATTGCTAGAGGTTCCTCACAGATGATAGCTCATCCATTGGGAAAGATCATGTTCCTTAGGCATCCTCCTGCCTCAGGGACAGGCCTTCTGTCAGTGGTGGGGTTTATTGGGAAGGAAAGGGTAGGGTTGGGGTCCACCCATTTGGCTGCTTCTCCAGTCAGGTTCGGTCAGTCTTTGTGACTGTGTACAGCTGCTCACCTCGTGGGTTCCTGTGGCAGGCTCTGATGTCTTAACTGATGGTGGGAAAGAGAGAGTTAAGAGTAAAATTAATTACACCCTCGCACCTCAGCGAATATGGCTATAGTTAGCATTTGTTTAGTACTTCTGTGCCAGGCTGCATTTCCCCTTGTAATGCACCCACTAACCCCAGGCAGTGCTGTTACTATTACTGTTACTGTTACTAAGTTAGGCATGCCCAAACTAATGCCTGCTGAAATCCTTGTGCTGATGGTAGAGCTGTTTTTCTCAGTTGCCTTCCATCCATTCCCTATCAGAGAGACTGCATAAACTTTTCTGTACAACTGTAGCGTGAGCTTGTAGGCTTTCCTGGGTCTTTCTCTCATTGTCGAATCTGTTGAATCTTCTTTTAGAATATTCTATCGTTCCTACAGATGCCTTTTAATACAATTTATAGCAACTTTTAGCCGTTGAGAAGATTTTTGCTCTTAATGCTGCGAGATCTTTTTGACTTTCCTTCATGACTTAACTCTTGTCTCTGCTTTGGTGCTTACAAGGACCCTACCCAGCTGGTAGATTTGCATCTGTGTTTTGCCTGGGTTCCTAACTTTTATTAAATTATTTCACATGAAAGAACCTTTCCTACTCTTGT
This sequence comes from Apodemus agrarius, assembly GCA_964023405.1. NCBI lineage: Eukaryota > Metazoa > Chordata > Mammalia > Rodentia > Muridae > Apodemus > Apodemus agrarius. Next base: position 16,451,493 of record OZ030007.1, read on the forward strand.
TATTGTTACGTTTTAAAGTGACAGATCAGTTGATTCAGGGCCATACTTTCGTCACAGGATGCTAATGCGTTATACTGACACAGGCTTTGGGTTTATGCAATGAGTTGGTGCTTCTGTAGTCCAAGTTTTCGCCCAAGCCTTATGATACTTGTTAGTCTTTAGAAGGGTAAAGCCATAGGAAGCTGTGCCAAACTAACTTGTTAGCAGTTGGGGGGAAATGTGTAAGTTTTTGCTTTTTGTACTGAAGTAGTATATATGATGTGTGAACTGTTCTTTGAAAGCTCACAAATACCGATAAGATTTCCAATTAAGTTCCTAAGTCAAAAAACTATCTTATCAGTATCCTAAAGAGCCCTACGCTTTATGTAGTTTAATGTTAGTTATTAGTTACATAGTAGTTCTGCCTGGTTCCTCTATTGTACAGTTTAATGTGTAAGCATTCTAAATTTGTATTGTTTTCTTTTCATCTGTCTTTAGCCTACTCTGTACTGTTAACATTTCTAGTTCTCTATGCCTGGTAGATCTTTGCCAATCTCCCTCCCTCCCCTCCCTGCCCGTGTGTGTGTGTGTGTGTGTGTGTGTGTGTGTGTGTGAATATATGTGTGTGAGAGAGAGAGTGAATGTACATGTGTGCACAACTCTCTTTCTGTGTATGTATGTGTGTGAATATGTGTGTATGAGAGTGAATGTGTATGTGTGCACAACTCTCTTTCTGTGTATGTATGTGTGTGAGAGAGTGAATGTGTATGTGTGGACGACTCTGTGTGTGTGTGTGTGTGTGTGTGTGTGTGTGTGTGTGTAGAAATACCACTGTACATGGGCTGTGGCAGTCAAAGGTCAGCTGCAGGTGCCTTCTCAGCCTCCTTTCACTTTTCTCTTGACAGGCTCTCCTGGAACCTGGAAGTTACTGATTGCTAGACAGCCAGGCCCATGAGCCCCTGGGGCCTTTGCTCTTTAACCCTTGAGGGCTGGGATTACAGGCACACACTGCCCCATCGGGTCTTCAGTGTGAGTGCTGGGGAGCTAAGGAGTTGAACTTGGGTCTTCATGCTTATCCAGGAAGTATTTGGCCCACTGTTCAGCCATCTCTCCAGCCTCGTGCCAACATTTTAACTTTTAATTCATATGTACAATTTTAAAATTCAGCCAATAGGTGAATTTTGTTTCTTGACAAAATTTGAAAGCCTTGATACTTTAATGAAGACTTTCAATGTTTACATTTATTTCTGTAGCTGACACCATCGTCGTCGTCGTCTGTATTATTTTGCTTTATGTCCCCTCCCCACGGCCTTCTCCTCTCTTAATTCCCTTGCTGCTGCTCCCCCCTTCCTGATATATGGACTAGATTTTACTTTCCTACTTAGGATTGCTGTACCTGCATTTCTCTGAAACTTTAATTAACATATATAATCCTATATTTCCCTAATCATGCCAAGAATGAAACAATCTCTTGACCTTTTACTTTGCTAGATGATATAATTAGCATACACCAACTTTTTGAAAATTATCTATGATCTTTAAAAAAAATAATTTTGTTTTAACATATTTACCACAATATAGTACCTTTTCTTCATTTTCAGAACTAGTAAATATTACTGAAGTTATAGAAAATGTTGCTACAGATTCTTAAGTGTTCATTATCACCCATTCTAAGCATTTCATCATTGGAACAAAACCACAGAGGTCTTGGTGACGTTGAAGGATTTATTCTAGGTCCCTAACTTGAGGAGCAGCGTTACACTTCAAAGTTGGGTATCCCTAAATTCAACTCTTACTGTTTCCTTTTTTTAAAATTTGTTTATATGAGTACACTGCAGCTATCTTCAGACACACACTAGAAGAATGCATTGGATCCCATTACAGATGGTTGTGAGCCACCATGTGGTTGCTGGGAATTGAACTCAGGACCTCCGGAAGAGCAGTCAATGCTCTTAACCATTGAGCCGTCTTTCCAGGCCCCAACTCTTACTATTTCTATTGTACCGCGTATTTTACTAGAAGCGGTGGAGATGGTGAGGAAACTTGAAGTTATCTGGGATTAGAGGATAGGTGAGCAGAGGAGAAAGGATTTGAAGCCACAGAAAGAAAGGTGGTAGCACTTGATTTAGAAAGGGAGAAATTTCTAGCTATAGCTTCAACAGAAATATAAAGAAAATGTGTAGGCTTTCCCTGTCTGCCTGTGTCATCTCAGGAGGGGTCTGAAGTTGGTGAGATGTTCTGCTGTGATAATAAGTCTCAGAAGAGGTCTTAGTTTGAGCATCTTTGGGTGATTTGGCTCCTCCTGTGCCGGGATTTTCCTTCTGTTCGCTTTTATTGAGTTTTAATAAGAAACCATCTGGTGGAATATTTTGGACTTAGGTTGATATTTAACATGCAGAACAGGCTGGTTTCAAGACTGACTATTTAGCCACCAAATAAAATAAAAAATAAAGGCGGTGATTATAGCCCAAATAACACCATGCTTTGATCTTTCCTGATTGACATAAAGATTCTGGTCAATTATCTTTTAGTGGAGAAACAAAATCTTTGGGGACCATCAGCTCAGGAAAAGTTCTGGCAAGAGGAAATGGCTAGCTTTTCTCCTCGATATCAGGGATTCCAGAACTCAACCCACTAGACCTAAACTATGCCCCAAGGGAGGAGGAGGAGAGTCAAGCTGGAGTTCAGCTTCCATGAACATGGATTGCCCCTGGGCAGAGCGACAAAGCAGCTGCTCATTTATGTAGGACCCGGTTCCCCGCTAAATTGTTCCCTTCATTTTTAAAATTTAATTTCTCCTATATTGAATACAGTAAGTACCAGCTAAAATGTTGAGATTACTGAAATGAGACAAGCTAGAAAGCTGGCCTGCTTGAGTCTTCTTTGTCAGGGGAGGGGTCGGTGTCCAGGTGTTTTGAAGGATTACGGTGATCTTCATCCATCTTCCCTCTCCTCCATGGGTCTTTCCATGCCAAGGAGTATGGTCACCGTCAGGGTTATTCTGTGGATAATGTTATGAGCTCCATTTTGAAGACAAAATCCTCAAACATACTTGAGGTCATACACAAAATATGTCTCCAAACTAGAAAATAACCGTTGCCCGAATGCTTGCTCCCCCGCTTGGAATCGCCAGCCCTATACATGATGTAGTTAGTTCTTTGGTAAATATCTGTTTATACGTACGGCCTGGGTGATGCTGATATGTAGAGATGACTCATCCTCTTCTGACTGGTGGCATTCTTTTCAGCATGATTCCAGGCGGATTGGACTCTTGCAAACAGTTGTAACCCATCTTCACAATGGATGCTTATGCTGGCTAGGGTTATGTCAGTGACACACAAAGTGGGATTATCTGAAAGGATGGAACCCCAATTGAGAAAACTTCCTCCATAAGCTCTGGCCGAAAGGCATATTTTAGTTAGTTATGATAGGAGAAGGACTGTTATGGTTTGTATATGCTTTTCCCAGGAAGTGACCTCATTAGGAGGTGTGGCCTTGTTGGAGTAGGTGTGTCACTGTGGGTGTGGGCTTAAAACCCTCACCCTGGCTGCCTGGAAGTCAGTCTTCAGTCTTCTACTAGCAGCCTTCAGATGAAGATGTAGAACTCTCAGCTCCTCCTGTACCATGCCTGCCTGGATGCTGCCATGTTTCTGCCTTGATGACAATGGACTGAACCTCTGAGCCTGTAAGCCAACCCCAATTAAATGTTGTCTTTTATAAAACTTGCATTGGTCATGGTGTCTGTTCACAGCAGTGGAACCCTAACTAAGACAGAAGTTGGTACCAGGGACTGGGGTATTGCTGTGATAGGCCTGACCAGGCTTTTGTTCGGAAGAATGTGGATTTTGGGACTTTGGATTTGGAAAGCCATGGAATTCTTTAAGTGGGGCTTAATGGGCCAGACTAGTAGGAATATGGAAGACAGTGGTGCTGAGGGTCATTTGAACTGTGTAGGCCTGATGGCCCAAGAGGTTTCAGTGGAGAAGAACTTTAATATGTGGCTGAGAGTTCTACCTCTTCATTTGAAGGCTGCTAGTAGAAGACTGAAGACTGACTTCCAGGCAGCCAGGGTGAGGGTTTTAAGCCCACACCCACAGTGACACACCTACTCCAACAAGGCCACACCTCCTAATGAGGTCACTTCCTGGGAAAAGCATATACAAACCATAACAAGGACCCAGCCCATTGTGGGTGATGCCATCCCTGGGCTGTGGTACTGGGTTCTGTAAGAAAGCAAGCTGAGCAAGCCATGGAGAGCAAGCTAGTAAGCAGTATCCCTCCATGACCTCTGCGTCAGCTCCTACCTTCAGGCTTCTGTCCTGCTTGAGTTCCTCTTCTGACTATATCCAATGGTGGACTATGGTCTGGAAGTATAAGCCAAATAAACCCTTTCCTTACCAACTTATTTTTGGTCATGGTGTTTTGTGACAGTAATTGAAACCTTAACTAAAACAGACAGTGTTACTGTTAATCCTTGGAATTTTTCTAGTACATGTTCAATTTCATTAACTACATCTACACGTTCAATTTCATTAACCTTTTGGACTCACATCATTCTCTCAGTATAGTAGAAGGCTGGCTACTGGGGCTCCAGGTTGAAGCTCATATACATTCCACGTCATGCAATCTTATGGACTCTACTTCATTTGGGTGCAGGGTGATTACATTTGAATGGAATGCCGTAACTGGATAGGACTGTTCTACTGATATTTAGGCTTTTCATTCAGTTTCAAAACAGAAACCATGATTTGCAGCTATGAATTCAGTGGCAACACACATGTCTAGCAGATGCAACAGCCCAGGTTCAAACCCCAGCATTGTAAATCAAACACTTGATACCGTGATATCAGCTTCTCTTTTCCTACTCATGATTTGTAAATATGTTTTACAATATATTATGTTACAGGACCATACAACGACGATGACAATGAAGGTCAAATATCTTGTATGAGAGCTTTGCTTGAACAATATATTTGTTACATTACACAGAGGCCTAGATACAAAGTTTGGCATCCTCTGATCTAAGAGCATGGTGACAATGCTGATCCTGTAGAGTGGTCTGAGGCTAAACGTATGATTCTCAGCCTCGCTGCTCACCTGAGAGATCTTGGAAGTATACACAGGTGATCTAGCTTCAGTCTGGCAACTGAATCAGAATTGCAAAAGTCTTTTGGATCTGAGTTTTAAACCAGCTCAGTACTCAGTTCAATATTTCTGGATCTATAGACAGGGCAACTGCTCACCTTGATTATCGTGTGTGTGTGTGTGTGTGTGTGTGTGTGTGTGTGTGTGTACATGTGTCTGAGGCACTAAACAGGAGCAACTTATAGTGAGACAGAATTCTCAGTACTCTCCTAATAAAGTGAGAGACACGTTTAGCATTCTTTCTGGCTTAAGGTACATGGATAAGTGCACAGAACCAGCTGGGAGAATGGAGAAAAACACCGTGGTGTGTGTGTGTGTGTGTGTGTGTGTGTGTGTGTGAAAGAGAGAGACGTACAGAGAGACAGAGATAGAGAGACAGAGACAGAGACAGACAGAGACAGAGACACAGAGAGACAGAGAGAGCAAAGTGTCCAACTCTTACCCTAGAATTTTTTCTCTACATTACACTAACTTTGATATTTATATACTCTAGCATATACACACATATATGTTACACACACACACACACACACACACACACATATATATATGTGTGTATATATATACGTATACACACACACACACACACACACACACACACACACACACACACACATATATATATATATATATATATATATATATATATATTTCTACATTTCCCCTTAGAAGAGCTAGATTACATACATATTGGTAGTATCTCCCTCTCTTGGACATTAAGACACTAGAATTTGAGAAGCCATGTGCTAACTAGTAGTAGTAGTCGTGAGAGCGTTGGCTGTACAGGTGGACGGCATCATTAGCTGATGTGCCGAGAGAGGTAGAGCTAGCCGGTGAGAGGTCACAGGGTGGACCACACAGGCCTCAGAACAAATCCCAGCTTCACTGTGTGATTCTGGGCAATCCCATCCCCCAATTTCCAGTTCTATAAAATAGACAAAATACCTTCCCCCACCCCTGGTTGTTTGGTTAAATAGTTTATAGATGGCATCTTATGGTTGGTAACTAGTAATAATTTGCCACTGATTATTTAGTGATTTAGTAAGTGCCATGGGTTAGTACCACGGTCACTCAGGATGAGTCTTCCCTTTTTAGTTAAACATTTCTGGAAACACTCTCATAGACACATCCGGAGATGTGTCTCTTAGATAATTCTAAATCCCGATAATGGAGATGAGTAATCACATGGGGATTTGTTTGTTTTTAGTGTCCTCCTCAGGCCTAAGTCCCTTCTGTAGTAAGAGTTTACACTGACCTTTGAGGTCTGCTAGCCAGTTTCTCTCAGACAGAAATGTGCTCTCCTTTCATGCTCCTGAGAACTACACGGGCCAAAATCTAAACAGCATTTGCCACCCACAGGTGGTCCACCTAGCCAATGGTGTTCAGAGAAGAGGGCTCTGAGTTTCAAAGTTCTGGCTGCTCTGCAGAAAGGACCGGGTTCAAAGAGGCATAGACAATGGAAGACGCGGCAGGAGGTACCACGGAGATGCGGTGGCTGTGGGATGGACACTCTTCTTTACATCTTCTCCAGTCAAATGCAGAGTCTAGATCACGAGGACTGCTGCTGTGGATAACGGCGCCTGCATATGTGCTTGTCCACGTCCTGTGGGTAACTGCACCTGCATATGCACTCACACATGCCCATGTGTGAGCATGTGTCCACACGGTTTCAGGTTTGCTTTGTCACTAAACAAATAGAAGGACCCTAGAAAGCCTACACATACATACACACACACTCACACACACACACACACACACACACACACACACACACACACACACCCATTCCTCCTCTTCCCCTTCCCCATTGAAACAGAAGTGCTGTCATGAAAACACTAAGCGTTGCTTAGGGAATTTTAGCTCCACAGCCTGAAGTCAGACAGTTTCCCACACTCTCTGCTCTCTTAAGAGTAGCAATGCTCCAGTGTACTCCTGCACCTTGACAGCACTTCTGCTTTGTCATAGAAGGGTATCTCAGCACCCTTCTGTCTGTTTCTGTTATGCACACTGCACTCTTTGTCAAGAACAAGGATGAGCCTAAGCCACAGCCCAAGGGTAGAGAGTCCACCTCAAGCCAGTTGCTACCTGTATCTTCCTGTCCCCCACCCTCAAGCACCGCTGCTTGATTGAATGAACTGATATATCTTATGCTTTATGTGTCTAAGTTAGAACATATCTGCTGCAGGTCAATATTGCACTGAAATGTATCATGGCACTCTGTTAACAGACATTGCTTTAAGCTATACTGACTCTATTTCCATGTTAACAGAGTAGCAATTTTATTCTCTTATGTGGGTGTATGCAAGAATCAGATATGTGATGTACTGAACTTACAAAAGTGGTAAGAACTGTGTGATTAGATTATTTGGATTGCAAAGAGATCTTTCACTCTTGGATATCCCTTTAAAAGTAGTAGCAGTGTCTTCCATATGAATGTCTTCCATATACATGATCTCATTTGTTCCTGTCCACATTCCTATGAACTAAGTGGGGCCGTGACTATTATCTGCATGCTTTATGGCTTAGTCGTTTGATATGTGATTTCCTTTACAAAAAGTCAACCCATCACTTCCTTAGAAAGCGCAATCGATTGTGAGAGTATGCCTCACTCCATTTGCTCGTATATATGTCTAGAGAGTGCCCTGATTATCTCTTGCCACGTAGCAAATCACCCACAAATTTAATGGTTTAAAATGTCATCTCAGTGTATCTTACATTTTTTGTTCAGTAGCTTTACAGTAGTAACCTGGGTAACCTATGGTTCACGTGGAGTCACTTGCGGTCACTTGGTTGGGTACTCAGCACTAGAGCTGAGGTCTAGCTGAAGTAGATATGCCAAGATGGCTTTTTACTTGAGTTTAGTACCTTGGCAGGGAGGCTCAGAAGGCTGGGATGCCAAGGAGGATGCCTATGCAGACTTGTGCTCCTGCAGATGTTATACAGGGAACCCAAGCAGGACCTCCACATCAGTTCTGTCATATTCATTCTCTGTCCATCTATCTATCTATCTATCTATCTATCTATCTATCTATCTATCTATGGATCTTACCACATAGCCCAGGCTGGCTTTAAAGTTGACATCTGTTTACCTCATTATGTACCTGCTAAGATGACAGGCTTGCATTATCAGGCTATGTTCTCAAGACCAAAGAAAGCCATGGAGTGTACTCCAATTCTAGGGCTGTGGTATGCATCCCATTCCTCAGTGGAAAGGGTATTAGAGAATTTGTCATAATCTTTAAACACCAACAGTCTCCTTCCTGTTCTGGAATGCTGTCACTCTCGCTAAAGAACTCTTAGGTTCTCATTTTGTAATAGCAACAGGACCCAGGCAGCATTGGGCTTTGGCAGGAGATCCAGGATCTTGTCATTCTAATCAGGTGTAGCATGTTCCTCTGAGTATGGTTCCTTCCAGCCTCTGAAGAAAGCAACACGTTGTTATGTGGTACCCATTCTCCAACATGCAGTGTTGAGACAGATGATGAATTCAATGAATGTTCTCACTCAGAAATGGGGAAAACAGAAGCATGCCTTTATCTGTACACTGTCTGGATGATTGCTCACTATCACAGTCATCTTTGATTAGAGCAGTAATATAATAAAATAACATATGTAATTATATGTATTATGCACAATTAGCATTTATTCTTTAGCTTATTTTTCTCAATCTGTAGTATTTTAGAAATGCTAAAAAATAATCATTTGGCACTTTTGGTATTCCTTTCAGTCATTAAAATGTAGCCAAATTCTTTATTTCAATGTGTGTGTGTGTGTGTGTGTGTGTGTGTGTGTGTGTGTTTGAGAAAACCTCATATAATCTAAGATATTTCAAATTCATTATGTGGTCAAAGTTGGCCTTGAACTCCTGATTCTCCTGTCAAATCTTCTAAAGCTGCTCATGCAGTATCCTTCTCAGCTTAGTGGTTGTATTTTCTACGATCTACATTGTCACAGGCAGTATCATCAACACTTCTGCCCCCTCAGAAGCAGGGAAATGGTCTCCAATAGTTATTGTTATATTATTATATGATTAGTCACCAGCAGTCCTTCTTGGGTGCACCCAACCTCATGAACTTCTGTCCACTTTCTGGTTCTAAAATAGGTGGGCTGAGATCTTGCTGTGACAGCACTCCACTGCCAAGGATCAGGTTTGGTTCCTATTGTTTATTATTGCATAAGAAGTTACTCTAAAGCATGGCTATCAGTAGTCACTGTTTTCCAGCTTTAAGATTTTGTTGATTGGGAAATAGACATGGAGCTCTACAGGGAAATAGTTCTTCTCTATGACAAATTGACTGAGGTCATTTGGAGATGTTTGGCTGGTGGATAGGTCTATTACGAGGGTCAGGATGGATTCCCCCAGTACCCACGACAAGTCAAGTTTGTCTGGAAGGTGGGTCCTAGCTGGGACTGTGCACTAGAGTATCTGTACATGGCCTCTCGTAGGGTGGCATTAGGCTTCTTACATGGTGGCTCAGGGTCCTAGAGAGAGTATCCCAAGGGGTCAGAATTAGAAACTGCTGATTTCCTAAGGCCCACAACAGCATCGGCTCAGCTTCATGTCTGCTCTGTTATATAGGCTAAAACAGAGGTCCCCCCAGACTCACAGGCATAATAGACCTCATGTGTCCACGCGTAGAAAAATAACCTCTAGCTTTTCATCAGACTTACAGGGATGCCTGATTCAATGGAGCAATTCAAAATTAGACCATCGGAGTTCTGACTCTCTTCCTTCCCTTGCTCTGAGTGTCTGAGCTGACTCAAATACCTCAGTACTGATTTAAATCATAAGCAAAATGGGGATGGGGATACCTGTTGTCACTCAGTGGCTCTGGGGCATGTGTGCTGTGGCTCTCTTCAAATAATTAGCATTCCGAGAGCACATTCTAAATCGCTCTAGGAAGTAGAATAATGAATTACCATAACTAATTGGGCCATTAAAAAGTTTCAGCATTTTTATATTGAGAGACAAAACTGGGTCTCAGTGTTTATTATATAGTATTAGCAGGACCACATAGAAACAGGTATGCAGAGAACCCCTGTATATCAAGCACAGAACTGCATGTGCTAATGTGTATGCTCTCTGTCTTTCCTGCACCAGGTAATATACATTTCTTATGGAATCTTTGCAACATCCTTTTGAGGAAAGCAGAATTATTAACAGCTTAATCATAGTTCTCTGAAACATTTTAGTTCTGGAGTTTAAATTCTAACACATCCTTTGCATATTTATGCATAATACATCTTAAAAAGAATCTAATGAAAACTTTAGTAGAGTCTGTAGGGGTTTTGTTTAAGTTCTATGGAAACTGTCCCTTTTTACTTTGAACAAATATTCTTGCAAAATGAGATAAAAGCAGATCTATGAAGATATCAAAGTGAAATAACTAGAGGGAGATTTAAAAAAGGACGTAGAGAAAGGAAGAGCCGTTCATTTTACTCACGGCAGCTGAACGGAAGACAGTGGTTGTCACAATGTGTGCTGAGGATGGGTGGTTGTCACAGTGTGTGCAGAGGATAAGTGGTTGTCACAGTGGGTCAGAGGTCAGGTGGTTGTCACAATGTGTGCAGAGGATGGGTGGTTGTCACAGTGGGTCAGAGGTCAGGTGGTTGTCACAATGTGTGCAGAGGATGGGTGGTTGTCACAGTGGGTCAGAGGTCAGGTGGTTGTCACAATGTGTGCTGAGGATGGGTGGTTGTCACAGTGTGTGCAGAGGATGGGTGATTGTCACAGTGTGTGCAGAGGATGGGTGGTTGTCACAGTGGGTCAGAGGTCAGGTGGTTGTCACAATGTGTGCAGAGGATGGGTGGTTGTCACAGTAGATGCGACAGAGGGCTGGAAGCCAAGAATGAGATGTGAACCTTGAAAAGGTAGTTTCTTCCCTTGGACCAAAGTTTCTTTTACTGCCTTAGGATAGAATGGAACCAGAGATCCTGTATAATGTCATGTCAATGACAATATTAATTTACGACTCCAAGTAAGGGTAATGAAATACTAGATCCAACCGGCAAAGCTGCCTAGTAAGGAACTGACAGTGTAGGTTGGAAGGTAAGGTTAGAAAATGCTATGATAAATTAGAACAAGTCAAGTACATGAGATTCTGACTTGGAAGATAACAATTAATAGAATGGCCCTGGAGACAGATAAAACCAACAATGGCAGAGAATTAATATAAAATTAATACTGAGATGGGACATCAACGGGACATCAACAAGATCACTTTCAAAAAGTCTCATCAGCTCTTTCTGCAAAGTTTTGTTGCGCCTCCTGTGTATTATGCATTAAGAGTGTAGTGCTATCAAAACCTCTCCTCTGGAATGGAACCTACACTCTAGGTTGGAAGGCTGAGGCATATATAAGCCCAGTCAGTAAACTTCAGGGTGTGTTCTGGATGTGCTTCCCGGAACAATGTACAAGGGAAGGATAGAATGTGGATGGAAGCCATCACTTAGAGACGGTGGGGATTTGTTCTATCTTAAATGTTTTATCTTATGTATACAGGCGTGGTGCCTGAATGTATGTCTGTACACTGTAGGGACGAATTGCCCACACAGTGGACATCAGATTGATCGATCATAGGAAGATTTTAAATGAACCGAGAATGGCCAGCTGCTCGAATGAAGACGGTGAGAAGAACAAGTCATGGTGCTGGAGACGGAGATAGAAGGGCGGGTCAGGCATCGGATGTGTCTTAGGTATCACAAGATTATGCTTGTGCCATGATACATGGATAAGGGTGTCGGGGAGGGAGCTGGGCTACAGGCATACATTTATTATATCCAAGATATCAGACTAAGTTTCCGATGGTGTAGACAAATAGAAGAGAGACAAGGTCCAGAGCCTGAGCCTCGGGCGTGAGTGCTAAGATGATAAGAAACATCAGGAGAAGCCAAGGGTAAAGACCTTAACATTGGGAATAAAGCCAATTAAGCAAATCTCGGAGACCCGGCAGGAAAAAAATGGTTTCAAAGAGTAGAGTGGTCTGGTCCAAATTTTCTTGTTAACTGAATAGGATGAGGCAGGGAATGACCGTGAGCCTAGCAAAGATTCCTTGTTACCTTGATAAAATGTCGCCTGCAGAGGCGTGCAGATGTAGCCCGACTGGGGAAATGTCAAGAAAGAATGGGAAGAGAGCGACTGGAGACAGGGAGCCAGTCGCTTTTTCAGAGTTTTTCTTGATGATGCAAGACCTCATAAGGCCAGGTGTACCAATAGATGTGTTTGGAAGTTTGGGATGGGAAGGGAGGTAGAGACTGGGGAGTGATGAGGGGTGTTAAGGAATTAAGCAAATCTTGCCTCATTGGTGGTGTGTGTGAAGAACACTCTGTGAGAGACTGAGAGAGACTCTGGTTTCCTGAGAGAGCTACTCCGGTTGGGCCTTTGCAAACCAGTATTCTTGGAGAAAGCTGTTTCCTACAGTGCTCAGAAAAGAAGAGGAAAGGCCAGAAAGAAAGAAATGTGTGGATAGAACATAAGCGAGCCTTCTAGACCACCACACGTGTTTCCCTTGCGTCTCTTTCCCTGCGTTTTTCTCCGGTCCTTGATTCGTCTCCTCCCCTGTGTTGACACAGGCTCCTATTCTGGGGGTGCATGGGTTTCAGGAAGCAGACCGGGTTTTCTGTACCCGGTGGTTTTGCTCCTCTGTCAGTCAGTGCTGCCCATGTTACTCTCTAAAGAGAAAGGGGCACATTGTCAGTGGACTCTTCCCTGCTCTGTGTCGCTGGAGGTCCACTGAATGTGCCTCTGTCTATTCTCCTTCCGGGGCTGGGTCTGAAGGGAGACTCCACAGGTACATAGTGCTGTTCTCTGGGCAGAAAGGCAAGAACAATGGCGGAGTCACGTGATGCCCACCGAGCTTCTCTCTGGAAGTGGTAATTGTCACTTTTGCTTACATTTGATTATCGAAGCTAAGTCCATACCTAAGTCTGATGTCAATGGGATAAGAAAGTACATGCCTCTTTTCAGAAGGAAAACAAATAATTTGGAACTATCATATAATTAGCTACAAATTTTTCCAGGTGTAGCAGGAAAAAAAAATCCTCCTCAAACAATACAATGGGGCAAATTACCTCTTCTCAACCATGATTGACATCTAGCCCTCGGGGGTAACCTCAAGGAGATTAGACACTTAGGATGAATTTCTGGGTATAATTTTACCTCTGGGCCCGAGGGTTATTTAGCTTTAGAATTTAGAAAATACCCTACCTTCGGGGAGTTGAAGCACGCATTTCATCACAGATGTTATGGGCATTATAATTGTAAAAGGAACCGGGCCCAATTTTATAAGATACATAATATAAGCAGAGAGAGAGCAAGTCCCATCTAGACCTGTCATTGGAGATGCTCTTACAGTCTGCATTCTCAGGATCTACTTAAAAATAATGTGATATAAGAGGCAATAGGAGGAAGGAGCTGTGCTCTCAACTCAGCAAGAGAAAAAAATCCAAATTTGGTAAAAAAAAAATTTTTTTATTCTTTGTCTGGCGGGGGGAGGGGGGCGTTTCATAGCTTAACAATAAGCTTGGGTAGTTTTCTCCATGATGCTATGCTACCAAGCTTCGGGCTTCATGGCTTCCCGTGCCCCGCAGAAAGCGAAGATGTGAACGCCTAGCCATGGTCTCCTGTAGTGAGAAGGAAGTCTCGGAGCGAAGCCCCGCATGCCCCAGCAGCTGGTGCAGCCCGGGCTGCAGGCTTCAGTGCCACCGTGTTTCCTTCCGTTAACACCGGAGACATAGTCTCTATCTTAATGAGTCTTTCCCGCTTTGTTTACGAATCTGTGATCGTGACCACTGACAAAGGACATGCCAAGAACTTAGCCAGAGCCCACACTTGTGTACCACTGTGGGGGTTTTCTCCTCATAGATTGGTCCAATGACCCAGCTCGGGAGAAAACAGTCAGGTGATGCGTTCCCAGTGGTCGCCCACTTCCCACCAGCTCACCACTGGTGCCCTCATTAGGATGTTTTTCTTCCTCCCAGAAGGTTTCTTTTCAGTCCACCTCAGCCTCCCACTACGGTGAATTTACTCTCTGTGAAGGGGACTTGGTAGCTGTCCCCTGAGACGGTATTTGGTTTATTTTTAGTGCAGGCAGTTTGGAAAGACTTTCTCCCTGTACAAGCACTCCTTTCATTCTGACTCAGAATCCGACACTTCTGGACAATCTGTAAGCGGATCGTCCCTGCCTTCATTTCAGAAGATGGAAGCACCGGCAGACCACAAGGAAAGTTACCGGGAGGCGTCACTCGAAAAGTGTTTTCCTTGGGTTTGCTGGCCTCAGATCTGTAGAGATGTTTAGTTGTGTAAAATTGCAAGTTAGTCTGACTAAATTGGGCAGATTGCTAGTAAGACGCCCCACTCCCTCGGTCCCAATTGATCCCCTGAGCCATCCGTACTCCCTAAAAGTGTTATTATTACGATCAGGCAACATGCTCAAAAATTATTTCCCTTGGGAATGCACACCTAACCCAGACAAAAAGATTACTTTTTTTTTTCTATTTGTTGTTTTACTCTTCCAATACCCTTTTGTCCCAGCTCTCTTGTTTATTTCTGTCTTCTTACCTTAGGTCTTACCCTTATGTTCTGTTCCCTGTCCACTGGCTAGGTCGAATCGTATGAAATTGCCAATATTCCAGAGATTTTTTTTTTTGACCTATGAGGGGAGTGATGATTACATACAGTTGAAGATAACACAGTTAGAATGAAGTGGTAAATTGGGAAAATTCTCATGCGAAAAAAATGCAAATTTATTGACCAAATCAACTACAACTTGATAACACGCAACAGAGTAGAGTGTGTATCCAAGCTTCAACACAAGTCTTTGTAACAGGGAGGATAATTAGCATATTAAATGAGAAGTTAATATTTTGGAATTCTGGAACAGAATTTCCACTTCTAATAGGAAAAACAAAGTTTAACCGAGATGCACGCATGGATGTTAATGTGCCAAGATTCTCTGTGTGCAGTGGCCGTGACCACCACTTGGCATGTGCGATGTGCTCAGATCTCTAGAAAAACTAACTCCCTCTCTCTCCCCCTCTCCCCACCCCTTCCTCCCGCTTCTCCCTCTTTTCATGATTAGACTTCTGAAAAAGTCACTTCAACCCACACTCATTTTGTCTACATTCTTTCTTATTCATTGTATCTTCTGTGATCTGGTTTCTATCCCTAAGATGTGTGTGTGTGTGTGTGTGTGTGTGTGTGTGTGTGCATGTGTGTGTATGTATATGTGTATGTGTGTGTATGTGTGTATATGTGTGTACCTGTATATGTGTATATATGTGTATGTGTGCATGTGTGTGTATGTATATGTGTATGTGTGTGTGTATACCTTTTTTGCCTTTATCTTACTTAGCTTCGTGCCATGTTTGATAGGATGGCCTGTGGCCTGCTTCTAAATATTTCATCTCTTTCCCTGACTTTGCATGCTCTGTTCCTTGTTGTTTATGGATATGCCCCAAATCCAGGTTAGCCTTGGGTTAGACACAAAACAAGACCGTGCTTTGGTGACTGTGTATCTCAGAGCTCAGGTTAGTACGGACATGGGGAAGGTCCTTTTCTCTATTTGTGGAATAAATGAAAGAAGGAACTGGAGAATGTACAGCACTTTGCTAATCCTCAGTCCTCGCAGATACTTTGTTTCTTTCTGCTTCAGTCCCTACTTCCAAACCTTCTTTACAGGGGACTCCATTTACATCTTTATTAATGTCTAGCAGTGAAGGGGCCACATTCTTTATGCTTCTGTCTCTGCTGCCGCCCTATGCTTGAGTGTGCCTAGTGGTTTCTCCTCTCATGCCTTCCTGGAGCTCTGATAGACATACTACACCATGTCTCTTGTGTTTAGTAAACTACTGCCTCAGCAGGGAAAATCCAGCCATGCCCTTTCCCCCTCCCTGGGATGTATCACTTAGGGGGCCAATAAAGTGCACCCCGCAAACAGCCATCGCTTGTTGCTCGCTTAGACTGATGACCTGACAAAGGGCAAAACAACCCCAGTAAGACTCATGACGAACAAAAGAAACGCAGAAGCAGAGACTGTGACCCACGTGTGTGCTTTATGCAAGTGTAATTTCTGTTGTTTTGGTTGGAAAACAGCTGCAGGTGTCCTCTAATTATAACCCCATTTTCACAAATATCAACTGTCATATTTAATCTGTTATACTCACCATATAGCCCACTGTTACAGCACATTTCTTTCATTATAAATTTAGTAGCAGAATTTCAAATGCTCGAGCTAACATTCAGGCTAGTCAATTAATGCATTATTTACAAGTTAAATGTTATTAAAAACAGGTTCTTAATTTGCTAATGATTTAGTAGACCCAAGGCAATATTCCAATTTTTTTTCCATTGAAAATGGGAGAAGGTTTAGAACAGTTGGGGTAGGAGGGATGAGAGGGATATTTTGGTTTCCTCATCATCTGAATTTCCTTTTGGCTTTCTTCTTTATTGTGTGTCGTTTTGGAGGGCTTTGTTAGCTACATCCTATTGGAGAAGAAGGACTTACAAAATGCAAACAATGCAGGTGCTATTGTGGAGGGTAGGTTCTGGAAAAAGTCACCAGAAGGCTTGTAAGGACTCAGTGTATTTTGATAAACCACCACTGGAACAGCACAGCAGGGTGCCGAAGGTCAGAAGCCAAGGAAATTAAACATCATTAGCAGCCCACCATTGTCCAGCTCCACAAACAGAATATGTGTCTTTTTAAATATGCTGTGAAAAAGTGCCCTTTCTGAGGTTCTGGGGTCTGAGAATAATGACCACACTTTGGATTGTGTTGTTCTTGTTGTTGTTTTGGATTGTGTTGTTCTGACCCAGATTGTTCTCCATGCATCTTTCATGTAGATTGCGTTACAGCAAACTCCTGACTCACAGAAGAGGACCTGGGCAGCTCTGGGGTGGGTGGGCTCTCATGTACCAAGGATCCAGGTGCCTCTGGTGTAATAGTCTCTGCAGAGCCTCTCTTGACCAGGACTCTGACCTTAAACCTCCTTGCTGTCCTCCACCTCCTTCTTTTAATTTCTCAAAAACTCAAGGTCCACGCTCTTAATGACATCATGTCTCAAATGGAGAGAGTTATTGTATAGATTTAAGGTCGTCATACGACAGACATGCTGCTTCGATACACATGACCATGGCCTGCTGCCGTGGTCACCACGGTCAAGCAAAGGAACGTGTCCACATCAAACACTGCTCTCCTTCCTTCTCCCCCCATTCCCTCCCTTCTCTTCCTCTTTCTTTCACTGCAGTGATCATCTTTAAAGTCGACTTTCTACTTCTTCTGAGTTTGGCATTGTTCTGTTTTTGAGACTGAGTCTTATTTGTAGTTGGTCTTTTTTTTTTTTTGATATTTTTTAATTTTCTATATTTTTTTGTTTACATTCCAAAGGCTTTCCCCTTTCCCAGTTCCCCCCTGTAGTTGGTCTTAAATCATCATCATTTATCTATCACCTATCTTCTATTTATCTACTATTTATTTTTCTATCATCTATGGTTTTCCTGCCTTAGCCTTTGAAATCCTGAGATTTACAGGCATAGGTTATCATGCTTGGCCTTCTTTGAGGTTTTATAGGCCTTTTTTTGTGTGTTATACAATGTATATACCTATGTGCTTTTCATATATATATATATATATATATATATGTATGTATATATATATACACACACACACACACACATGTGAAAATGTATATCTTTATATATATCGTCTATATTGTTTTACTCAATATATACATATTGAGTAAAACAATAATAACACAAATCTGCTGTGCATTAGTAGTGGGACCTGAATACGTTCTCTCCTCTCCCATTTCAGGAAACCTTCCCCCCTTCTGTCTGCTCACTTTCCCTCTCATTCAAGGTCTACCATACAACCCAGGCTGAATGTGAGTCTTCTTGCCTCAGCTTCCCAAGATCAGGGACTACAAACCTGTGCCACCATGTCTGTCTTTCTCATTTCTTAAATGGAGACAAAACTCTCCTTACTTGATTGTAAGAATCAGTGAGATTATGTACTCTTGTGAAAAATTTAGTTAAATGGTAGGACCCAAAATATACCTGTTGTTGTTGCCTTAATGAAGTAAAATCTTTTCATCTATTTGTCTGTCTATCTATCTATCTATCTATCTATCTATCTATCCATCTATCTGCATAATTCCAGGCTTGTTTTGGCACTGAAAAAAATCTTAATTCCCTTTAGCACCAATAAATAGGTCATAAGCATTTTTTGTTTCAAATTTCATCCAGAACACAATTTTCTCAAGGACAAGGGCTAAGCTCCTCTCCCCTGGCTGTCTTGTTTGCATAGAATGTGGATTGAGTGCTGGGTCCTCCATGTCCTAGGAGCTATTCTATCTCTTGGCAAATAACCTCTTTCCCCATCAACCACCCATATAATGAAACTCTGGAGTTTTCATTCTTTCTCTTTCCAGCCTGGTTTATTGCCTTTCAAAGTAAATTATTGGCACACAAGCCTTGATTCAGAAGGAACTAAAACAAAGATACACAGAGTTAGAACAATAGACAAAGATAAGATATTAAACACTCTGTAGAGGTTTCAATAATGGAATGTATTTATTCATTTGGTAAGTATACTGAATAACATTTGGTACCTGGATTGTACCGTACACTCTCAGATGATGGGAGGTGTTTGATGTAAATGGACCAGGTCCTAATCCCCTACAGAACCTTTACCATACGGAAGATATGTGAAAGGGAAAAAGTCAGCATGCAAAACTATGGCAAGGAGCTATAAGACAAAAATGACCGAGAAGGATGAAGCACTGTCCTGTAAGGTGAGGCTTAAAACTGCAAGAGTAGAATAACCTGCCTAATCTACTGCTTTTTTTTTTTCTGGAGTGATTGCTAAACAAACAAACAAAACCAAAATACTGAAAAACTAAAACCAAAACAAAACGCCTGTGCTAGCCTCAGGTAGCCTGGAGATAAGAGCTATAAACATGGCTGGATTATAATCCTAGTTAGAGAAATGGCCTGCAGGGGTTTCTGAGGGTATGATCTTCTAGGCCTTGGCTACTGGGCCCTTCAGAAATAACTCTTGAGACTGGTTTTGAGAGGCTCCTCTGTGTCATCTTATATCCTTCATTCTCCACTTCTCTCCTTCATCCCTTGCTCCTGATGTTTTCTTTTTCTTCCCAACTTCTCATGTAAAAAGAGAACCTTTATAAGATATAGAACAAACTTTATCTCATTTGATTTTCATCCAATCTTGACCACAAAGCAATCACATTCTTTATTTATAGCCATTTGGCTGTCTTAGTAGAGTTGGGGCTCGAGATCCGCCCCTGCCAGCCTTGTTACTGGAGTCTTACAGATTGATGATTTTATAGAGACTCTAACCATCACACCCTTCTGATCAGTGCCAGGTCAGATTACCCCCGGTCCAGAACCTTAGCTCTGAATGGTCCGAAGACAATCAACTCTATCAAGAGAACCTGCCTGAACATGTCATGCCTGTGGTGTCTTAACTTAGCCAATGTGTTCTACTGTTGGCTGTGTGGATTTCTCATTGCTATCTTTTTTTTTTCCCCAGAAGATCTTTTTATTTTTATTTTTTTATTTTTTAAATTGAATATCGTCTTCATTTACATTGCCAATGGTAAAACCTTTCCCGATATCCCCCTTCCCTAAGACCCCCAACCCCTCCCCCTCCTCCTTCCCCCTGCCTCCATGTATATGCCCCTCCACCCAACACACTCCCACCTCCCTCCCTTGGTTTCCCTTTGTTGGGGTCTCTGTTGAGCCTTTACCTGACCAAGGACCATCCCTCCCACTGATGCCCAACAAGGCCTTCCTCTGCCACATTTTTGGCTGGAACCATGTGTGCCTCTTGGTTGATGGTTCAGTCACTGGGAATCTTGGGGTGTTGGGTGGCCGAAATCATTGTTCTTCCCATGGGGTTGTAAACCCCTTCTGCTCCTCTGGACCACCCTCTAGCTCTTCCACTGGGGACCCCAGGCCCAGTCCAATGGTTGGTTTCTAGCATCTGCCTCTGTATTTGTAAGACTCTGGCAGGGCCCCTCCAGAGACAACCATGGCATGCTCCTTTTGGTATGCACTTCTGAACAAAACTATCCAGGATCTCATTGCTATCTTAAAGGTAACTATTATTTGAAGGTGAACTGTCACCACAGCTTCATGTACTTGAACACCTGGTCTCCAGCTGATGCCTGTCCTAGGAGGTATGGAACATTTAGGCTGTAGTTACTGATTGGCCAACATAAGCCATTAAGGGGCAGACATTCTAGAATTACAGTCCAACCTGTCATTGGGTCCTGTTCTCTGCTTCCTGATCCACAAACTGCAAGGAGCTGTTACTTAAATCTCCTGGTACAGTGGATGACAGTGATCTACTTGGGTTTGTGTAACACTTTCCTCTGAATTGAAACATTCAGGATCATCATTAAGATTCAAGGAGTTCTAAAGGGAAAGTTGCTAAGACTTATGAACCAGACAACTCAGAAGTCTCAGGAAATTCCTGAAACTCACTACATGCATAAAGTCCATCCCTTCTCTAGGTAATATGAGAAATAAGAGCTACTGAAAAGACTCTGAGCTACATGCTACCTGTATGTCATGCAGAGAACACCAGGGTTCCAGCTTTGTTTAGTAGTCAATCTTGTTGGGGTGGACTTTTGTCTTTGGACTGACTGAATCATTCCTGACCTGTATGTAGCATGTATGTAATCCTTCACTTATAAATTCATTGCTTTAAATCAAGTCTGACTTTGGTGCAATTGTTACTTTGGTCTGTCGTCCAATTCCCTATCTGGGGTAAATAGAGACCTCTATCATACCTCTCAGGAAACTTATTACATAACAGATAGACAATTATGTCCTGAAAATGAGACAAAATAGACACATTCCCTACAGGGATTTAGTCAAAAATACGTAATTTTAAGATTAATATTAAGTTTAAAATAGCCTGTTATTATAAATGTTTATTTGTTGTTAAGAATGTACTAAAGTAGCTGATACTGAATACTCTTTCTTTCTTTTTTTTTTTTTGAGAAAACTCCAGGTGAAATTTGGTCTAATCCTCCTGATCCATCCTCCACCTACTGGGCCTTTTTGTTCCTTTCAGAGCATCCTCTGGTTCTGAATCTACATTACTCCTTCACTCAGTGGTGGGGAAAGGCGGGGTGGGGGGGTACTCATATAGACCTTCTCCTCTGTGGGATGAACTTTCACTGTAGACTTTATGGTGCAGGCTCAGAGCTTCCTTTGGGTTTGGAGTTGGAAATTGTGAAGCTTTGAAAAGTTTAGACCCAGTATTCTCAAGAGCATATAAGGTAAGCTACTGTACTTCAAAGGGTTGGCTCTCAACTTTGGGCAACAACAGGATGAACGCTCACATAAGGCTGTTTCTCCTCATAATAGTCTCACAATGCTGAGGATTTTGAGTGTGTGTGTGTGTGTGTGTGTGTGTGCGCGCGCGCGCTGTATAGAGCACTCCAACTAAGATTCTTTAATCCTTGCTAAAAGTAGGTAATTCCATTTAATGATTTCTACTTCACCTTCAGAATGCTACCACCACTTTGCAATTATTTAATAAATTAGTTGTAATGAATTGTTTAACATGGGAGAATTATGCGAGGAAATCTCAGGACCAAGCAGACCTGGAATCGGTTCCTGGCTCCTAATGGCATGTGTCCCATGCCCCTGAGCAGGTGTCTTAAATGGCTGTGAAGTCTGTGCAACAGTAGCACTGTCTTTGTGTGGTTGTTTGGGATTTTGAAGGTGTTGCTATGGACTGGGGTCTGTGCCATGCCTGAGTAAGGTCGATGTTCCATGTCTGTTGGATCACGCTCTTGTTCTGTGACCTTACATGTCGCCAGGCATGATTTCTTTTCTTGTCAACTCTGCTGTCATTGCTCTCAACTCTCCCGATTGTTGAAAAGTTCAGAAACAGTGAATAGATTCATAGTGGTTGCCCAGGGCTGGGTGGGGTGTGTGTGTGTGTGTGTGTGTGTGTTTGTGTGTGTGTGTGTGTGTGTATGTGTGTGTGTGTGTGTGTGTGTGTGTGTGTGTGTGTGTGAGAGAGAGAGAGAGAGAGAGAGAGAGAGAGAGAGAGGCTATGACAGAGATTTCTGTAGTAAAGGAGCTGTCAGTGTCAACTATGGGGTGGATACATGAACCGACATAATTGAAAAATTGCCAAAGTCGAAACACATACACAGATGAGTGAAAGCTACACCTAGAAACCCTGAAAAAGATCTGTGGGTACACTCATGTCTCTACTTGATTGTGATTCTGCATTATTGTATGGGGGTGATGCTAGTATTTTGAGAAACTGGAGAAAAAACCCAAGATAATCTCTCTCTCTCTCTCTCTCTCTCTCTCTCTCTCACACACACACACACACACACACACACACACACACACACACTGTCTTACAGTTCCATGTGAGTTTACAAGAAACTAAGAATAAATGGTTTAATCAGAAAAAGACACCCTGGTTTCAGTGGTACACGATCTTGACAACAACAAGGCTTCTTGTTCCTCTTTATCCAAGCCCCCTTCTGCAATGAACTGCCAGTGCCTTCTGGGAGAGTTCTCTTTTCTTGGTTCTTTTTTTTAAATTTCATAATCCTTGCTTCTCCTTGCCATCGTTTGTTCACTTGTTTATTTGCTCAGTAGCTGCCAATGATCGAGGCCATCAGACGGCAGGTTTGTGCTCTCAGAGCAAAGACAAGGAGGAACCAGTGACCAACTCATTGTCTGTTCCTTCCGCGAGAATAAAAGCTTTGTGAAAGGACTCAAGATTTCAAACTAGTTTGCCTTCCCAATGCCTAGGACAAGCCAGGCTCTCAAATGTATTTTCTAGGTGAATGACTAAGCAGATTGTTGAAGGAGGAGACTGAGGTCTGGTTAGCCTTAGCCTACTGCCTTGGGCATGCACAATGTTTAGTGAGTGTTGGTTGCTTCAGATCTGTCCAATCTTTGGGCTGTTCTGGGCCACGTTGCCTTTTACCAAGTAAAACACTCACGAATCGCATAATTTAGTTTTTAAAAATCTCCCCTCCCCTCCTCCTTGCATAATGGTTTAATTGGGTCACAGTCTTAGCTTTCTTGGGCTGGCCCAAGGTTGGCTGTACGAAGACTGCTTGCTGTCCGGGGATCTCTGCAGTTGTTTATAATAGACAGTGACTGTGGATGAGGGCATAGGTTGTCTTGGTTGGTTTGATGTTGTGTCCCGTAGCACTTCAACATTTGGGCAAGTTCCTGGAACATAAACGAGAGCTCATCAATAACCTTATTGATCACATCCGCTTAGAATTGGAGACTGAGGCCCACCGATGCTCAGTGACTTAAGAATTGTCTGAAGGCCAGGAGGCAGCAGAGCTGGAGGTTTCACTTTGACTTTGTAATTCTCAAATTGTTGTCTTTTGAGATTATCCAACTGCGGGCAACTGTCCTGGGGCATCTCACTTGGCCATAAGCCTCTCTGTCACCTGCTGGCCACGTTCTCACTTGCCCACAGAGGTCCTTGTTGTGGCACAGAATCTCCTGAGTGACAGATGGGCAGGTTAGGCTGAATTGTTGACACACCCACTTCCCAGAGGACAGCATGTCCTCCAGACTCCTCAGCACCGGGAGACATTGTCACATTAACAGAGCAAAAGGGAATACTACCTTTTGGCCACCGTTGACTTTGTCAGACAACAGTGCCATTCAGTTTGAAAAAACTCCACTGGGAAGTTGCAGGCTTTAAAAACTAATTTGGTGTTTATTCAACTTTGCAATCACTTCTATGTACTATGTGAGTTTCACACACCGTGAAACGGCGCTACACTGTGCAATTGAATTAGTTGTACAGTGACTCAAAGGCACTAAACAATGACTTTGATATTTTAAGTACTGACTAGGAGGGATTTTTTAATTCCTTCCTCATAATGAAAGCAACAACAACAAAAAAAACCCTTCAGTTACACAACCCTGGAAGACTTACTCTTTTCTATTCTGGGTGGACCCCACTGAGACAGAAAAAAAAAAACCCAACACAAAACAACAAAAACCCTTGGAGCATTTAGTTTGCTTAATGGCAGAAGAAAAATTAAACAGGCATAGACGTGCAACCTTAATGACACCCGGTAACACTAGAATAACAGTTCCCAGCTTCTAAAACCTGTTATTTAATATAATGGGTAAATCTTGTGGGAGCTTTTCAGGTGTTGCTGAGTCTGAAAAAGCAGGCATGTGGTGAGGAGGGGTGGGGGCAGAGGCAGGGCAAGTGCTTCCCTGCTCCTCATTTGGTGAGGAGGGTCTCAGCACATGACCATGAATACTGGCAGAGTCCCGGAGGCTGGGGGCTGTGGCTCTAAGAGAGCCACCCTTCAAGGCCGGACCTGTGTGTTGTCTGAAACCTTACACAGAGAGCCGTTCTGAAGATGTACTGATGAAAAGAAAGAAGAGTGGGGAGGGGGTTGCAAACAAAAGCCATGGAGGCATGTGAATTAGTGCCTGGGAACAGTAACTGGTAATAGTTCAGGGCAAAGCACCTAAGTCATGAGTCACATCTGACAGTAAATACATGAATAGCTGTTGAAAGCTTGTTTGATTTCCACAAAGAGGCTTAAACAAACATTCGTTTGCTCATTAGTCTTAAATAGCACTTTTATGGCAGAGGATGCATTAAACCGAACGTATCTTTGCAACCCAGATATTTGGTGGTTTTAGAGATGAAGACACGAAGCCATGCATATCGTTTATGCAGAGTGGTCTTGAACTACCTGTAATGGAGTGAGATACAGTTATTATGTATTGATGCCGTGAATCTTCATCCAGCAGGAGAAAGCAGGCAGGGAAGAAGGAAGGCCATGTCTTCGGAGATAAAGACTTAGAGGGGCCCTTTCCGCAACTAGGATCGACTTTGCATAAACTCATTTTGTAGTTGTTTTTGTTGTTGCATAATTTTTAAAAAACGCAAGCGGTTTAAATCTGCTCCCTGAGGTAATTTATGCTAAATGCACATCGAGCCACCATAAATTCCGCGCTTATGGCAGGCTCTGTTGGGGTGTCAGGTCGGTCTAGGTTACCGAGCAAATGGCCACTTCAAAATTTTTAGGGTAATTGCCTCTATAACTCGTTTAGCATGGGCCCTGTCAGAAAATCTCTAATTGCTGGGGAAGCCTCCGTTCCTTCCCCTTTCTCTCCTTCTCCGCTCCACATCCCTGTGCGATGGCCGCTACTCTCCTGCAGCATGCTATGGGGCCTTTCATCTCCCGTGGCACCTCGACCTCAAGGTGGTTGCTATGAAACCTCAAGGTTGGCTGATGAAAGCGTCACGAGGCCCAGAAGACGGATCTCAGCTCAGCCTCGCTTTGGCCGTGACCAGCCGCCATCCTTGCCTTAGGGAGAGCATCGGTTGCGAGAAGATAGGGCCATGGTCATGGGATGGAAGAAGGAATCAAAGAAGAGGAAATGCCTCTTTTCTTGCAAGTATTTTTCTTTTAATACTAGAGTTGGCGGTTTTCTTTCTCACCGCAGTGCTGTGAACAATTCCTGTGTCTCTTCACCTCATGGCGTGGTGTGGTGGATAACCCTGCCAGGAAGGATGCTACTGGTTTTGTACGCTAGACTCCTGGGCAGCAGCTTCTCTTGATAGGTCTCCACGTGTGGAAAGTTTTCATTAAAATGCATCATAAGATATGTTAAATACCGAACTCCTAAAGCCAATTCGTTAATTATCTTGCTTAAAATACGCTTCAAATATATCACAGTTGACATCCTATGTCACTGATCGTGGCGAGAAAGGGTAACACTTAAATCAATACATGTTTTAAATTTATTTTACTTATTATGGTTGTCACAACATTTTGACATGGAGGGCTGACATGTCAACAATGCCGTTATCAGAAAGTGAGGCAGTGGTATTAAACTGTCTCCCCGACCAGGCTGCTGTTTCAGGGTAAAGTGGGCCCAGGAGGGAGATTGAGAACAATCTTCAAGGCAACTGTCTGCTTATGGAATCAACATGGGTCGTCACTGAATCCTGAGCTCAGAGCAAAAGCTGAGGGAGGGAAGACCTCCCATTAATCAGTTACCTTCTCTCCCCAGTGACGGAACAGTAAAATCAGTTCACATATATAGAACATCCTCTGTGTGCCAGACCTGGACACTGTCTTACATGGCTTGCTTCATTTCCTCCTCAGAGGTGAGGTACTTTATCCCTGATATGTACAGGAGGAAACTGAGGCTTGCAAAGCGAAAGTGGCATTAGGCGATAAACCTCGCGCCAAGCCTCGCCTAGGCATGAATGGACGTCTCACTTATTCGGTGCCTGGCTCCACAGTAGACTCAGAGAACCCTTTGTGGTTCTGTACGGCTTGTATCTGAAACTGATTCAGCCTCGGAGTTGCCTGCCTTGTCCCCAGGCCTCCCCTATCTTGGACTGCTGGGTATCGGCGTGGTAAGACGCAAACCTGAACAGAGGGCTGGAGTTTGCAGAGCGCTTCCACACACTTAGAGAACTGCATTAGTTATTTTTTTTTCTCCTAGCTGTTATCAAATACTTGCTAAGAGAGAACAGAAGGAAGGAAGAAAGGGTCTCCTTTCGGGTGTTGTTTGAAGACATACAGTCTTACTCAGGGGAGAAGGCTTGTGACAGGAGCATAAAGCAGCTGGTCACACTGAATCTGAAATCAGGAAGTAGGGAGCAGGTAAGAAGTGGGGGCCAGGTTGTTAAACTCAAGGGCTACCCCCCAGTAACTGATTTCTTCCAGGGAGCCTCCACCTCCTAAAGATTCCACAACCTTCGACTCTACCAACAGCGGCCGGGGAACCAATGTTCACAATAGGAGAGCCAATGGTGGACACTTCACAATTCAACACAATAGCAACTAAATACCATTTGTCTCCAACCTTTTGAGAGTGAAGGCAGATTAAAAGCAAACAGTGAGATATGGAGTCTGAGAATTATCCTTTCTGAATTTAGGATATGGAACGCTCCCCACCTCCAAAGGCTTAGTGTAAGTTTTGAATTTGTTTGAATAAATTACCAAAGTGCTGGGTTGGAATCCTACATAGGGCTATATTTCCCATTGGAGTCCAGTGATGAGCTCTTGGTCCAGAGCCGGTCTAGTATGGGCTGAATGTGGATCCTTGTCTGGTACAGAGCATGTGTCTAATCAGTACTTGCTGAATGCTCGTCCACAGCTTCAGACTGGGGACGTGTTCTTGTCTTAAGCCTCATCTTCAACTGTTTCTGGGATTGCAAGTCATAAAAAAGGTCTATACCAAACCCTCATAGTTAGCCTAAGGAATCATGGTAGCCACTGGTCCAGGCAGCATGTGTGTAGTGTTAGTCTATGAGCAAGGCCCCCTGGTAGGCAGCACAGCTAGAGTGGAATAGAGAAAGGAGAGTGATCGTCATCAGTCAACTAAGTAGATGATTACCTAATTTTCCTGTTATGGCTGCCGAAAATAGGAGACCTTGACCTATATTGGGAAATCTGTGACAGCTTTTTAAAGAAAGGCTGTTTGAGCTGGACCATGGTGAATGGATGGAAAAGCCCAGCCATGGTGTCCTGTGCCTACAACGCCAGCATTTGGGAGTCAAGAGGATCCTCAAAGTGAGGCAAATGTGGGTTGTAAAAACAAGATCCCATCTCAGACCTCCTAGACAAAAGGAGAAGGGATGAATGGGAATTGACCATGGTAAGGTGTGCAGGGCAGGAGAGGGAGAGACATGATGACCAGGGCAAGAGAGAGGAGTGGTCAGAAGTGTCCCCTATAAAGCAGCTCACTGGATTCTAAACAGAAACCAGGCTAATTTGGCTGCAAGTTTCAGAATAGAGGAGAGTACAGCAAGATGAGAGCTG
Organism: Apodemus agrarius; assembly: GCA_964023405.1. Lineage (NCBI taxonomy): Eukaryota > Metazoa > Chordata > Mammalia > Rodentia > Muridae > Apodemus > Apodemus agrarius. The sequence continues at coordinate 16,479,456 of OZ030007.1, forward strand.
GTTGTAAGCGCTTGTTAGGTAGTTCAGGCTGACCTTGAGCTTCCTTGGTAGCCCAGGCTGGCCTCCAATCTCTGTGACTCTCCTGTCTTAACCCTACCTGCTGAGATCACCAACATGCTTGTACTACCATGACCAACCAAGGATGTGTGTGTGTGTGTGTGTGTGTGTGTGTGTGTGTAATGTATCTATTACACACATATATCTATGGTATCTATGATATCTATATGATATCTACCTCTGCCCCTACATATCAGTGTTTCTCAACCTGTAGGCTGTCGTGACCACTTTGTGGGAGTCAAGTGACCCTTTCACAGGAGTCACATTTGATTTGCATATCAAATATTTACACTGTGATTCATAACAATAGCAAGATTACAGTAATGAAATAGCAAAGAAAATAAATTCATAGTTGGGGGACATCACAACATGGGAAACTATATTAAAGGGTCATAACATTAGAAAGGTGAGAACAACTGATATAGACACACACACACACACACACACACACACAAGTATTTACCAGCCAAGACATTTTGGATGAGCAATAAAGGACACTCATTGGCCCAGGAACCCGGAAGCTCCAGAGACAGGAGAGCCAGCTGTGGCTGGATCATTGCTCTTTATTTCCTTTTGGTTTTTTTGAGCTGCATTCTCCCTTTTGTATCTAAGTTCATGCTACAGCTCTGACCCTCATCCTTGGTTTCAGTTCTGTCCGGAAAAGGAAGAGTTTTAGGAGAGCATTTTTTAAAGGATGCTTGAGTCACCATTCTTGGGCAGTACTGATCACACTTCTAACCAAAACCTTGCACTGTGTTGAGGAGCTAGGAACGACTTGTCTAAGACCTGGGATAGACGGTCTATTTCTGATTCCAAGAAAGACTCAGGCTTCCCCAGAAGCACAGGACTTAGGGAGGCAGGACTTGGCTGCGGGGAAGTGTGGAACAGATGATGGAAAGGCCATGAACCCATAGCAAGGCTGAACGACTCAAGTCAGGTCTGATCATGGCAACTGGGATTTATCAGTACCCTAGAGAGTCAAGGCAGGAATTTTAGCAGATTATAATAGCAACAGATTGTTTATTTAGAGTCATCATTATGAACAATATCCTCATGTGTTCATGATTTCTAAGAAGACAGTTATATAACTAAAGAAAAGCCAAAAAAACAAAAAACAAAAAAACCAAACCACTAGCTTGAGAACAAAAGTGTAGATTGTTCTTTTTCTAATAATCTCACCTATCTAATAGTAATAATAGTTAATGATAGTAATGAAGTAGCCACTGTGCAAAAATGTTCATAAATGTTACACAATTTTCTCTATAACCCTGACAGGTAGGTTCAATTATTATCCCTGTATTACTGGTAGGGAAGATAAGATATTGGAAGGTTAAATAATTAGCCCAAGGTCCCATAGCTGGCAAAGAGCAAGACCACAGCTGTGTAAATGAAAACAGTATATATACTATTACAGTGAAAACAGTATGCTATTGAGTATAAGGGACACTGTCTTTATTTACCTGCCAAACATCCTTATAATAGGATTCAGAAATCTCAAATGGCAAAATTAAGTCAAGTATATCACAGTAAAGAAAAATGGGGTAAAAAGTATGAAACACAGTGACTTGTGAACAAGATAAGACCACTACACTTATAAACACAGAACGGTTGTGGCGGCCTAAACAAGACCCGTGTAAGATGAAGTCAGTCAGCATTATAGAGTGGGGGGTGGGCTCCTAAACCCCCATCTCTAACCAATTAGATAATAAGAGAGATGGCTTCTGTAGAAAGAAGTATACTTCAAAGGTATGTGACTCCTGGTAGGACTATGGCATTTCAGGTGATAGCCTTACAGTCATGAATTTATGGGCAGCACAATTGGACATGGTGGTTCTTAAAAGTAACAAAGAGGACATCAAGTTGGAAGGGGATAGGGAGGTAAGGGTAGATCTGGGAGGGGCTCGGGGGAGGCGTAGATGGTGAATACGATGAAAATACATTGCATTAAATTCTCAAAAAGTAAATAAAAGTATTATATTAAAATATACATAGCAGACAGCACTCCATACCCGAATGCCACCAGGAGAGAGCTAGCCTCTGTGGACAAGCCTGTGAGTGCAGGTAAGACCACCACTTCTATTCAAATTCCTGGCCCAAGAGAGAGAGACCCTTCCAGAGCCATCAGGACACAGGAACCAAGGAACAGCTGGGGACAGGCTCCTACTGCTTTCTGTCTGTACCCCAGAGCTGACACTGTGTCACAGCTCTTCATACCCAAGTTCCTCCTGGAGAGAATTGGGCTCCCAGGAGTACTGACACACAGTCTTGCAAGCGGAACAAGTCACATTCAGAGAGAGCAAGACGAGTGAACCCCAGAGATAACTAGATGGCAAAAGGTAAGGGTAACAGAAACAAAGGCTACATGGCATCATCCGAACTCAGTTCTTCCACCACAGAGAGCCCTGGATACCTCCAACACACCAGGAAAGCAAAACTCTGATTTAAAAATCACATCTCATGATGATGATAGAGGACTTTAAGAAGGACATAAATAACTCCCTTAAAGAAATACAAGAGAACACAGATAAACAGGTAGAAGCCCTTAAAGAGAAAACACAAAAATACCTTAAAGAATTATAGGAAAACACAACCAAACAGGTGAAGGAATTGAACAAAACTATTCAGGATCTAAAAATGGAAATAGAAACAATAAAGAAATCACAAAGGGAGATAACCTTGGAGATAGAAAACCTAGGAAAGAGATCAGGAGTCATAGATGCAAGCATCAACAACAGAATACAAGAGATAGAAGAGAGAATCTTAGGTGAAGAAGATACCATAGAAAACATTGACACAACAGCCAAAGAAAGTGCAAAATGCAAAAAGTTCCTAACCCCAAATCATCCAGGAAATTCAGGACACAATGAGGAGACCAAACCTAAAAATAATATGTATAGAAGAGAGTGAATATTCTCAACTTAAAGGGCCAGTAAATATCTTCAACAAAATTATAGAAGAAAATTTCCCTAACATAAAGAAAGTGATGCACATAAAGATTCAAGAAGCCTACAGAACTCCAAATAGATTGGACCAGAAAAGAAATTCATCTCGTCACACAATAGTCAAAACACCAAGTGTACAAAACAAAGAAAAAATATTAAAAGCAGCAAGAGTCAAATAACATATAAAGGCAGACCTATCAGAATTACACCAGACTTCTAACTAGAAACTATGAAAGATAGAAGATCCTGGGAAGATCTCATAAAGATCCTAAGAGAACACAAATGCCAGCCCAGACCACTATACCCAGCAAAAAATTTGGAGAAACCAAGATATTCTATGACAAAACTAAATGTATACAATATCTTTCTATAAATCCAGCCCTACACAGGATAATAGATGGAAAATGCCAACACAAGGAGGGAAACTACACCTAGAAAAAACAAGAACATAATTTTCTTTCAACAAACCCAAAAGAAGATAGCCACACAAACATAAAAATAACATACAATATAACGGGAAGAAACAATCACTAATGTCTCTTAACATCAATGGATTCAATTCCCTAATAAAAAGACATAGCTAACAGACTGGATACATAAACAGGACCCAGAATTTTGCTTCATTTTGGAAACTCACCTCAGTGTCAAAGACAAACACTTCCTCAGAGTAAAGGACTGGAAAACAGTTTTCTAAGCAAATGGTTCCAAGAAACAAGCTGGAGTAGCCATTCTAATATTGGATAAAATCAACTTTCAACCAAAAGTCATCAAAAAGGATAGATAAGGAAAGATACTTTCATACTTATTAATGGAAAAATCTACCAAGAAGAACTCTCAATTCTGAACATCTATGCTCCAAATGCAAGAGCACCCACATTCACAAAAGAAACTTTACCAAAGCTCAAAACTTACATTGTACTTCACACAATAATAGTGGGAGACTTCAACACTCCACGCTCATCAATGGACAAATCGTGGAAACATAAACTAAATAGAGACACAGTGAAACTAACAGAAGTTATGGACCAAATGGGTCTAACAGATATCTTTAGAACATTTCATCCTAAATCAAAAGAATATACCTTCTTTTCAGCGTCTCATGGTACCTCCTACAAAATTGTTCATATAATTGGTCACAAAACAGACCTCAACAGATATAAGAAGATTGAAATAATCCCATGGCTCCTATCAGATCACTATGGAGTAAGATTGGCCTTCAATAGCAACAAATATATCAGAAAGCCCACATAAACCAGGAAGCTGAACAACTCTCTACTCAATTATAACTTGGTCAAGGAAGAAATAAAGAAAGAAATTAAAGACATTTTAGAATTTAATGAAAATGAAGGTACAACATACCCAAACTTGTGGGATACAATGAAGGCAGTGCTAAAAGGAAAACTCATAGCTCTGAGTGCCTCCAAAAGGAAACCTGAGAGAGCATACACTAGCAGCCAAATAGCACACCTGAATGCTCTAGAACAAAAGGAAGCAAATACACCCAAGAGGAGTAGACAGCAGGAAATAATCAACCTTAGGGCCGAAATCAACCAAGTAGAAACAAAAAGAACCATACAAAGGATCAACCGAACCAGGAGCTGGTTCTGTGAGAAAATCAACAAGATAGATGAACCCTTAGCCAGACTAACCAGAGGGCACAGAGACAGTATGTAAATTAACAAAATCAGAAATGAAAAGGGAGATATCACAACAGAAATTGAAGAAATTCAAAAAATTATCACTTTCTACTGCAAAAGCCTATATTAATCAAAACTAAAACCTAGATGAAATGGAAATTTTTCTAGACAGATACCAAATACCAAAGTTAATCAGGATCAGATAAACCATCTAAACAGTCTTATGACTCTAGTCGAAATAGAAGCAGTCATTAAAAGTCTTCCAACCCCCCCCAAAAGCCCAGGACCAGATGGGTTCAGTGCAGAATTCTATCAGACCTTCAAAGGATACCTAATACCAATACTTTTCAAACTATTCCACAAAATAGAAACAGAAAGAATACTACCCAATTCATTCTATGAAGCAACAGTTATTCTGATACCAAAACCTCTCAAAAACCCAACAAAGAAATAGAACTTCAGACCAATTTCCCTTGTGAAAATACTCAATAAAATTCTCCCAAATCAAGTCCAAGAACACATCAAAATGATCATTCACCACAATCAAGTAGGGTTCATCCTAGGGATGCAGGGATGGTTTAATATACAGAAATCCATCAATGTAATCCACTACATAAACAAACTTAAAGAAAAAAAAACCCACATGATCATTTCATTAGATGCTGAAAAAGCATTTGACAAAATTCAGTATCCCTATATGTTAAAAGTCTTGGAAAGATCAGGAATTAAAGGCCCATACCTAAACATAGTAAAAGTAATGTATAGCAAACCAGTAGCCAACATCAAACTAAATGGAGAGAAACTTGAAGCAATCCTACTAAAATCAGGGACCAGAAAAGGCTGCCCACTCTCTCCCTATCTATTCAATATAGTATTTGAAGTCCTAACCAGCGTAATTAGACAACAAAAGGAGTTCAAATTGGAAAGGAAGAAGTCAAATATCACTATATGATAGTATACTTAAGTGACCCCAAAAACTTCACCAGAGAACTCCTATAGCTGATAAACAACTTCAGCAAAGTGGCCATATATATATAAAATTATGAAACAAATCATTAACCTTCTTCTGCTCAAAGGATAAACAGGCTAGAAAGAAATTAGGGAAATGATACCCTTCACAATAGTCACAAACAATACAAAATATCTTGGTGTGACTCTAACCAAACAAGTGAAAGATCAGTATAATAAGAACTTCAAGACCCTTAAGAAAAAAATTGAAAAAGATCTCAGAAGATGGAAAGATCTCCCATGTTCATAGATTGGCAGGATTAATATAGTAAAAGTGGCTGCTTTGTTGAAAGCAATCTACAGATTCAATGCAATCCCCATCAAAATTCCAACTTAATTCTTCAGAGTTAGAAAAAGCAATTCTCAAATTCATTTGGAATAACAAATATCCCAGGATAGCAAAAACTATTCTCAATAGTAAAAGAACTTCTGGTAAGATTAGTATCTTGGACCTCAAGCAGTAGTATACAGAGCAATAGTGTTAAAAACTGCATGGTATTGGTACAGTAACAGGCAGGTAGATCAATGGAATAGAATTGAAGACTCAGAAATGAACCCACATACCTATGGTCACTTGATCTTTGACAAAGGAGCAAAAAACATCCAGTGGACAAAAGACAGTATTTTCAACCAATGGTGCTAATTCATCTGGCAGTCAAGATGAAGAAGAATGCAAATCATTGATACATTCTCATCTCCTTGTACAAAGCTCAAGTCCAAGTAGATCAAGAACTGTCACATAAAAACAGATTCACTGAAACTTTATAGAGGAGAAAGTGGGGAAGAGCCTTGAGCACATGGGCACAGAGGAAAATTTCCTGAACAGAACACCAATGGCTTATTCTCTCAGATCAAGAATCGACAAATGGGGCCTCATAAAACTTCAAAGCCTCTGTAAGACCTCAACCGAGGAAACACAAAGGGACAATAAGCACCTAAGGAAATGTTCAACATTTTTAGTAATCAGAGAAATGCAAATCAAAACAACCCTGAGATCCTACCTCACACCAGTCAGAATGGCTAAGATCAAAAACTCAGGTCACAGCAGATGCTGGTGGTGATGTAGAGAAAGAGGAACACTCTTCCATTGCTAGTGGGATTGCAAGCTGGTAAAACCACTCTGGAAATCAGAATGGTGGCTCCTCAGAAAGTTGGACATAGCACGACCTGAGGACTCAGTAATACCATTCCTGGGCATATACCCAGAAGATGCTCCAACATGAAATAAGGACACACGCTCTAGTATGTTCATAGCAGCCATATTTATAATAGCCAGAAGCTGGAAAAAACCTGGATGTTCCTCAACAGAGGAATGGATACAGAAAATGTAGTACATTCGCATAATGGAATACTACTCAGCTATTAAAAACAATGACTTCATGAAAGAGTCGTGGCTGCACTCTCTCCTTCCTTTGGGTTTTGTCACCTCTACCTACTTTCTTCCACTAGGAATTTTCTAATTCTGGATGTTTTCTATAAGGAATCATAGTATTTCACTTTTTTTCTGTCTGGCTTATAGATAAACCTTGCAAATATTACACTGTAATGACATGAGCCAGACAGAAAAAAAAAGTGAAATACTACTTTTTGCTTTTTAATTAAATTTTAACATAAAATTTGCTATTTTGAGTAATTTTGAATATATGGCTGATATTAATTATATTTTTAATCTCTATTTCCAAGTTTGTTATCTTCTCAAGCAGTAACACGTGTAATTGCACTGTACACATTTGTAAGCATTAATAGTCAAGGCTGTATTAGAACTTGATTCCTTTTTAAGGTTAAATATTCTGCCACAAAATTGACAAAACTACTTTTGCTAATAAAGTGACTCCAAGATATTTTAAATTCAGTAACCAAATTTAAATGGCTCCGTGTGTGAAATGCGCATGTTGCTGAACCTGATGGGCTTAGTTTGGTCCTTGGGCCCATCAGATAGAAGGAAGGACTGAATTCCACAAGTTATCCTGTGACCTCCATACTTGTGACAATGCACACATGTGCACACATGTACATATACATAGAATAAACAAATAAAATATTTTTAAATGCTAAAACACTTTAAGTAAGGAGTGTATTTGGTATGTTCCACTATCTTTATAATGCCCAAAAGTCTTAAAATCTACGGCTTTGTTCCCCTGTCTGTCTTAGAAAGCCCTGGTGATTGCATGTGTGACTCCTCTGATGAGAATGGACAAGGTCTTGGAGAATTTTCGCAAGTTACTTTAAGAAGGTTGTCCCTGTTGTCTTTCTTACCATCCCATTAGCACTGTACCTTATCTGTGGGCTTAAATTTAAATGAGTGATAGCAATTTGTATCAAGTATCTGCAGTACTTGATGCACTGTGCTAGTAGACAGACACCAGAGACAGAAAGGCAGCGAGGCTTCTGCTGTCTTGGAGACTCTCCACCCTATGGCATAGCAGTAATAATGACAAGAGTTGGTGTTCTTTAAAAGTACCCATTCCTTCCATTTCATAGCTTTTTGTCTCTAAAAAAAAATGTTTACACATGTGAGCTCATTTAGAGCCCAAATGTTTGACATCCATTCGCATTTAAAAACTAATGGCATTTTTAAAAGTAGGTATGAAATCGAACCGATTTGGAAAAGCATAGAAGTTGACCTTACGATTTTTAAGGTTTGAAAATGATGAATTCGTTCCTTCAGAAGAAGTGATATGTTTATATCTAAAAGTGGTTGGCATGAAGATCTCGGTTCTCAGCTCAGGTGGGAGATGCCTAGTTCTCGGCATGGTATTTTGTGAACCAGAGTCTGACAGCCCAGGATTAAGTTAAAAGGGCGTCTTCAAACATGAGGCGTCTTCAAACGAGAGGTCCAGAGCACGTCTCTTGAGTCGCCGCTGAGTGTTCTGGAGCAGTGCAAGGATCTACAGAGTCTCAGGACGTCCTTCCGTGGGTTTCTGAGTTCATCAGGCTTGTATACTCTCGGTTCTTCACCATGCCCTAGCGTAGAAGAGGGTTTGAACCGCGAGCCTCGACAGCTTTCCATCTTACTGTGGAGTATGCTGGAGCGGAAAGTTCTGGTCACCACCTTCACTGCCACTCTGGAGACCACGGAGAGGGGAACAATGGAAGAACAGCCCACCAGAACTGGTTCAGGTGAGACGGGGCTTCTAGAGGTTTCTGCTAAACACTCAGTTCTTGATAAGGGTCGAAGGGGCCATGGGCAGGGGCAGTACCATTTAAAGGACCCGTGTACACTTCATGGTTATCAAAGTGCATTTTGTCACACATTTAAAAAGAAAACCTACGCCTTTACAGAAGACGGGGAAGACTCTTTGTGTGGGAGGAAATTCCAGTTCCATCTGGTTTAAAAAAAAAAAAAAAAAACTTAAACCACAATGTCTTTTCAAAAGGCTATCAGGATTCAAGCATTACGTCATCCCAAGAGCCTCTCATTGGCTGGCTGACTGGAGTTTGAGTCTCTTTATCTCACCCTTTCCCAGTCCTGGTGGTGCCTATACCGACTCTGGGAGTACAAGTTCTCTCTTCTGTTTGTTGGCCCACAGGATTTGGGCAGAGAGCATTTCTGGAAGGCTTCTTTCTGCAAACCCTTCTCCCCCATTTAAGTTTTCTGAGAGTAGAGTGTCAAAAAAGTTACTTCAAATGGCTTTGTTGCTATGTAATTGCAAAAACAGCATCAGTGAGAGAAATCTTTCAATAAAAGCCTTTGGAAAAATAGAGAGCATCAAGCCATTACAGCACACCTCCCCACTCCTCAGCCTTCTCTCTCTTGTGGCCACACTCCTGGCTTCTGGATCAACATTTGTGTCAGATTATGTACTTTGCCCTGTCATTATGGACGGATATTAAAATTACAGGCTTTATAAATAAGCAACCACTTAGAAAAAACTGAGGAAACTTTATAGGGCTGCCAGAGTACGTATTTCGGTGAATAGTGACAATTTTGAGTATTTTCCACTTTATAAAGAAACGGCAGTAATGTAGCTAATGATTTCAAAAAGCATACGGCACTGGTGGATTGACACACAGTCTTCCCATGGGATAACCAGGTAGACACACAGACAGTCATTGAGGAGGGTTACACTCAGGAGCTTAGAAATTGTGGGAGTTAGGGCTGTTATCGACTTCATATCAAGTTTGCTTCCTTCTAAGGATGCTGCAGAACATATATGTTTAACAGTTTCAAAGCTAAATTTGTCTCTATTTCAATCATTTTTGTTTTACATAATGTTCTTTGAGGTTGATGAAGGCAAGCCCAGGAATCAAAAGGCAGAATCAGGAGTGACAGATCTGGGAGAAAGGAGAAGGTCCAGCATAGAGAAACAGGAAGATGAGAATGGGCACCTCTGACCTCATACTCTTTGGTAGTAGGGCTGATGACTGAGACCAAACATAAGAAGCATCTTACAGACCCTATTGGTTCAGTACAGCCTGTTTGGGTCTCAGCTTTGGCATTTGTTGATTCCTGTCTAGCCCTGATCAGAACTAGCATCATCTCTACAAAGCCTGATCTGGCCTAGAACTTGCAGCCAACCTTCTCAGTGCTGAGGTGACAGATGGACATTTACACACCTTACATCAACCTCATCTTCCACCAGGAACCCTGCAGGCCTCCTAGAAGGCCTGACATGACAACCGTTTCTGGAATGAAGGGCCCTTCTAGCCCAAAGCAGGTCTGTGAGTCATACTGAAAAGAGGCACGGAAACAGACCAGCCTATGGCTATGAGTTTGATTCTGGTTCGCAAACCACCATTTTTCAAGGATCCTCACTATAAGGCAGGTTCCTCAGGGACCAGATTCCTAGGACACTGTCTGAGTAGTGCCCCACCCTTGCCAGGAAGAGAAAGGCACACATAGGCGTAAGGGAGGAGTCAAGCAGTGATGTGGCCACACAAAAGGGTGACTTGAGGGTGTTGACCTTTGTACCTTCACAGTGGCTGGTCAGTTATCTGTCTTAGGGGGTCGGTATAGCATAGAGTTCCCACTTTGTGGCAAATGCTTGAGAAGAAATCACATTAAAGGGGAGACATGAATTTCCACTCAAGGTTTCTGAGATTTGAGTACATAGGTGGCTGGCTCCTATTTCTGAGCTGTGATTAAGAACAACAGTAACAGCTTTGTGGGAAGGCATGGCCGAGCAAATCAGCTCACCTCATAATGGACATGGGAGAGAGGGGGGAGGCAAGGGGAAGGAGTGAGAGGGGGAGACAGAGAGGGAGGGGGAGAGGGAGAAAGAGAGAAAGGGAGGGTGAGGCAAGGAGGGAGAGAGGGAGGGAGAGGGAGGGAGAGGGGGAGGGAGGGAGAGAGGGAGGGAGAGGGGGAGGGAGGGAGAGAGGGAGGGAGAGAGAGAGGGAGGGAGAGAGAGGGAGGGCGAGGGAAGGAGAGAGGGAGGGAGAGGGAGGGAGAGGAGGAGGGGGAGGGAGAGAGGGAGGGAGAGAGGGAGGGGGAGGGAGGGAGAGAGGGAAGAAGGGAGAGAAGGAGAGAGGGAGGGGAGAGGACAAAAAGGACATTTCAAAGTCATGTCCCCAGTAACTACTTCCTCTTATTGGGTCCTATCTCCTACAGTTCAAACACCACCAGTTGGGGCCTAAGCCTTTCCACCTGTGAGCCTCTGGAGAACATTTCAAATCTAAATCCTAACAGGATGAGGCTATGACCTTAGGTTAGGTGGGTCTCTAGGGAAAGTTCTAGGTTGGGATTCAGGGGGCAGTCAATCCTTGTGGCAGCTGACAGCATTCTTTTAGCCACAGTGGATCTGGGCAGCACGCTACAGTACCTACTCCAGTGCTGATGAAGGGTCCCAGCAAATAATAAGATAACTTCAGGCAGTGAGAGCTCTCTGTCCTTTCAAAAATCATCAAAGCAAATCCAGGGCAGCTAAAAACTTCAATGGACTCTCCCTGGCCCAGAGGGATGGCAGATCTCTCAGAATGTCATAAGGTGAGATTCTTATTAAACAAGTGTCTTTTCCCAAAACAGAAAGTTGTGAGCACACAGGGACCTTTAGCTTTTGCTAATCTGTCTGCTGGTGGGGCACAGAGGAGGGAATATAGCTGCCTCCATCACACCTTGCTTGAAGAAGAAGAGATTGGATTATGACGTGTGCCTCCCTTTTTAGAGGGTAAGCTGAAGGCTTCATTCTAGATCTTTCTGCTTAAGATGGGTAGCATGCGCTGCCAGGCACAGATGCATTAGAGTCTCAAAATGGAATCTAAATTCTGATTGTGGGTTTGGAACAATGCCTTATATGGTATGGCTCTCCGGAGCCACTTTAGGCTGCTGTGGGCTCTTCGTGGCATTGTCCGGGATAATCAGAGAGACTGCCTGAGATTTGGGAGGTGAAGCAAGAAGATTCGAGTGGCTAATGTTGAAGAGAAGCATTTTTACGTCTGTTAACATTTATGGTGTCCGATTGAGCGGGTTAGCAAAATAAAGACAGCTGGCAGCAGATGAATGCGAAGGCCCACAATGCCTACAAACGTGGCGCCCACGTCAGCTGAGGCTCTCCAGCTCGACTTCCCCCACAACTCGCAGTCAAATGTCACTTAGTGACCCCGAAGAGACGGGCAATTTATGATGGATCAGGAATCGGGATTAAGCGTGCATTTATCATGGAATGAGGAATCAGAAAGTTCATTTAATGTGTAACTGTGATGTTTGTCTGGGACCGGCCGATCATTACTTAGCAATCGCTCCTTGTGTTAGGAAGCAGGAATTGATTAGCCCAGGGTCATTAAGTCCATCCCCTGCCTCTAGGCTGTACAGTTTGTGTAAATGGTTCCAGCTGGATAGGTCTTTATGCCGTTCTTAAGGAGCTCCTGAAGAGGAAATTATGAGATATCCAGAGGAGTGCACATTGTGAGGGTCACACAGCCCTAAAAGCCAACAGGTTCTTTGTCAAGTTTAAGACTGTCCTGGAACATATGTTCTTGTATCAGTTGATACTCACTAGAGGTTAGACATGGGATAGCCATTCTTTTCCTTCCTGGTTTACTAATACACGGGGAAGCAGAAGTGCCTCTTGGCATTCTTTATGAGGCCGTTGGAAGCTCACGGAAGAGGGTGAGGCTTGGGGAGGTGGCTTATGATAGATAAGAGTGCTTGCTGTGCAGGCACAGGGCTCCTGCACCCACTGTTCGGGCCGTCCAAGGCTGGATACCCATCTGTAACCCTAGTGCTCTCTCTCTCTCTCTCTCTCTCTCTCTCTCTCTCTCTCTCTCTCTCTCTCTGTGTGTGTGTGTGTGTGTGTGTAGACAAGAAGATAGTTGGAGCTTGTTGGCCATCAGCCTTGGTCTAGGTTTACAGAAAGACACTGTCTCAAGGAAGTAAGACAGAGAATTATAGAGTAAGCCACCCAGTGTTCTTCCTTAGCCTTGACACATCATGCATTGGGTATATGCATCTGCACACACGCATACACTCAGACACACACACACATACACCCAGACACACACATATACATACCCTCATACCCCCTCACACACTAAGACACACATACACACACCCAGACATACACCCAGACACAGACACACACACACACAGACACACACACACACAGACACACACACACCCAGACACACACACACACACACACACACACACACCCAGACATACACCCAGACACACACACACACACCCAGACACACACACACACACACACACACACACAGACAGACACACACACACACACACACACACACACACACACACACAAGACATTGATATATAGAAGACCACTATGTTGTAATGCTAGGTTCAGACTTGGCAATTCCAGGAAACGTATTGAGATCAATTAGACACAACTAAGAGCCGATCAGAGAAGATAAAGCAGAATGAGAAAGAGTTGAGAGTCTCAGGGAATTAGCTTGGGCCACACAGCTGCTCTGCAGGAGAGCCAGTATCATACAGGATCGCTTGAGAGAGCAGGTTTAGGATAGATTGTCTGGTGCCTGAGATGGAACATGTCGCACACTTCTCCGGGTTATGCTCGGCTCTATTTATCACGACAGTGGGATGCTGAACACCACTAGGCACTATGGGTGTCGTGAAAGTCATGGCTGGATTTCAGTGCTATTTTTTTCCCCACTAATTTTTGTTTCCTAGCTCTATGACCAGCACAAACCATTTGGCAGATGGCTGAATCCAAGGACTCTTCGGGACCGTGTGAGTTTGCTGGCGAACCAGAAACCCACCCACTCACCCACATGTGTTTCCATATTGCACAACGAAAAATACATCATAGCTTCAAGCCTCTGATAAATGATGGTAAGTTTTCTTCTCAACACTGGAATTTTTCTAATGTCTGATAAATGTCTTTCATAATTCACCGAAGTTTTTTTTTTTGTTCCGAGTGCAAGAGCACATCCATTATCAAACTGAGATATGAGTGTTCCCTGTAGCCTGCCTCCTGACAGGACCCACCTCTGCTTTGCTGGCATTTAAATTGAGCTGTTTTGTTGTCCCTGCCCAGTGGGCTACACGATACCCTGAAAGACTTGTGACCCTCTTTCCCTTGATACTCGGACACAATTTGTCCTGTCTCTTTCACCCTTGGAGAGCTACACAGCTGGTCCGCAGGATAGCCAGTATCATTTTTATGATAAATGAAGGCTTTCTTAAAGTACAGTATCTCTTCATCCCGACATGAGCATAATGCATCCGCCAAGGACTATCAAGTTATTAGTTGCAACTATGACTCCGTCATTTCTGTTCCTTGTTTTTTGTTATTTGCTTGTTTTCTTTCCTAAAGTTTGGGTACGTTTCTCTCCTTCATTTTCTATTGAGAAAATGAAGAAACAAACTGTTTTTACAGCAGCTTGTTGACCCTTCCGTCTTTCAGGAACTTTAAAACTTTATCTTTGCCTTTTGGTAGTGAGTGGGGGCTTAAATAAAGAGCACATTGTGAAGACTGAAAATAATTCAATATAATACGTAACATTTGCAACAGTGCCTGAATCCTGCAGAAATAGTCTGTGGTGGATGCTGGGAAGGTCAGGAAACTGAGGGTCAAATGGTGTTTGGTCTATTTTCATCTTTCTGGGCAGGTGACAGGGACAGAATTCCAAGTCAAGTTCTCTGATCATTTTTCTCATGTCTTTTCACTAGATCACAGTGTTTCTCACTTAGTAGAACTTACAATGATCGTTATTTGATACACACTTAACAACACACACACACACACACACACACACACACACACACCAGTTACAAACACAAGGTGTCTACAGTGTCTACAAAGTGATCTATCAGGAATCTGATGAATCTCAGCTTCCTCTCCTCTCTTCTGCACATTCCGAACACCCCAACATATGTGGGCTTTAGCTGTGCTTAAAGATGCTTATTCTGTTCATTTATGTAAATTGCCGTGGAGGTTGGGAGTGAGCAGAAGAGAGGGAAAAAGAGGCTGAGATTAGATTCCAGAGAGTTCCCTTTGTAGATACTTTGTAGGTGCCTTGTGGAAGGGTCTGTCCTGGTGCCTGTCAGGCCTGATGCTTTAGGCTGGGATAGTGGGAAAAAGCCAGAGGGTGGAGAATGGAAATCCATTCACTTTTATTTCATACAGTTGCTCTCTCTCTCTCTCTCTCTCTCTCTCTCTCTCTCTCTCTCTCTCTCTCTCTCTCTCTCTCTCTCTCTGCATTTTTTGATTCTAGAAGTTAAAAAGAAATCAGATGCCTCTGAGAAGATTTTTAAACTTCTCTAGTGGTTAGTAGGGAGTTGAGCTGACAGGTGTATGGCCGTGGTTATGGGAAATGTCACCTTCGCTGGCAGTGGATATATATTTGGGCAAATACCTGTCGGGATGTGTCTGTATTTTTTGGATGGAATTAGCATCCAAGCCCTGAGTGAAGTAAGTTATCCCCCATAATATGGGGGAGCCTCTGTTTGGGCTTGAGTGTGTACCCAAGATTCATGTACTGGAAATTAAGTCCTCAAGGCAAGAGTGTTGGTAGGTTGGATCCTTTAGAGGTGATTATTTCATGGGGGGGGGACGGATTGATGGATTATCATGGGAGCAAAGTTGTTATCACTAGAATGGGTTTGTTAGGAGATCAGTTGGACTCACTCTGCTTCTCTCTTGCTGTAACATGCCACCAGCCATGTTAGGTCACGGCTCGCAGGTCCTTACCAGATCCACCCTCTCTAGATTGTCCTTTCCCTCCATCGCATGGCAAGAGGGAAGTCAGCTGGGGTTGCTCTTTCCCCTAAAACCTGAATGGATCAAGGATCAAGTCACATTATACAGACTCGGGCTACGTTTAGGAATATATATGCATATATATGTACGTGAGAATACCTTAAAAAAAAAGAGGCTATGAATTTGAAAGAGAGCAAGGAGGGACATATGGGGAAGAAAAGGGAGGGAGAAATGATGTAAATACACTATGATTTCAAAGTAAAAGAAAAGGTGCATTCTGAGGACACGGGTGTTCCTGTGAGCGGCGGCTTGCTGCAATTATTCAATGCGTATTATAGGAATAAATTGCTTATCCAGTTATTTAACCACCAATTCATACCAAATACTAAGTTTCAATTCCCCTTCTTTATTCCGTAGCTTCAAACTTCTTGGTTTTACTTTCAGCATTATTGAGCACACCCAAACCCCAATAAGAAGAAAACTGTCCTGGTAAAAGCCACAAACATAAATCAAAATGTGGTCTTTGTGATACTTTTACCTGATTTTGATTAGCTATTGCTGTTAATTTGCCTTGTGATTTAAAACAAATATTCATATTTTTTCAGTTCTAACAAAAAAAAATCTAAAAACAAACAAACAAAATGACTGAATGGAGATATTAGCTCCTCTGGCGTTTCATCCTTGCCGGGATTTGAACTAGAACTATACCATTCCCTCGCTGCTTCCCCTCGGTCTCCCTTTCTCCTCCCCTCCTCCCTCTGCCTCCTTCTCACTCTGCTCTGCTCCCATCTCCCTTCCCCCCTTCTCTTATTCTCCCTCCCTCCCTCCCCCTCCTAGCCATTCCCCTCTGCCCCCACAGGAACAAGTACACAATGACAGCATTCTTGCAGTAAGATAATGAGAGAGAGAGAGAGAGAGAGAGAGAGAGAGAGAGAGAGAGGGAGGGAGGGAGGGAGGGAGGGAGGGAGAGAGAGAGAGAGAGAGAGAGAGAGAGAGAGAGAGAGAGAGAGTGTCAAGTGCAGGTCACACGTGGCCAAGATGAGTACCTTATGGCCATTTTGGGGAGGTAGCAGTGGTCTTGCTGGGTACATGGAACAGACAGAACACAAATGTAACACTCACTCCGGCGCTCTAGGAGAGGCATGCATGTTGTTTCTCCGCGTAGCTGTGCCCAATGGCGTGGGAAGCTCTGCGGGTGACAGTGTCTGCAGGAGCTGTTGAGAGGTGACACGGAGGAGCCTGAATCAGGCCAGAGAGCAGCCTGACAAGGGCAGGGTCAAGAAGGTGAGGCACTGAGGGAAAAGCAGAGGCAGAGGCGGGGGTGTCCGAGCCACGCTGGCTGGGTGACAAGGGTGTGGGTGAAGAGGAGCACCCACAGCCTCTGAGTTTTGCCTTGAACCTGCCCTGCCTGCTCTCCCACAGACAATGGCAGCAGTCATTCATTCTGACAAGGGGAAACTGTACAGTTTATTTTTAAATGAAACCGGCAAATGTTTTCCCATTCACAAGTACTTACTATAGGCCAGGCAGGGTTCTGAGACTTCGGCTATGCAGATGTTCACCAAGCATGCAACATTTCCTGCCTCCTGCAGTTTTATTCATCTGCAGTGTCATAGCTCTGGCCTGACCACCACGACAGACCAGGATCTTCTTTCGTGAGTGCTACAGCATCATGGCTCCTGCTGTTTTGAGACCCTGGATTCTAAATAAACAGGACAATTCCACTCTGAAGAAGATATGACTCCTCTCTCTCTCTCTCTCTCTCTATATATATATATATATATATATATATATATATATATATATATGTATATATATATATATGTATATGTATATGTATGTGTATGTGTCTGTGTACGTGTACGTGTTTGTGTATGTGTATGTGTATAGACACACACATATACATATATATGCATACATATATACATATACATATGCAATATACATACGTGATATGCAGACATACACATATGCATATGTGATATATTTGTGCATGAATGGAGATGAAAGGACAACACAGCAAGGGAACTCTTCCTTCCTAATTTTGTTTAACATATCTCTTATTTTACACCCTATCATTATATATTGCTTAAAAGACCCAGACTGCATTGGACATTTCATCTCACTTATCCTTTAAGTTAGCTACAATAGGTCTAATGATTTTCAAGTCTGATTTGATGAATGGCCAATATGAATGGTATTTTTTTTTAGGCAGAATTCTGTATTTATGTTTCTATCTCATATCAGACTGCATGACCCATCTTTTCTCTTCTCTCTCCACCAATAGGAGGAATGAGGAGGGGTCTGGGTGAGCCGGTGGAAGTGAGCTGGGTCCCAGCACTAACAATCATGGTCACCAGTGGGTGCAAAGAGACGTTCAGCATCTGGGCACAGGATCGTGTTTCACGCTGTAATTGGCTGTGTGCTGCTTGCCCAGTCTATGTGTAATGCAGTGTGGGGGAGAAGTGTTACATGATATTAAAATTTTCTACAGAACATTTTCCCCTCCACCTACAGAGAACCTTTAGTATGCACAGATTTTTTTCCCCTGTAAGACAGAACTCACAAAGCGGAGGCTGAGCACTGGCTAGGGAAGGCAGCTGCAGAGAACGAAGCAGGGTTTCTCTGAGAGCTTCCTCTTCCTTTCCCAGTAAGTGTGCAGGAGGACCAGCCTCCCAATATGACCATCAGGACATATACAAGGAATCACAGCAGTCTAAAAACCGGGAAACTACCAACCAAGACAGATTCCGGTCCAGTGCCACAGCTTTAGAAGTTTTCCTGGAGCTGGCTAACCTCATTGGTTGAGTTGGGCTGGTACTGTTCTTTTCTACATTATGGATAAAAATCCAAAAAGAGACTTTGAGTAAATCTATAGAGACTATACAGGAGTTAAATTGGAGAGTAGACTTGAACCATACCTGTCATTTACTCTGTAGCCCCGCCTTCCCCTGGGCTAGTAAGACATGTTTGTCAGTTTCCTTGTTTCCGGCCAGCACGGGTTATACTTCGTGTTGTTATGGTCCCTGTCAGTTAACTGTGGCTTGTGAAATCTTAGGGTAACATATCTCAACTTTGTCATCTATCTGGATTGTCTCACCAAAGCTAAGACAAGAAGTAGGGCTATAGCTCAGTTGGTAAACTGCAGCAATAAAGATGCAGGTTGTACGAAGCTGGGGATCCTGGTATCCGTGTAATCCTAACACTAAGGCAGTTGACATAGGAGCATCCATCCCCAGGACACACACACATCCACACATAGACATACACACATGCACACTCACTCACTCACACTCACACACATACACACACTGACATACACAACACACAGATATACACACTCACACTCACTCACACACACACACACTCACACACATACTACAGACATATACACACACAACTCACTCATATACACACAAACACACAGAGACATATACATACACACTCACACACATACACACATAGACACACACATAAACACATAGACATACATACACTCATATACACAGACATATACACACTCACACACATACATACACACAAACACATACACACACTCACACACATACACACAGACATACACATACTCATAAACACACACACATACACACACACACACACACACACACACACACACACACATACACAAACCCTCCAAGTCAGAGAATAATATAGACAGGATTGACTATACCTCTCCTATATTCATTTTCATTTCTAAGAGTTAGAATATAGCCTTTGCCTCTTGCCTGACACAATTTTGCTGGGAAAGTGGATTAAGAAGCTCAACTCCAAGTGGATCAAGGACCTCCATATAAAACCAGATACACTGAAACTAATAGAAAAGAAACTGGGGAAGACCCTTGAGGACATGAGCACAGGGGAAAAGTTCCAGAACAGAAGACTAATAGCTTATGCTCTAAGATCAAGAATTGACAAATGGGACCTCATAAAATTACAAAGTGTCTGTAAGGCAAAGGACACTGTCAATCGGACAAATTGGCAACCAACAAATTGGGAAAAGATCTTCATCAACTCTACATCCGACAGAGGGCTAATATCTAATATATACAAAGAACTCAAGAAGGTAGACTCCAGAGAGCCAAATAACCCGATTAAAAAATGGGTTACAGAGCTAAACAAAGACTTTTCACCTGAAGAAATTCGGATGACTGAGAAGCACCTTAGGAAATGTTCAACATCATTAGTCATTAGGGAAATGCAAATCAAAACAACCCTGAGATTTTACCTCACACCAGTCAGAATGGCTAAGTTTAAAAACTCAGGAGACAGCAGGTGTTGGCAAGGATGTGGAGAAAGAGGAACACTCCTACACTGCTGGTGGGAATGCAAGTTGGTACAACCATTCTGGAAATCAGTCTGGGGGTTCCTCAGAAAATTGGGCATGACACTTCCAGAGGACCCTGCTATACCACTTCTGGGCATATACCCAGAGGATTCCCTGGCATTTAATAAGGATACATGCTCCACTATGTTCATAGCAGCCCTATTTATAATAGCCAGAAGCTTGAAAGAACCCAGATGTCCCTCAATGGAGGAATGGATAAAAAAAATGTGATATATATATACACAATGGAGTACTATTCAGCCATTAGAAGCAATGAATTCATGAAATTCTTAGACAAATGGATGGAGCTGGAGAACATCATCCTAAGTGAGGTAACCCAGTCTCAAAAGAATACCCATGGTATGCACTCACTGATAAGTGGATATCAGCCTAGAATCTTGGAATAACCAAGACACAAGCCACATACCAAATGATGTCCGAGAAGAAGGAAGGAGTGGACCCTGGTTCTGGAAAGGCTCAGTGCATCAGTGTAGGGGAATACCAGAACAGGGAAGTGGGAAGGGGCAAATGGGGAAACAGGGGGAGGGAAAAGGGCATACGGGATGGGGGTGGGGAGCCAGGAAAGGGGAAATCTTCTGAAATGAAAATAAAGAATATATCAAAAAAAAAAAAAAAAAAAAAAAAAAAGAAAAGAAAAGAAAAGCGCCGGGCTTGGTGGCGCATGCCTGTAATCCCAGCACTTGGGAGGCAGAGGCAGGCGGATTTCTGAGTTCGAGGCCAGCCTGGTCTACAGAGTGAGTTCCAGGACAGCCAGGACTAGACAGAAAAACCCTGTCTCGAAAAAAAAAAACCAAAAAAAAAATAAATAAATAAATAAAAAAATAAAGAATATATCGAATTAAAAAAAAAAGAAACTACACTAGGTCTGTTCAGTGCTTAAGTGTTCTCGTTCTGGTGTGCATAGCTGGGTCATGTCTTGTCAAATGCTCACACTGCGTGTGTTCCTAGCAAGGCCCACACTTATTTGGCACACAGGGAAAAAGATACTTCTGATAGGTGTAAGTCTGTGAAGCTGCTGATGGGTCAAGCCTAGCAGCCCCTTGCCCACGGTGTTGCTCTGCATTGTGCCTTATTCTGGCCTGATGAGAACCTGAAGAGCAGTGCCCTATGTCTGGACTCCTGACCGTGGGATCTGGGAGATAACACATTTGTGCTCTTTAACCTCTCTAAGTTTGTGACAATTTACTATAAAGCAATAAAACCTCCATACACTAAAGATTAAAGGTTTTCTAGAACGGTGGCTAATAAACTTTGAAAAATCTTGGTGCTGTTCTTTATTCTAGGTGAAAAGAAGCATCTAGCAGAGAAGAGAAAGAACCAGCCTTAGTCAGATATGCAGGCATCCAAACCTTTGTTCACACCTGCCCCATGTTTTGTATATGTGTCCCTCTGTGCATGCACCTACATGTACTTGCATATATGCTCTGCTTGTGTATGAACCATACGTAAATTTCATTATCATTTTAGAAAATTTTCATATCATGAAGGTAAACCTTTTAAAAATTTATTATTTTAGTTACTACATTCCAAATGTTGCCTCCTTCTAGTCCTCCCTCTCAGAGTTCTTCACCGTCTCCTGCCCTTTGTCTCAGAGAGGGTGCTCCCCGCTAGGCATCCCCTTTCCCTGGTGCATCAAGTCTCCACAAGATTAGGTTCCTCTTCTCCCACTGAGGCCAGACAAGGCAGTCCTCTGCTACGTGTGTGTGTGTGTGTGTGTGTGTGTGTGTGTGCAACCTTTTAAAGGATGTAACTATTAGTATTTAGTGTATCAACCAGGGTGAGTACCTAGTATAAGTATCAATTCTGGGATACTTTCGTTATGTTCCCCAAGTCCTGCACCCACTAGCAGTCCCTCTCCGTCCTGCACTCCCCCTCACGTCTCCAGCCACGCACCTCCTTCCCATCTCTGTGCATCAGCACACTCAGAAAATACATGCAAGTCCAATCATGAAATATGTGGCTTTTGTGTCTAGCTTCTTTCACATTTTCAAAATTAGTCTGTTATGCAATAAAATGTAGTATAGCCATACAATGGATATTATAGAACCATAACAAGAGCAGAAGGACTTTGTTTTATGGATTTTTAATATTCCAAATTAACATTTAATTCATCACAATTTAGTTTATATTAATATCATCTTGACTTTAATGATGTATACATACTTTAGCACTCTATAACTCTATTCTTGCCCCCTCATCATGTTGCTATTTCATAAATAACATGGCTACACATTATTTGCTCATTAGTAGAAATTATACATTATTACTTTAAGAAATAGTCTTAAATATTACAGGAAAAATGTAAACAAGCTAAATCTTCAGTCTTTCATAATTTCCTGTATCATGATCTTTACCTCTTTCTTTACAAACATTCATTTACTGTCTAATGTTCTTTCAGTTCAACTAGGATTGCATTATATAACTCTTGTAGGACAAGCTAGCTAGATATTCACAAACTTAGCTCGTACTCATCTGGAAGGCATTGAAAGATAGTTTTGCTGGATATAGAATTCTCATCTGTCCATCAGCTCTTTGAGTATGTCATTCTACTGCCTTCTGGCTTCCATGGTTTTAGAGAAAAAAATCACCAGTTAGTCTTCACAATGTTCCCAAGTATATGTTGGGTGACTTCTTCCTTTCTTTGTATTCAATATTGACCAAAGTAAGAGTGGGGGATGTCACATGTCTGACTTGGGCATGTAGAAATCCCCATGGAATACCGAGTTTTAGATTCCTAGGAAGATCCCAGAAATTTTTAAATCATGTCATAGCATTCCATTGACCAATTTTATCCTTAAGATTTTTTGTTAGCATTTTTTTCTGTCACAGTTGCTTCCAGCATGCAATGTCACCTAACTTCTACTGATTGGATATGGTCCCAAGGTAGAAGATACAAGTGAATTTGAGTCACATTATATAAAGACATATTCATCTTTGCTTACAGGGGGCTGGAAGACTATTCAAATACTAGTTGTTTTCTGGGAAATCTCCAATAGTTGCTGGTTGCTGGGTTTCAGTGTAACTGAGGGGTTGTTGGGTTTGAAGGCTACAGAAGGCACCAACTTAGTGATAAAGTGTTTCCTTTTAAGTAAAAATCCAGATGTTTTGTTTACACAAGCACACCTACCTGCTGTACTCTCTTGGTGGATTTTTAGATTTCTGAACACTTTGATTTTGACAATTTCCAATAGTGTTCCTTTTCTTTCTATGAGAGATTAGATTTTGCAGCACATACACATTTTCCTCATCATTTAACAGATTTATCTATCATTTTCCCTTTTTTTTGGGGGGGTGGGTAATGTGTAGCATTAGTGTGGCATTAGTGTGCTAGCTAAGTGAGTGTTTTGTGAACTTGCCACAAGCTAAGATAGTCTGGTAGGAGGAGATCTTAGTTGAGAAAATGCCTCCAGCAGATTGACCTTAGATAAGCTTTAGGAAGATTTCCTTGGTTAATGACTGAGGATGGAGGGTTGAGACCACAGTGTATTACCTCTGGGCAGGTGGTCCTGAGTTGTTTCAGGAAGTGGACCGAGCAAGCGATGGGGAACAAGCTGTAAGAAGCATTTCGTCATGACCTCTGCTTCAGTTCTTGCCTCCGGTTTCCTTCCTTGATTTCCTGTCCTGATTTCCCTCCATAATGGACTGTAAACTCTAAGATGGGATAAACCCTATTCTCCCCAAGTTGCTTTTGATCATGGTGTATATCACAGCAATAGTAAATAAAGTAGAACCAGTAGGAACAGAGTAGCCTTGTTTTACACTCATGATAGGCACTGCATGGGGGATACACGGCATATAAAGACTTCAGAACGAGATTCAAGTTGACACCATATCCTTGGTTGTAGATGCTTTGTTAAGTCACACATCAGTGGAGCGCTCCGATGAGCTCAGTGTTACTGCCTTCTTGTTCCCAGTGTGGGGCTGTTGTAGTGAGATGGTTTCCTAGCCTGAGACTATAGTCTCTACTTTCCCCCCTTGTATCTAGGGGATCATGTTACTTTTACCGGAGTGTGTAGATCCTGAGTCTAGGGCACTAAGAAATGTTGAAGATACTGGAGCTATAGGTACAGGGGGATCTAGGATTCTATATCATTAGATCCATTGGGTTTTTAAAACTTGTTTTTGTTTTATTTTGTGTTTTCTCTTTGAGAGAAATCAACTTTACTGATTAGTTATTTTATAGTCCTTGTTGCTTTGTTATTTATCAAATAGGATGGCTTTAATTCAAATGGTTGACCAATAGAAAGGTTCACTTGATCAATACTTGTATATATACTAGTATATATATATATATATATATATATATATACATATACATACATATATTAGCATACATATAGTAATGTAGAATATATTCCTATATACATATATATATATATGACTCTCCATATATATATATATATATATATATATATATATATATATGACACTGCTGGGCTTTGAGGATCTCAATGTGAGCACCTCCACTGTAAAGTCAGCCAATCTGAGCTTATCTACCTGGGCCATCACAATTAGCTAGTAAAACTCTTTGGTCAGAAGGAAGAACTCAGATTTGTCAGGTTGGGGTTGGTGACTTGTCCCCTGAGGAGAAGACCATCCTAAGAACAAAAACGCTAACCTTTAACTGTCCAACAAACACGCTTGCTACACAGAGAAAGAATGGGTTTCTTTTATGTGGGCCCAGCAGGGCTTCTCTAGGCCAAGGTCGGCCTCTTAAAAGAGACAATGTCAGATTGGAAATATCAGGATAGCAGACTGATGTCAAATTTAACATCTGGAGAGTCATTCTGGGAGTTAGGGATGGTAGAGAAAATGGCACAGGGTGGGAGCAGGGGACACTGGCAGTGATTTGGGACACATGTGAGACTCCCCAGGGACCCCCTTGAATCAGAGAGCTATAGACTACGGATTCTCGAGGTTTTGCCAGCCAGGGTTATGGAAGGGACAGATCTTTTGTTGCTTCGTTTTGACATACATTTCTCATTGAACCATCAGGCATTTGAAACCTGAGGAAACACTGCCTTTACATACGCTATGATGAGCTGGGCTATGCAGCTTATAATAGAGGCTGAGAGAGGCTGTGATTTCCGCCGGCCCTTTGCTCGTTCTCTTTCGTCGTCTGAAGTCGACATTTTTTTTTTCCGTCTCCTTAATTGTGTGGCCACTGGGACTAGGGAGCTGGTGGATAGAGTTCTGAGAACTCCAGGGGAATGTTGTAAGAAGAAACTCTTGCCTATTGACCCCCTCTGCTCCCCGTAAGCTCTGTATTTGGATTGCTTTGGATGTGGAGGGAGCAGGGCGAGGGCAGACATCCAGTCACTTACATTTTCAGGAGCTTTGTGGTTTGTCCTCTGAAGCGCAGTGAACTGATAATGATGGCAGGCAGAGGTTAAATCCCCATCTCATCGTCAAACCGGGAAGAAGAAAGGATTTGTATTCAGTCCCGCAATGTGGAAAGAGGGCAGCTCTTAAAATAATTGCTCAGGGTGCTTGTATTTTTTTTTAAACAGCCTCTATCTGTACGTGATAAAGTCTGCTCAAAAAGAAACTTTTGACTAGACATATAATAAATGAGAAATGTCCTTGGGGAAAGGGAAACACCTGTTTTCTCCACTCTGATCAGTTCCCTCCCAATTAATTCCCCAGGGATATGTAGGTGGCAGACATCAAGAGCACAGCCCCCCTCCCCCCTTCAGTCTCCGTCCTAGCACAAGTCCCTTGGGCATTTTAAAATTAAAGAGTTATTTCTTTCTTCCGTTGGCAAACTGGCTTGCCTTTCCACAGCCCCTGCAGAGCCCTGGGAGTAGCCTGTTCCCACTCACCGAACTCTCCAAAGCCCACGGCAGGAAGGAGCCCTAGAAACAAGGGGGTGCCTTTGCCTTTGACCATACATGGGTCTTGGAACAGCAGCAGAAGGAATTCTGGCCTATGCCCTTAGCAGGCGGCAGCTGAGCTTTCCTTAAAGTAGAGAGACTGGAAGTAAGAGGGAGAGAGGGGGAGGGAGAGGGAGAGAGGGCGAGGGAGAGGGAGAGGGAGAGGGGGAGAGGGAGGGGAGGGGGAGGAAGGGGAGAGAGGGAGAGGGGGAGGGAGAGAGGGAGAAGGGGGAGGGGGGAGAGGGAGAGAGGGGGAGAGAGGGAGAGGGGGAAGGGGGAGAGGGAGAGGGGGGAGAGAGGGAGGGGGAGAGGGAGAGGGAGAGGGAGAGGGAGGGGGAGAGGGAGAGGGAGAGGGAGAGGGAGAGGGAGAGGGAGAGGGAGAGGGAGAGGGAGAGGGAGAGGGAGAGGGAGAGGGAGAGGGAGAGGGAGAGGGAGAGGGAGACACTGCTCAAAATCTCAGAATCTCAGGTGCTTTCCCCTCTCCACAGATTACCTCAGGGTTTTAGGCAGAGTGGAAGTGACCCAAAGGGAGCTGTTTGTAAAAGCTCTCTTTCCCGAAATGTCTCTCTTGACCCCCCAAGTGCTTCCGGAAACCGCCACCGTATGGGAATCTCCCTCGGAAGTTTATTTATTTTTTTCCCTTTCCTCTTAATTTGCTTTCCTGCATCTTACTTATATTTGGCGACTGCATTTACCTCTGTGAGAGTTGAAGGTGATATTTAATACCCACATACACACCTTCTCACGCAGGGGCTACACCGTGTAACATTCAAAGCCCTCGAAACGGGAGAGAAAACGCAGGCAGATAATTAGTTCCGCTCCTTCCCATTGGTGGCTGAACACATTTTGGGTTGACTAGAGCCGCGGTGCTTCGGCGAATGGGAGTAAGAATGGGGAGGGATGCGTAGCCAGACCCCAACTCCGTCAACCTCATTAGTTATAAATCAAGCTCTATGTATTGTTTGAAGCTCTCCTTCCCAGAAGGCACTCTGGCACATGCCTGAAAGCACACTGCATGGGTGTGTGTGTGTGTGTGTGTGTGTGTGTGTGTGTGTGTGTTATGCTCTGAACAGTCTTAGTCTATCTTTGGTAGCATTGGTTGCCATCCCAACTTTGGGGTTTTAGCCTTAATTGGGAGAACCAGATAAAACCAATGGGTTTGTTGCTTAGAGGTGGCGGCCCAGGTGTTGTCCCTCAGAGCCGAGTTCTCCTCTCTTTGCTCAGTACCCCCACACCCCGTGTCTCTTTCTGTTCCATAGCTGGCCTGTAGCCCTTAAAGACAGGAAAACCCTTGTGGAAATGCCTGTTAAACACACAGTAAAAGGAGTAATCCGGCAGGAGTAAGCCAGCAGTCTCTGCCTGGTATTTGAACATAATTTAATGAGTGCCCAGAATTCATCTGTAAACGCACATTGTTAATTTAGGGCCTGCTATCCATTAATTAGGGCTTTAGTGGCAAGTGCCACGGAGCTATCTGCGCTGTTTAAGGTTACGTCAGGCCCTAGTAAACGGCTCGCTGATAACAAGGCGCATCCGTCTTCATTACCCGGCCACTCCTGTCTGTCTTTGCCCAGCATCTTCGAAGGGCTTATGCCGGCTGGAACTGAAGAATTAAACTTTTATCCAAACCAGATTCTGATCTTTCACCTTCTCTGATTCCTTGAGCACTTCCCATTTATTTTGCCTAAATGACATCTGATTACCTAACATGGAATGGAGCGGGGGCTTAACCTAAAACAGTCTGCAGACCTCGGTCCCCGGCTGGATCGTTCCAGCGAGTTAAAGCTGAAGGAAGCCTGCGCGGTTACCCTTCATCTGATTCCGGGCTCAGAGTAAAAGAAACAGTTTCTGATGCTTTATTCCCGTCTTCTCCTGAGGTAGCAGTTCCAGGAGGCCTTTTCTTTTTCTTCTTCTTCTTTTTTTTTAATGTTGGAGAAATACAGGAAATTAATTTTAGACTTGGAGAATAAATGTCCCAATTGGTTCGAGTTTACTTTTGCAGCGTTTTTCCCCTCTCTGAAAATATGTATTATTTGAGGCAGTCACGGTGCCAAATGAAATAATTCCAACCACCTAAACAGCCCGGCGTGTCAAGCCCTCAGCTGTATAAACGGAGTCGTGCTGGAGGTACATGCTCAGTCACGGGGCTCCAAACCCTGCCCCTCCCTTCTCCCTTTCTAGGCCCGCAGTCAGAGCAGGCGGTGAGCTCTGACACCAGGGAGGATCCCATCCTACAGAAAATTATGAAAGCGTGAGTCTGTTTATCCCCCCCAAAGGGTAGGTCAGAGGACGTGTGCTAAACGAACTTGCATTGGCAGATGCTTTCTGGAAGTAGTCGATTCTGAGAAAGCAGTGAGCTACCTGGCATGACTGTTGAACACATTTAGGGTGCTTGCAGGGAAAGCCCACTGCTCCCCTGAACCATGGTTCAATTTTAAGCCTTGCTGGCCGGGATGGGTTATCTTAACTAGGTGGAGAAGGAGCTCCGAGATGTGCGGTGTTCAGTGTGCTTCTAAGAGGGGAGGAGCAGGAGGAGGCGGTGGCGGTGGCGGTGGCGGTGGCGCTGCTCCCTGGAAGCCCGAGGGAGGGCATGGGAAACCTTTGCACCGCTGAGCTGGCACACTTATCCCAGGGTGACAGTCTATACTGCTGGCCTGCAGTGTGATGCTGTTTGGGGCGCAGGCTGCCAACTGGCTTAGAGAATGCAGCTCCAGCTCGCAGATAGAGTAGGAGGCAAAATGGCAGCTGACTGACATTCCTAACAATGGGGCTTCCTCAGCTCAGGATGCTGAAGTGTGGATCCCAACTGGGTTGCAGCGGGAGCAAGCGAGGTAGCTCCTCCAGGAGAAGTTGCCGCCTGCCGGCTCTCAGCACCATGCCCGCCAAGAGCGCACCATGCCCGTGAGGCTGCCATGCTGCTGGAGGCTCCTGCCCTCGGTCGGAATGCCATCTTGCCTCTCTTCCTTTTTATCTTGTAATTCAATTTTACAAACACTAAGATTTCTTTTCTTTCTTTTTCTTCTTTTTTTTTTTTTTAAAACAGTGGATTGTCTTCTGGTCTTACGTCTTACTGAACACAAAATAGATAATGACCTAAGACGAGAGAGAGAGAGAGAGAGAGAGAGAGAGAGAGAGAGAGAGCAAACAAATGCTTGCTTTATTGCATGTAGTCATGAAGTCATCTGCATCATACGTGATTGAAAGAAATAATCTTAGGCTGAGGGTTCCCCAAAGTCATCAGAACAAGGCACTGGGCACTTGAGGTAAGAGCCCATTGAAGCCCACATACTACAAAGTAAAACACATTCTTTCTCAGGGAGGGGGTGGGTGGGGGAGAGAAAGCCAAGATATTGTGGGGTCAAAAGGAACAATGGGGCCTGTGAAACAGGGGTCAGAGCTGAAGGTCTCTGCTAGGAGCAAGCTACACCCAGGTATTTTAATTAAAAAAAGAAAATCAGTCGGAAATTCTGTTGCAACAATTCTGCATGCAGACTGCCGGTCAGAAAAGCACTCAATTGTTCCGTTTTATTGTTCAATATTATATTAAAATTTTTTAGGCTCTTCAGGTCAAGGCGACTTTTAAAAGGTTAAAAGCTACTCAAAAGGGATGTCATATCCATAAAAGGAAATGAGATTAAGCATAAAGACTGATGGGAAAAAAACAATAATTTAGATAAACTGCTACTGCTTTTAAAATGTTTTGGCTTTTATCGGGCAAAGAAATGCCATGATTCCTGGATTGGTTGTTACAGTCAAGAAAGAGTCGGGAGATGCGAATCGTTTTCTTGCTTCTCGTTGTTTGGTGTGTTGGAGACAAGGCTTCCGCTTCCTTTGGTTACATTCTTTCTAATGGTTGGGGAGAAGTCATTGCCTGGCTCCGACTTCCACAGTCAACTCTTGACCTTGCTGTGCGTCTGTAGCGTCAGACACTGTTGTCATGGGAAGAATTATGATGTTTCAGTCGAATATATTGCAACGTTAACAAATCCATAACACGATCTGGATCCCACGGAAGG
The DNA here is from genome assembly GCA_964023405.1 of Apodemus agrarius. NCBI lineage: Eukaryota > Metazoa > Chordata > Mammalia > Rodentia > Muridae > Apodemus > Apodemus agrarius. The sequence continues at coordinate 16,509,476 of OZ030007.1, forward strand.
GGTTACACAGTGCATTCCCAGAGATCCTCCAGAAAAGCCAGTGGGGGATCCCCATTCATCGCCGGCACCGCCGCTCACCGCCAACTGTTGTCCAGTGCAGAGGCTAAATCCGAACCTGAAGGGACTCTTACACGGAAAATCTGTGGCTCAGCCACGGCAGCCTCGACCACTGCATGCCTTCATGTCATGCTGTACAACCCCTCACTGCCTCCCTCGGGGAACCGTGGAATGCACGACCTCGTTGGAACCTTCCTGTGTCTGCTCAGAATACTTGCACGCTGGATTCAGTTCTCAGTCCCAGAAAACTAAACCTGCAGAATGCCCATCTCTTAGAGCGCATCAGCTCAGCCCAAAAGGAGCCTCATGGCAGGCTGATATTTCCTGGAAACCCTATGCTTATCAAATAGCGTTTTAACAAGAAAGTAAGAAGTGAGTTGATATAAATGTTTAATGCGATCTTCTGGGGGAAACTAGATCTAGTTTGACAAAGGTAAAATGGATAGAAATAATATTCTGAACACCAAAAATTTATTTTTGTGGTCCTGTGTCTGAACGAACAAGCATTCTAAATCAGTAAGGGAGTCAACATTTTCCATTTCAGGAAAGGCGGACCCTAACAAAGAGTCTGCGTTTCCGCGGCTTTCACATCTTTCACGTCTATATACACTCTGAGAAGAGGATTGCCGTTGTGTACACTCAAATGATTGGTGGTGTCTTAGATCCCAAGTTGGCAAGGCAGAGCTGATGCATTTGAGAGACACTGAAAATGCAGAGGTGAAAAAAACAAAACAAAACAAATTCATCCCTCCCAACACCCTCAATGTAATTGGTCCCGACTGAAGAAAATCCAAGATATGAAACCCAGAATGTACAGACGAATAAATTAAGGGATGATTATTCATATTGTAAAAGAGTCTTTACCGAATCCCCCTAGGGTTCCTTTCAAGGCCTAGCTTCACTGGCTCATGTAAGTGTTTGTATACAGACCATTAACTGTTTGACAGGCAGTCCAGAGACGCAGGTAGGAGGAGGAGGTACCCAAACAGTAGTAGCATCACTGATACCCCAGGGTCTCACGTCTCAGGAAAAACATTGATGAGACAATAACAGACATCAGGTGAACACATGATGATCACTTAGAAGATGGCCTTTCCACCTTGGGGGCTCTTGGAGGAATATCTGTATTGTGTGGTCTTAAGTGTTAACCTGGTCACCTGTTAGGATGTTCTTGGTTGAGTTATGTGGCCTCTCTAAACACGCACACACAGGCACACATGCACATAGACATGCGTGGACTAGCACTTGCACATATACTCCAACCTCCCCCCCAACCCCCCACCCCCGCCCCCAAATCCAAATACCCTCCAGTCCTGAAAAAAGAAAAAAGAAGTCCAAACATTGCAAAAATGAATACTTTTCTCTTTGGGTTTTCCAAGAAAGTCAATCTGTAATTTAACTCTCTTTGAAATGATTGCTCAGACTTTAGTTTGCTGTGTGTTTGGGGAAAAAATGCAAGATTTGGAAGTGCAGAGAGGCAATCAAGACTGTGATGTCTGTTGGTTTCTCTGTGTAACCGGGCTTTGAGGCACTTCTTTTTGAATTAGTTATTTTAAGAACAATAGCACCAGGTTGAAATACAGCTCTATTTGTGGTAGGAGAAAACCAAACTTCTTGCTCGGTTGACTTTGCATGAGTCACACAAGAGTGGACGTGCCTGGTGTGTGTTCCACCCAGGGCAGCTGCCAAGCGAGGCGGCTCTCGGCTCAGAATGGACATTTAATTGATATTTTCAAAGGGAGCAACCGGTAGCAAAGATGTCCTAGCCTGCCCTCCTGGTCTGGCCAAATGGTCAAACGATTGAGTTTAATGGACTGCCAACCTCTCATTGTTCACAATAGGAAACTCGGAGAGGGTGTCTGACAGTGGTCAGTGGGCATGCTCTGGCTTCTGAGAGCCAGCAGCTCCACAAGAGAGTGGAGGCTCCTTGTGACTGGGATAGCTCACAATGGGCTCCTGGGATAGCTCACAATGGGCTCCTGGGATAGCTCACCATGGGCTCCTGGGATAGCTCACCATGGGCTCCTGGGATAGCTCACCATGGGCTCCTGTGGACCCATGGGTTCCTGTGGGCACATGCCAACTCCCATATGTTTAAGGACCAGAAAATGATACTTTCTTAAATTATAAAAGTGTCCTAAGATTGAATATATCCTCCTCTTATGCTCCCTAAGCCTCTGCTGTACTTGGAATAAGTTGTAGTGTCTTGTCAACTCTGTGGTCATGTGCAAAGACCCCTAATCTCATACTCTGACCTAAGTCTCCGTTGGATCCAGGAGTGAAAATATTCTTCCTGTTCTTCAGAGTTTCTATGAGTTGAACCCCAGTAGAAATGGCATGAAATAGTTCTTTTGTTTTGTTTTGTTTTGTTTTGTTTTGTTTTGTTTTGTTTTGTTTTGGTTTGGTTTGGTTTGGTTTGGTTTGGTTTGGTTTAGTTTTTTTGGATTTGGTTTTTTCCAGACAGGGTTTCTCTGTATAGCCCTGGCTGTCCTGGAACTCACTCTGTAGACCAGGCTGGTCTCAAACTCAGAAATCTGCCTGCCTCTGCCTCCCAGAGTACTTGGATTATAGGCGTGTGCCACCACTGCCTGGCTGCGAAATAGTTCTTAAGTGAAGGACATACAATTATTTCCTTTAGAACCTGAAATTCTTCACAGGTCTGGAAACACCAGTGTTACAGTGCATTGATATTTACCTAGCTTCTAGCACACTGGCAAATTATTAACTTTTAATACATCATTGTCCTAAAATTTAAGTGATTTTTGAATCACATTTTCAGAGACATTTCCCAGATTCAGAAAACATGAAAAACCATGCTTTTATTTCTGAAATTAGACATTCACATCTCATCTCCAGGCTCAGGGATCTTTCAGGAAGACGGGACAGAAAGATTGTATGAGCCAGAGGTGGTGGATAACTTCAAGAAAACTGTTTTTTGGAAACAACAGGGCAGATGCACATATAAATTCACAGTGATTGTCACAGCGTGCTTAAGACCTATACAAGCTCCAGCCAGGCAAAAACCCTAGCATAGAGGGAGGAAGGAGAACTCATAATCTTACCTCTGGCTGGGGACCTGTAAGCATTTGCTTGCTGCTGGGAGAGGTGGAAGGGTTGTTATTGTTGTTTCTGATGGTGTGACCGTGGTAGGCTGAACACAAAGTACAGAAGTTCCCAATTTCAAGACTAACTGGGTAACAGAAACTGACTTCAGGGGAGAGAGAGAGAGAGAGAGAGAGAGAGAGAGAGAGAGAGAGAGAGAGAGAGAGAGAGAGAGAGAGAACCACTACCACCAAAATAAAAGAGAAAAATCTCAAAGTTGGGTGGTGGGAAGGGGTAGGAGGGAAGGAGGGTGGTTGGAGGAGGGGTTTGTGTATGGATGAGAATGTTCAAAATGTATTGGAGGATATTCTCAAAGAAGTAAAAAGTACTATTTCAATAAAGAATGAGAGACAGAATGCTGTTTAAGTGGGAGCTAGTTTAACTACTTTAGTCAGACCAATATTTCACACTGGGTATTCCCAGCACGTCGATGGCTTAGAAAGTCAGTACCAAGGGTTGATGAGTGTGAAATCTGCCTTTGCTTCCGAAGCAGCCTGATCTCTGAGGCCCAAGTCGGCCTGCTGTCTATTTCCTTATTCCTTACTTACCCCTCCTAGCACTTAATACAAGAACAGTTGAACAATTTGTTCATGGATTTGTTTGTTTAATGTCTGTCTTTGTAGCTAGACGGTGAGTGTGCTCATGGTGGGGACCTTGCCTCTGGGTCATTGTTAGAGATGTGGATCTTACGCAGAGTAAATATATAGCAAATGCTGACAAAATGCATAAGACTGATATTCCTGTTCCCATTCTTCATAGTGGAAACACGTGTCTACATGACAGAAACTTCACAAAGTTTTTTTTTTTCTATTTCTGAATTTTTACTTTTAGGCATCAACTATCATGTAAATATAATGGCTTCTGCATGTGCAGAGGAGAAATGAATAAAATGTAGCTTGCCCTCAGATATTTCAAAAGGCAACGATTTTCACCTGCCTCTCAGGGAGTCTGATATTTGCCACCATGTGGCAAAATAGCACACTGTATTGTTTCTTTGTTTGGGTTTTTTGAGACAGAGTTTCTCTGTGTAGTTGTAGTCCTGGCTGTCCTGCAACTCACCCTGTAGACCAGGCTGGCCTCGAACTCATAGTTCCACCTGTCTTTGCCTCTTGAGTGCTGCGATAAAGGCATGCACCATGGCCACCCAGTGTATTCTTAGTTTTCTTTAGAAAATAAGACTATCCACTGACTTGCAGATGTGGATGGAAGTCCACACGTTTATTACTCCGTCTTCTCCTTAGTCCCTGCTCAGGTTTATTCTTGGTGCCTTTTTTGTTGTCGCTGTTTTAGGTTTTCTGTTGAATCACACTATTCAACCAGTCTACTTATTCTGTGAACTTATTCTACTTAACCAGTATTTTTCATCCCCTGGCTTTAGATGTACTTTCCTCTTGCTACTGGAGATGAGACAGAACAACTCCCCAACCAGTGAGTCTACTGCTCATCATAGGTTTTTCCTCATTGTACTTGTGGATTGGTGTAAGTTGTTCTTATATTCTTTTTCTTGGATTATGCTTTCATTTCCTCTTTCTTCTCTTTTTTGTTTTTTTTTTGTTTTTGAGACAGGGTTTCTCTGTATAGCCCTGGCTGTCCTGGAACTCACTCTGTAGACCAGGCTGGCCTCGAACTCAGAAATCCGCCTGCCTCTGCCTCCCAAGTGCTGGGATTACAGGAGTGCGCCACCACTGCCCAGCTAGATTATTTTTTAAGATTGTGTATGTGTATGTGTATGTGAGCATGTGAATGTGTGTGTGTGTGTGTGTGTGTGTGTGTGTGTGTGTGTGTGTGTATCTGGCCTGCAGAGGCCAGAGAAGGAGTTGGATCTACTGCAGCTGGAGTTACAGGTGGTTGCTAGGTACTGAACATAAGTGGCAAGAAGTGAACTCAGGTTCTTGGCAAGAACAGTGTGTGTCCTTACTGCTAAGCCATCTCTCCAGCCCCTAAAGTTTTAATGTTTCCTTAATTTTTTCCACCACTACTGTTTCCATGGAGATTTGTTTCTGTATTTACCCTTATCTTTCATTTTCTTTTATTTGGTTTCCCTTCAATGTTTGGTAATCTTTGAATAATAACTAATTTTGTGCACAAAAGACTACCCTATTAGTGTAGTGGCTGGCACAGGTAACCTTCGAGATGAAATAGACTATTTTATCAAAGAGGACAGCATACTAAATGGAAAAGAAGCCACCAGGCTCCTTGTCAAAGGCAAACTCTGGCTTTTTCTTTCTAGAACAGGAACAGGCTTGGGGCATCATGGCTGCCAATCAAGTCAAAGGAAAAGGGGCTCCCTAGCCTAGATCTAAGAGCTCACATGAAGAAAGCAGTTCCCACCTTTATTACGTCTTCTCTCCCCTGTCCCTGTATTTTAGGTTGTTCCTGATACTGGTGTTTGTCTAACAAGATATTCCATTCTTACTGCAAGGATCTTCTCAAGCTCTACCCTGCCAAGGCTGGGGTACCCCAAGGCTACCCTTTCTCTCCCACCACCTTTCCTTTTTGTTTTATTATTATTTACTTATTTATATAGTTTGTCCCAAGGTTTACATTTTATTGTCTTTGTTTCTGGTGGGCATTGGCATTTCTATGGGGATTTGCAACAGATGAGAGGCCAAATAAAATTGTTTAGCTATCATCTTGAACTAATGAAATGATGCTGCTGACCTAGCCTTGCTCTACAGGGCTATGAAACTGTTCACAAACAGATATGCCTAACTGTAAACAGATGAATTCTTATACAGGCTCCTCAGACCTTGCTAAAGATTCTTCATGGATCAAGTAGGAGTTAATGGTGTTAGTTAAGGCTTTAGATGTTTCTAAATTGTTCCCTGAAATTCTTTCCAGTTCCATGTGTGTGTATATCACTGAACAGAATAACCATAGAGGCATGCCTGATCAAAGACGACAGAGATAACAATGCAAATGAGAGCACTGGACTTTACTTTGAGGCATTACACATTTTTGTCAGTTGGGCTTGACCACCTCCATCTTGGAATAGCCAGGAAAATAATTGATGTAAATCTAGAGCCAAGAATGATAGCATGTGAAGACCTATGGAGAATTGGCAGGACCCCAGATGGAAGCAGAAAAGCCGAGGGAGAGACCTATTTTTAAAATGGAATAAGAGGTTGTTTGAGAATGAATGACCTTCGTGTAAAGAAAAAAAGCAGTGGATATGGCGCCCTTCCACCACAATGGTCTTGAGAAGCAGCGAGTGGGAAGACTAGAGGAAATTGATTCTCACCTGTGACATCACCAGGACATGAAGCACCCTAAGTGGAACACACTTTTAATTGAAAACATTAAAAATGTAAATTTTAATCTATTATTCCCATGTACAAGGATCTTGATCCACATTGTGTTATTCACATATTGAATGCAGACATCTGGGTTGGGGCACACTGTTCACTCTGGTTGAGGTGTATGTTGTCGTCTAGATTCATAGAAGTATGGAAACTGTCCGAAATGATTATTCAGACATCAAGTACTCCTTTCATAATATGAAACATAGATTAAAATTTTGCCTACGGGAAAAAACATAGTAGTGGCTGCTTTACGTCAGAATTTAAAAATCGAATGACTAGTAATTCCAGTACATTAAATCATTATTCAAACACCAACCTAGGTAATGTGAAATGAGTGTTCCTATTTTGTGATTTAATATAGGAACAAAGAATTCCCGTAGGTTTGAACTGTGGTTGTGTGGAAGGGGGTCCAGGGTCCCTTAGCATGTCCAGTCTGTGTTCACTCACTCCCAGATTGCATCCAGATTTGCATCAACGCTTTTACTTCTGGGATCCACTGCTTACCTTCTTCAGATTATATTTCTCCACCCAGCCCTTAAGTTTAAGCTCTTCTTGCCTCGCATGTTGAGTTAGTTTTTCTGTCCTCTGTGCTTCCTTAGTATTTGGCGCATCCAGATACACCCAATGTCTGCTGGATGCCTGCTATCTTCCACACACTGTGCTGTGGAATGCCAGTTGCATCGCAGGACCACAATCTCAATGCGACTATTCTTGTTTGTCCATTTGAGGCAGGTGAGTCCTGAGAAGGTAATGTGAGTGGTTCAGCATTTCACGATCAGCAAGTAGTAAGGCTGGACATAAAGCACACAGTTGTCTGCAGATTTTCTCCATCACTGTGCTTTAAACTCTCAAGGTCAGAAAAATTATCTCATTACTCCTTCAACCCTAAGAGCAGCACAGCGCCTGGCCAGTGGTCAAATCCTACATGACGAACAAACAAATGAATGAATTAATAGGGAGTAAAGTCACATTAACAGCAAGCTGCACTAAAGTCTGTTCTCAAGCTGATATTCAATAGGCATTCGTTAACACCCCCATCTCCATGCCTGACTCCGATTTTGGCTTATGTAGCAGCCCTGTCAAGAGTGATGAGGAAAACATAGACCGTGAAAAGAGTTAAGAGAATGAGGTGCACTTTGGGTAGGTACACCATGCTGATGGTTTGGTTCTAAAGCTTCATATAATGCCAAGAGTAATCAGGCCACTCTTTCATTAGATATTTATTTACATTTCATGTGTGTAAAACTTCATCAGTCATTATGGATAGGCATGGCTGCTGACTTCAAGTTCAGAATTTCAGCAGAAGACAGGGCATGTGTGTCCAGAGAGATACTCTCAAGGCAAGCGTCACCACCTAGTAATGGGACAGGGCTCTAAAGCAGTGGTCCTCAGTGTGTGGTTGACGATCCCTTTGGGGATTGAATGACTGTTTCATAAGGGTTTGCATATCAGATATATGGCACACCAGATATTTACATTATAATTCATAACAGTAGCAAAATTATAGCTCTGAAGTAGCAACAAAATAATTTTGTGGTTGGGTGTCACCGCAGCGTGAAGAACTGTCTTAAAGGGTCACAGAATTAGGAAGGTTGAGAAGCACTGTTCTAAAGAGTTGGGATGTAAATGAGGCCTTAGACAGGCCCCGTTAAATGTCAGGTGCTTAGTGTTTGTTGAGTGGTATTTTTAAGGTTTAGGGCCAAGTCTTTTGACTCCTTTCCATATTCATTCACTTAACACATTCTTGAATGCACATTAAGTACTGGACCCTTTTCTGGGCACTGAGATTTTGGCCATTACCTCAGCAGCTCTTTCTTTAGATGCATCTATATAATTTTTGATTAGTAAAGATGAATTGAATCTCAGGGTTAGAAAGGGTTTTTAAAGATCATAAAATCCACTTCATCTTCAGGCCTAATGTCTACAGTAGTGGTCACAACCAAAGGTTAGTTTAAATGCTGTTTTTTTTTTTAAAACATATATTCATTCCACTTAAGATAATTAACCAAAACAGTAGTAAGAGGAAACCACAAGAATGTTCTTTGTGTTCCTTACGCATTATTAGCTCCTTGGCAATTCATGTAAGTGAGGCATTAACTCCAACAAAGGAATTCTAATTGGCACTATTAGTCCAGATAAATATTTCTGATATTTGTCTGATATTAATATTTATCTGATGTCCAGATCCTATATAGGATCTGGGTAAGTGATTACCTGCTTCAATGAGAGAATGTAAACATACTATGTGGTATTTATTTTAGATCCTAAAATGAGTGGAGGGTAGTTACAAGGACATCTACCAGATGTCCATCAAGGACATCTCTAGATGAGGCGGCTCCTAACTGGTATGATAATGGCTAGCTGCACTTGAGAAGCACAGGAGCTATACTGTCGCAGGATAACTTTCCCAAACACATTCCATTCCAAAGGAGAAGACGCTGGAGAGGGCTGGTGGTTCCTCTCACGGAGGAAGTGGTGATGTACCTTAGTGGTAGAATCTTTTCTTGACACGCACGAGATCTTAAGTCCCCAGAACCCACAGCACTAATGAAAAGTTTCTGATTCTTTAGGCTGGAGAAGCAGCTTAGATCAGTGACTGCTTAGTGTGTGGATAACGTCTTCAATGTTGTGAGCAAATGACTGAGAACAAACAACTTAAGGGGCGAAGCATTTGCTTGGGCCCAGGGTTGGAGGGAGGGTTACAGTCCATCCTCATGGGGACAGGATGGCAGCAAGAGCTGAGGTACCTGGTCCTGTTCCACGTACAGGTCGGAAACAGAGATGGATAACCAGTGTGCTTGGTTCAGGTTCTCACTTTACTGTGCTCCTGACTGAGCCCTGGAGATGGTGGGCCTCACTTCAGTGCCCCCACAAACATGCCCAGATGCTTGGGTTTTAGTGATTATCTATCCTGCCAAGTTGATAATCAATATTAACCATCATGTGTAGCGTGTGTTAGTCCCGACAGTGTAACGGAGACGAGGGGATATTTCCTTCCGTCTTGGGCTTGTAATCTGGCGTGTGTATGGACAAAGGCACGAAATAAAATTGGTAACGTGAGGCAGGACGACTGGGCATTCAAGATTATCTGAGACAATAAGTGCATTCACGTGTAAGCACTCACGCGCCCACGTGCGTGCGCACTAACACACACACACACACACACACACACACACACACACACATGTTCTGAGACAAATAATTGATATGTATTTAACTTTGCTCTCTTACTAAAGGGATAGATCCTGATTCAGAAGTAGAATGGATACTTACCCCCAACATTTATAAAAGGAGAGAGACCAAGAGGCAGAGAGGGGGGAGGAGAGGGAGAGGGAGAGAGAGAGAGACAGAGAGAGATTAAGATGCCTCAAAATCAGACATATCTAACAAGAATTACTTTGCAGAAACAAATGTTTGCTTCCCGACTGAGAACTGCCACGTTCCATGTTAGCCTAATATGTCTTTATAGCGACAGAATACCCGATAGCTGACGAGCGATTAAAATGTTAAAAAAAATCACCTGAAACCCATCTAGGAAGACTCTTCATAGAAGGGGTGTATGAAGACCCTGAGACAATTGTACTGTGAGTGTGTCTATGTGTATACATTTGTGCATATTATATCATATATAATATACCCATACAGATATAGTATTCTGTGGTGTTTAAGAAAAATGGCAGAAGGCATGGCAGGCCAGATTGGCATTTCTGACGCCACAGACGTGCACAGTGGGTGCCCAGGTGCTCTCTCTATTCTAAGTCATTTCTTCTGCTTTTCATTGAAAGTTCAGATGTCTAGAGCCCCGGGTCTCCCAAGCCTTGGCCCTCCCTTCCCATCAGCACAACCAGAGGCCGCCCCTTTCCCTCACTCCGGCTTCCAGAAAACAGAGGCTCATTGCTTATGCTGAAATTTTGATAACCTAACTGGCAGAACAGTTATTCAAATTTTTAAGCTTCTGAATGCAGCCAGATCAACCTGGCCTATCCACATAAATAATTTTGACACGATAAGTATGCGAGAGCGATGATAACCGATAAGTAAAGCAATTACCTTGCTTTTTTGGATTATATTAAATGAAGATTCTGATAGAGTAATGAAAAGAGACGCAGCAGACAAAAAGGCTGCCGCGCAGCTTTGGGGCCCGTGTTATCTCCATTAGACCACATTGAAATAGAGACGCTCACCAATCATGCACTTCTATGTAACTTCTGCCTTCTAACAGTGAACAATGAGTAAATTGTCACAAGACAGTAACTGATAAATTAGGATTGGCAGTGCTCTTTAAGAAGCATAAATAAACTTACTAGTCACCCTTTTCCTTGGTAAAGTGGCTTTTAGGGGTTTCGGGGGGGGTAGGAGGCTGGATAGGACCCATGACAGCCACGCTCTCTTCCTTTCCTCGTCCCCAAGTCCCTTTCTGGTATTCATCCATATTAGAGAATAAGGACCTTGCTATGCCTTCGTCATCCAAATTCTTCCAGTCCTGACTTGGAACGTGGCTTGACTATTTTTCTGTAGTTCACAGTACACACCTGCTTTTAAAAGTTTACTTCCAGTAAACAACAAGTACCCAAATTCAAAGACTGGGGTTTTCTTCATGGATAGAATATCCACCTGGACTCTTTCCAAATGCTCATAGAGCAGCTCCCGAAAGCAGCAGTGGAAGGCATGGGTTGGAACCATTCGGTGCCCCCAGGTTTGCCTCTTTGAGTTCTGATGTTTTGTTTTGTTTATATAAACTTTGTTGCGGAACCTGAAACTCCCATTCAAAGGAGATAGCTACTCAGCTGATCTCCAGGGATCTCCCTGCCTCTGCCTTCCCAGTGCTGGGATTCCAAGCACACCACTCTACCAAGCTTTGGATTGTGTAGAATAAACTCAGGTCCTTGTGCATGCAGGGCAAGTACTTCGACAATATCTCCCGAGTCCCCCAAAGTGTCTTCCAACTCACAAATGCCTTAATGATGGTCCAGCTAAGAAGAGAACATACCACCCCAGACCTAGGAAAGTATAGAAAGCACCCAGTAAGCAAATGACGTCTTCTAATTGTAATCACTCTAACTCAATATCTTAGAAAAGACCATCTACCCCTATGGGCTTGCAAGGCTCAGGGGCGGCTTGCTTATGTTTCTTTTACTGATGGTCGGTAGTGTGAGAAGTATGATTGAGGGAGGGACACCATTCTGTTATTGTTGGAATCCCAGCACTGACTGCTGAAGCCAGTCGTACTAGCACACTGCCCATCACAGGATCAGACAAGGCAGAGGACACTGGAGGGCAGAATTCAAGGTTCCAGGTTGCTCTTTACTATGCGTTTATATTTATATTAGCTGTACTCAGCAGGAATGCATCATCTGTGAAATGGGAGTTTACATGGCTTCAAGAAACCATGGTGCAGGTGTCACTACTCTGCACGGTACAGCTGACCTGACTGGTTGGTAGTACAGGTCAAGGTGCAGAGGCACCACTGCTAATGCTGCCTTTGGCTTTACCCACCATGCTAGAGTTTCAGGCCAGAGAGTAGTGGTGGCAGGATGCACCAACCTGGTTCCATAAGCAAAGGACACAGGAACAAACATTATTAGTCTGTTTTGGCTCATGCAATCGCTTATCTTGTTGTTCATTAATAAATAAATAAATAAATAAATAGCAAACCATTCACATGGCTACTTTTCAAAAGAAAGGGCCAATAAAGTTATGAAAAGCCAATCACATTTGATTAAATTGTTATCGTTACAGGGTTTAAAATAACATTTGTTCTGTTTGCGAAGCCCCGTCTTACTGCACCAGTTAGGAATTTGCCTTTAAAGACAAGAAAAACAACAACAGGGAAATGAAAGCCAGTGCCCACACTGAGAACCAGATTCTCCACTGTTTTCGTATGAGTCCATTTACAACGGCCCACACTGCCAGAGCGCAAGCCTCCAGACCACCAGCTACCCATGTTAACAACAGTTGTCCTGAGACAACTGGAGGGTGTGGGTAGAGGAGCAGGAGGCGAAAAGACGGCGACATTAATAATACGAATGCGAGGTCTACACTTTCGCCACTTTTTGCACACTGTGGTCCATTCAGGCTGATTTTGTATAATTTATTTGACTTGGTCTTCTAAATGTATCATTTTTCCCTGTAATTAAAAAAAAAAGTGGCTGCTGTTACTTGGAGTAAAAGCAAATAATATTCATTATGTTGTGCTGTCTTCTTTACTAGCAGAATTAGAAAATGCAGTTTTTAATTATTTTACCGAATTTCACATCATGCCTCTTATGCCCCTGTATCTTCCTATCCACCCTTGCAACCTGACCCCAAAAGAAAACAAAAGATGAAACAACACCAAGCAAACAAGCAAAAACTAAATTCAAAACCAAACCAAACACAAAATCTCACAGTGGAAGGAAGCTGCAGTGTGTCACGGTGCCACACAGCACACCCTTTTCTCCACACAGCTTTTCTCAAAATTATTCATTGCAGTGAGTCACTGGTCTGGTTTGTGGCCTCTGGCTTCTGCGACACTATCAATCCTGGATCCTCACCAGGATTCCTCTCAGGTCTGCTGTTGCCCTGTGTCGTGGAGATCCTTCAGCTCTGGATCTTCAGGAGTGGCCCTTTCCGCATGTTCCTGCAATCCATAGATGGAGTCGATGTTGGAAATTCAGAACCCTGGATCTGGGCCCGGGTAGAAGCTGAGTTGATCAGCTCACGAGCTCTTGTCTACCCACCAGGGTCAACTCTACTGAGCTGGCCCGGTGAGGGGTGGGGCTGCTCTCCTGAATGCTGCAGTCATCGAGGGGCAGGGCTGGCTCTCCTGCTCTCTTGCTCTCAGGCCAGCTCACCCAACTAGTGTTCATGATGGTGGTCATGGGGAATCCCTCCCTGTCTGTGTCACCTCATAGAAGGAGAGGGGCGGAGCTAGCTCTCCCAAGTGCCATAGCCACAGTGGGGTTGGGGCCAGCTGTCCTGCACCCACACCACCAGAGCTAGCTCTCCCATGTTACTCAGGTGAGGGCCAGTGCCAGATTTCCCAGCTGCAAGTAGCAGTGCTAAGCACTCCCACCATAGGTGGGGGCGGGGGTGGGGCCAACTCTCGAGTGTGGTGGCCATCAAGAGGCTGGGTCAGCTCTCCTCTGGTAGGCTAAGGGCAGGGCCAGATCAGTACAGTGCTTGGACATCAACATGGCCTCTGGCAGCAGCCCAGACCAAGCACATTCATATAGCCTTTGGTGCTAACATGACTTCTGACCTCAGCTTAGACACTGGCCAGGATAAGATCAAGGACCCAGACATGGCCTCCGGCAGCAGCAGCAGCGGCGGCCTGCATGTCACGGCGGCCTCAAGGAGCAGTGCAGATCACTCAGATCAGTATGTCCCCTGGCCTCAGTCCAGCCCCAGACATCAACATGGTCTTAGGCTGTAGCCCAGACCATAGACACCAGGATGGCTTTGGGTGGGCACATGGGTCATAGGCCTCAGCATTGTCTGCAGTGACCTTCCGCCACAGCTGGGTCCCAGACCTCACCATGGCCGCAGGTGGTTGAGGGCGCTCCTCATTTCACCTCTCTCCAGATGCGCAAACCACTTGGCTTCACTTTCCCATCTCTCATAACATATTTGCTCATCGTAGTGGTGCCCTCCCAATATGAGAAATCTGCAACCTTAAAATACTTGTCTGTGCCTGGCTGTAGCTAGAGTGGTAAGGAGCAGAGGTTTCTGTTGGGACAGCTCAGTTGCCATGACTGGTCAAAAGCAGAAGTGTGCAGAGTCTTCCTAAGATTCCCTTTGTCCACAGATGCTGATCACCATAGGACCCCACTGTGCTGGCTGATTTTATGTCACTTTGACACAGGCTGAAGTCATCTGAGAGGAGGAACTCAAGTTGAGGAAATGCCTCTGTATGGTTGGGTTGTAGACAGGCCTGTAGACCACCTTCTTAATTAGTGATTGATGTGGGAGGGCCCAGCACATTGTCAGTGAGGATGGCCAGTGAGGCTATTCATGGACTGACAGTCCTGGGTCCTAGAAGAAAGCAGATCAAATAAGCCGTGGGAAACGAGCCAGTAACATTGCCTTTATCAGCTCCTGCCTCCACTCCACGTTCCTGCCCTGTTTGAGTTCCTGCCCTGACTTAACTTCAGTGATTACCAGTGATGTGGAAGTGTAAACCAAATTAACCCTTTCCTTCCCATGTTTCTTTTGTTCCCGAGGTCTTTAAATAGTAATATAAAGACAGTCACATATTTTCTATAATCCTTAACACTATCCAACTAAGGCACAAAGGGCACACCCAGGCCCAGTATGTGCCTATTTTGATTGACTGATACCTGTTATAGTTATTTACGTCACCATAACTATTCCATACCACAAAACCAAGTACAAACACTAGAGCTTGATTTTAGTCCCTGGAGATGTTTTTGTCTGTAGCTTTTATAAAAAGCCAATCCGTGAGCAATAGTGTTGAGGCAGGCAGACTTTGAAACCTTCTAATCTGTGCATTCTATTTACACTTCTATGGGAAATTCTAGGTATGTTTGGTAAGGTTCATACGCTACCCCTTTGAGTGGCTGTTATCCATGTCTGTAGAGAAGATTCAAGGATCCTTGAAACAGCTAAACATCCTGCCAACATCTTATAGCATGGCACTTCTGATAACTAACTAACCATGGGACAGACATAGAGGAATGACATTCGATCTTGCCAACTATTCAGAAGGCCACCAATATCTTTACAAGAACTAATAAAATCTACTGGGCTTGCCCATTTTCCCACCCAGAAATAAAGCTGGCATAAAATCTAGACAGTGTTTTGAAAATAGTCCAGGTTCCAAATAAAAAACCATCACGTCTGTGTTATATCCTTCGTGAGCGCTCTATTTCTATTTTTTTTTTGAGACAGGGTTTCTCTGTTTAGCCCTGGCTGTCCTAGAACTCACTCTGTAGACCAGGCTGGCCTCGAACTCAGAAATCCACCTGCCTCTGCCTCCCAAGTGCTGGGATTAAAGGCGTGCGCCACCACCTCCCGGCTGTGAGCGCTATATTTCAATGAGGGATAAATGAAAATGTCTCAGGCCTGGTTCCTAGCCCTCAGGCTACTACTGAGAGAGAGCGTGGGTCCCCACAGCATCCAGTGGGGTCTCTGCCCACCTGAGCTCACCAGCACACTTTTGTCGTACTGAGAGCGGCCGCAGAGATGCTTGTATGACTAGGACTCCGGGATCTATAAGAGGCAGATCTAATTGCCCCTATTCAGGAGTGTGAGACTAGGCATATTCTCTCGCCAAATCCCTCAAGGGTCCCTATTCCTTGTTGTTGCCGTCTGGACACCCAGTGACCATTTAGCCACTGTTAAAAAGTGTGTGAACAGTTGTCGTCTTTTACCTTATTCATACTAGGATTTGTTAAAATGGCCTTTTCATTCTCTGTATATGTCTCCCTCTAGTTCTTTGCTGTTTCAGTGAAGATATCCCTTTTATGAGCCAGACACCACATATTTCTGGGTGAAGACGCAATCGAAGCCTGGGTCACACGTGGGATCTCTTTCCTGGATTCTTAAGCAGAAACCCCTGTGCGTCTGTATCTCCTGTCACCCCCATCACGACGTTTATTACCTAACTAACCAGGACTGGTCCTTTCCCCTACTCCAAACTGTGACTCTTGAAAATAATGATTGGGCCTTGACGCTCCTTGTGTCCCCACAGTCGAAGGCATGCCTGTGTGTGACCGCCCCGTCAGTGCTCGTGACTGCAGTAGACTAACTCTAGACATCAGCATGAATTCCCAACTCTCTTCAGCGGTTGCCTTTACCTCATGAGCTTATAGTCCCTTCTAATGGGTGTAGACTTGTATTTCCCCACTCCTAGAACCGGGGCCAACTTTGAAACTTGCTTCGGCCAATTAAACATGACTGTGCCTAAGGAGGGAGCAAGGCCATGGTAGCAGAGACCCATTGGTTGGTCATCTTTGTCTCCCCAGCCAAGAGGTCATGTATATGAGGAACATTATGCCGACTTTTCAACATTTAACCCATTCACCCCTGAATCCATGTAAATGGCCTGCTGCACTAAGATAGACTTAGCCTTGCCTAGGTCAGTCAACTGGTCAGTTCAACGTCGTCGTATGATAAAAGAAGTACTTGTTTGAAATCACCGAGTTCTTGTGATTAATTCCCAGAAAGAGCTGGTTTAGGTGCTGGGGTTGCAGCTTAGCTGATTTAGATTACTGGCCTAGCACGTCTGACACCCGGATTTGGTCCCCAGCACCGCATAAGACAGGTGTCATGGTACCCACCTGTAAACCCAGTATTTAGGAGGCAGAGGCAGGAGGATCAGGAATTCAAAGTCACTCTTGGCTCTACAGCAAATTCAAGGTAATCTGGACTGCATGAGATCATGTCTTAAAAAACAACAACAAAAAGGTTGTCCTTTTTGTCCCCCCTTTCTTTTTTTCCTTTATCCTCTCCTTCAAACAAACGAAAGGCTGTACATCCTACTACTTTACAAACTTAACATTTTATGCAGGAAACAGAGTGCACGATTCGTCTTTCCTACGTTACTCTGGCAATGCCTGCCCTGGTGAGGATTATGAGCTCACTGAATGCCGCAGCTGCAAATGACCTGTTGTTCCTCTTATCAATATCCTCAAGTTTCTTGAAAACAGAAATGGAATCAGGAGAGTTAGGATAATTGATGCAAGGTCCCTGAGGGAGGAGCAGAGTGTGGACTCAAGCCAGCCTGTTCTGCTGCCGTACCTTAGAGGGCTGGGGGCCTCCCCAACCACAGGGTTTTCACCTCTCAGCAAGGCTTTAATCACTACAGATTTTCACTTATTTTTTTTTAAAGGTACAGTTGGCACGAAATGCTCGCAAATGCAGTCCAGCCTAATGAGGAATGATACGAGTATCCAAGAACGAGTTATCTAATCACTTCAATTACTAAGAAATTCAGTGTATGTACTCTCTCCTGCCCTATTTATAATCATCCTGAACCCTTGCTGTGCTCACTGTGGGCTACTCTGATGCCAAGAGTTCCCCAAATGGACAGAGAGATATATGCAGATCCGTACCTCCACATCTTAAAGCTTATTAGTCTTACACAACACGCCCCCCCCCACTTTGCTCCACAGGTTGAACGTTATAAAAGTTTTGGTTGAAGGGTATGATAATTCCCAAGACATTTTGGTGAGATGAACTTCATTTGTAGTATCATGCAGCGTATGGAGGGCCAAAGTCAATCCGAGCACAGCCCCGAGAGCTTTTCCAAAACATAATTTTAGCAGATGATGTAAATGTTCTTTGCTGAGTAGCTAGGAGGGGGTGCAGATAAAAAGGAAAATGCTGAGAGATGGAGTCGGAGCATCTGAATACTGATAACGGTTTTCCCAGTTTGACTCGATAGCGAAGACGTCGATGTGTACCAGAGGGAAGATGTGCAGTGGTCAGCGGCTCCGAAGGAAAAGCATTTGGTGGTAAGCGTCTCTAAACCAGAAACCCAACTGAACTGTGTCTCATGACAAAGAAAAATTAACTATTTTGTTAATTGCTACAATTATTTTCCCTGCATTTATTTTGACAGTCGTGTCAGTGGTGGAAAACAATCTCCTGAAATTGCTTCTTACCTCTCATGAATCACAAATTCATACAGTTTTGACAAATGACTTTATTCTTTAAACTGGCTTTGGGACCTTATGCAACCCAGCTCTTTAGAGCACCGCCTCGCTGACTTAAAAAGGAGAGGGGCAGAGGTATAGTCAGACAGGGAGAGAGAGGGGGAGAAAGGGGAGAGGGGCATGCAAGAGAAGGAGATTCTTTTTTATATACAGAAAAGATTATGTGGAGCCATACTAGGCCTTGAAACTGCCTTCCAATCACAGGGAGTCTAATTTTCCTCTTCTCTTTTCTTTCCTTTCCATTCAGAAAAGGTTGTATGTGGGGGAGTGGGGTGGGAGGGGGTGAGAGGCGGGACCAGGGGAAAGAGGGAATGGGGGTGGGTTTGTTCAAAACACATCATATGCATGTGTGAATATTAAACAAAACATTTAAAAATAAACAAAGCAAAACAGAAACAAACCCTCCCCAATACCAGGTGTGGTAGCATGTGCTTATAATCAAAGAACTGGGAAGCAGGGACTTGCAGGTCCCTTGGGCTCTTGGGATAGCCGTTTTAGCCTAATTGGTAAGCCACAGGCCAATGAGACACCCTGTCTCACAGGAGGTAGATGACATTCCAGGCGATGATGTCCACGATTGTTCTCTGTGCTCCACAAGCATACCTGGGCGTGTTCCCCAACACCCCAACACCCGCTCCCCTCTCAGACATACACACAATATAAAGTAAAAATCATTTCCAGTTCTCACTTACTAGTCATAGGGAGATCAAGATGCCCTAGGTAGGAAACAGTTACATTGGAGAAATTAACACCTGACAAGAAAAAACTTAAGCTTAGAGTTGAACATGCACTGCCATTAGCATTAACATAGTAGGTCCGCCGCCTTCATATCAGGAAGTGGGGGCAGTCGACTGTGAGGTATTTGCTACAAGAAGTGGCTCCTCATAATATTTTTAAAACTTTGCTTTGTGTGTATAAATGTTTTGCCTGCATATATGTTATGTGCATCACTTGCATGCAGTACCCGTGGATGCCTAAAGAGGGCACCAGATTCCCTGGGACTGGAGTTAACTGCGGGCCACCATGTGCCTGCTGGAAAAACAGCTCAGGTCCTCCGGAGGAGCATCAGGTTCTTTTAACCACAGAGCCATCGCTCCAGCCCTTGTATAAATCTTGATGTTTGTATGGTTTGATGTTTAAAGCACGGGCAAATAGGAGTAGCCCTGGGTTCTCCACCGCACCCCCAGCTGGATGGATATGCTCTACCCATAAGAGTGTTAGGATCAGTGTCTGTCAGGGGTCCCTGATACTCTGGAAAGCCATTTTGTGGAGAACTCGATTCATGCTGCCAAGGTAGTCAGCTGTTCTGACCTATTCAGCTGGAAGTAGGGTGGGGTTAGTGTTGTTCTGAGGTTAGAATCCATTTCTGTTATTATTACTACGTTATCTGGTATAGATGTCCCGGAAATTTTTTCTCCCCCTCCCGTCCCTTGTGGCTTAAAGCAAAAGGGAGTTTTAAAAAACTTGAAATAGCCCAACACAGAGAAAATTCGTTGGGGTCTGATCCTTGATAAACACATTGACATTTTCATCTGGAAGATTCTTGGTTCCTAAGGAATAATTTTTTTTGTTGTTGCTGTTTCTGAACAGGCCTGTAAAAGATTGAAAAGGTAGGTAATTTTCAGTTAAATTTTCCTTGGATTTTTTTTTTTGTACATTTTGCACATTTTGCACATTTTCTACATTTTACATTTAATACACTCACGAAGGCAGTTCTGGCTTATCTATGAGTAACTAGGCTCTACCTTGGCTCAGACATTCCTAAATCCATCTATTTTAAGAATTTTAAAGTACCTCTTATCATTTCAGCATTCAGATTTGAAGTCTGAGAAAGGAAGAGAGAGAGCTTCGTTCTTGGCCTCAGTCCCATCCCGAACAATACAAGGTTGATACGGGAGTTCAGAGAATGGCTCCAGGATGGGTATAGATTTTATTTTAAAGCTACTTACATTTGCCCACCTCTCCTTCTCTGCGAGCAAGCAAATGGTCGTTTTGCAACAATCCGTCCTCCACGAAGAACACATCCATTGTGAAAGGAACACTCAGCTCTTACCGGGGTCGCTTTTAATAAAAGTAAAACTATATCTCACTTGCTCTGTAGGAAGCCTGAGAGACTTGGATTAGAAACCCCAGTGAATAGAAAGAAATTCAGCAAAAAATATGAGCCCATTTGTCTTTTGGCATCTTGGAAACTCACCCACTCACTTTGGGAAGCAGTGTGCAGAGGGAGGATGGCGGCTTGTTTACAGCAACTGGGAAACTAGCACTTCAGACTCCTTTATCCCCGTGAAGAGTTTAGGTGCTCTGTAGTCGGTTAACTTTCCCTTGAACTTTGGAGGTTTTTATTTTTATTCTCTTTCCTTTCTTTCTTTCTAGAAAGTGACTCCACTGTGAGGGTCTAAAGATCACGTGACCTCCCTTCTTCAAGCCCTAGTGTACTACACGGCTGTGCTTTCGGTCCCCTTTACCAAGCAAGATGTAGCCTTTAAGTGACAACAGGCCCTCTCTTCAACCCAAGTGTCACTCTGAGAGCAAATCTTAAGAGCTCACCCCACCTGGGGGAATGCTGAAGAGAGTTTCTCTCTCGCCCCTGTAGCTTCTGTGGGTCTTGGTGGCCTTACCCTGCTGGCACTCACAGTCTGTGGCTCCTGCTTCTGGGCAAAGACACGCACATGGTCGCAGCCGGATCGGTTCTTTCAGTTGCTCGCTTTTTCTATTTCGTTGCGCTTCTTCTTCCACGGGCTCCTGTTTTCAATAAAGTTTTCCTTTAGTGAGATGTGAGAAAGTGTCCTTTTGTTTCCACCGTTGTTTGTCCGTCTCTCTGCCATCACCACAGGGTCGTTTCAGACCATCGTTTGGAAAGGTCGCTCATTCCTTCTACAGGGCGGTGAGCTGGACAATGGACTAATGACACCCGAACGGGCCGTATTAGAAGTACCTCCTGCACGATCATAAACAGCTCTGGAGTACAAAGAGAAGAACTTAAGTAGGTAAAAAAAAAAAAAAAAAAAAAAAAAAAAAACCCGACACTGAAAATATTAGTTAAAATGTTAAAGTATATTAGCCAATTACACGAAATCCTTTTATATTGCCCTGCTTCATTTCAAACATGGCATGGGCTATTTTGTCTGTGAACTCAAGTGGAACAAAAAGCTGCAGAATGCAATTTGTGTCAGGAACTGGACTACAGAAGGACAACTAATTCTAATTAGTACGAATTCCCCATAGGCCAGGGGGAGGCCAAGAGCAGGAACCAACTGCCTAATGCTGTTTCTATCTTGCAACAGGTGGGCCAAGGCCTTCTAAAGGTTGTCATGGCAATAGCTAATGGTAGACCTTTGGCTGGACACCAGTAATTAATTGCAGGCATGTCCAGCCTTTGAATGTGATATCTTTTAATACAGTTCTGAAATAAAAGAAGGCTGGCTCTTCTAATTGGTTAAAATTCAAACAGCAGAGGGCCATGCCAAGAACCCCTGCAGCATAATGTAAGTCCAATTTCAGTCTCTCTCTTAGATGTTTTACCTCTTGCTGCACAAGGGAGGGAAGAGAAAGGTATTCACTTGAGATAAAGATTCTGCTCAGTGCGGACTCCAAAGCAAAACATTCACCACTCAGGGCACTTAGGCTGTGTGTGAGGCCCCGAAAAAGCAGACCTTTCAAAAAATCTGACAAATTATCAAAAAACCGCTCGTCTGAATTCCCACGCCGGAGTGTTACAGCCGATTGGGCAGTCATCATTCAATTAGTCATCTTCTGGGACAGCCTGTACTTACAGGGTAGTTCCTGAGCACTGCTCGGCTTGAGGGTGTGGCCGAGAGTTGGAAAGTAGGGTAGCTGTTGGTAGAATGTGGGGGCCAAAAGAACCAGCTGCGCTCTGCGCCCCACGGAATCCCAGGGCACCGCCTTCACGGCTTACAAGAAGAAGCTGTAAGGGGTACTCAATTCCCAGATTGGCTATTTAGAAAATGAGGCATGATATACTCTAAATACCCAAGAATGGGGTGAAAAGATAGTTTCCCTCTTTCCATTTGGACTTGAAATTGTGCTACTGCACATTCTGAGATGGTCAAAAGAAGACTCATGGCAGGAACAATAATTAGATGAACCGGCCTTGTGCTAAGTATTCTGCAGGCATCACCTTGGCGATACCGTTACTTTTATTTATTTATTTATTTTTAAGAAGGAGAGGACTGAAGCTTAGGGAAGTTGGCTTACCCAGTGTCTCCCAGGCAGTGATGGTAGAATTAGCATCTACAACCAGGCCTGATGCAGAGAAACCTGTGAACCCAGTGGGCGATTTGTGTTCCTTCAGGGCTGAACGCAGCCAGCCCACCCTTTGCTTTCTTTTGCTGTCCTTATATCTATATTAATTTATGTACTGTGGATCGCACCTAGGCACACTAGGCAATCACTGCCCCATGGCGTTATAGCCCCAGCCCCGTTGTACTCTTCGTTTTGGCTCAGGGGCTCATGAGATTTTGCAGGCTAGCCTTAACCCAGTCTGTAGCTCCCAAAGACCTTGAACTTGCGATCCTCCTGTGCTAATGTCCCAAGTAGTTAAAAATTAAAAGCCGGTATCACCTGGTCAGCCACCCATCCTCCCCTCTGAATTATTCAATCCAAGGCACATTATATCACCTTTGAACGTTGCTTCTGAAACCTGGGCTTTCTGTTCCTGAACTATGGTCCGATGTATTGGAACAATTTTTTTTTTTTTAAAAAGGATACCTTTTATTAGATTCTTAAATTTCCTTTTTAATTACAGGACCATTCTTCATCTCCCTTTTCTGCTCACCACACGGGTATATAGCTATTTTTTCTAATGATAAATAAGGAACCACATAAGGAAGGAACTGTCCCTCCTCCTCACTGCCTGAGCCAAAACCATGTCTGAAAATTTCCAATGGCTTTTCTCTTTGTTTGATGTTTTAAAACAATTACATTTTTACAGAAAAAAAAAAGGAGATTCGGTTCAGAGAAATGGGTGTTTTTATTATCCAGGCTTTCAGAAAAATGCTGTTGAGTTACAGATTTGTGTGGGATTACCTGCTTTCATGTGGAGTACAGCTTTTCTTGAATAGATCCCTTTGGCTTCCCCCAAAGAGACTAACCTTCCTAGGAGTATTCTACAGCTAGCTCTGTCCTTCAGAGCCCTCCATGAGAAACACTCATCCTTGCTATTTTCCATGATCTGATGAGCAAGAAGTATATAAGCAGGAAGCAAATTTTGGCACCTTCAGTCATTTTGTCCCCAACAAATGTCTTGGTATATAGTTCTTTGACCCTCTTGTAATGACAGGTGGATCTATGAAAGACTTTCATACTGAGAAATGACCTGTCCCTATGTTTTTTTTTTTTTTTGAATATATGCTGCCTCTTCTCATATGTGTTCAAAGTCCCTACTTCATGATGTTGCTAATAAAGTGAGGTAACAGTAGGCATGGCAAAAATGGAGATCGTTTTACATCCCTCTTCTCCTTGTTTAAACACATGAAGAATTCCTGGGACACGGGTACAATGTGAAAATGCTTTAGGATGCCGTTGCTTTAGTGGCTAGATTCCCCATGGGTTTATTTTTATCTAACAATTAGATTGGAGATATTCTGTAGAGCTGTGACCCCCCCCTCAACCCCACGATTAGAACTGCCTTACTAATAAAATGCTTCTGTTGTGACCTCCCGAGATCTTTTGACTCTTATTGCTTGGGCAGCACTAGATGCTAGAGCAGGGTTCATTTTAGCAACACATTTGCATACGTTGATCTAAATGATCCCCACGTGATTCTGTGACTCCAGGGCTGGCCTGTCATCTCAGAAAAGCCTGAGGTACACAGCCCAAAGAGACCAAAACTCAAGAATTAACTAGTCTTCATAAAATGGTAACATCTCTAGGAACAGTACAAATGATTATCATTTCTTCTTGGCGTTGGACTATGCCAAGCTAGAGAAAAACAGAGCTCTCAAACGTTGACAATCTGGTATATTGAAGTATGACCATTATTTTTTATTTTCCACATTTTTGGTCCAAAGACAGTTCTGAGTAATTGATTCCCATAATGAGCTATGGTTCGTTAGTCAATTTAATTTATAATTGAATTGGATGGATGTAACTCTGTGTAAAATTGTCTCTGAAGAATCTGTTTTGTTCGTCTGTTCAACTTCTGACAGGGATGGAAGAAAATCTAAATTATTCCCTCCTGCAACGGGGAAAAATTCAGAGTCTCAGCTTCCCCGGTGAAATTAAGAGAAAAAAATATTTTTAATAGTTGCCATGCAAAAATATTATGGCTTTACTAAAATTTATACAAGCGTGTCAATTAACACATTCGTGGCAAGGACAGTGGGTTTGGGGATCTGTGTAAATGCCTGAAGCAAAGGCCTTGCTGAGCCCCAGGAAGTTTCCTCATTATTAGGATGAGGGCTGGGTCCCCCGCATCCATCATCATTGGTTATTGACAAAGATTGTCCTATTGCTACATAAATACACCAGGAAAACAATAGCTCTGATTCTGCAGGTGTGGAGCAATTACCACGACTTGTATTTTCTATACATTTTCAATAATGCTGTAATTTGGGAAACAATTATTAAAATAACCATGTAGCATTTTTCATTTTTTTTTCCAGTTTGAAAGACTGTCAGGAAATTTTGAACTTTAATTGTGAACAATAGACTTTCGCTTTTTTTTCTTTTCTTTCTTTCTTTTTCTTTCTTTTTTTTTTTTTTTTTGCGTAGAGATTTTTTCCCCTTCTTCCTGAAGCCCTTCCCATTTAAAACTTTTACAACCATCTTAGCACACACTCAAAACAAAGCCATAATTATGTAAAAAGAAATGTTTTACAGTTAATGCCATCTAAGACACTCACCAAGTGCCAAAACGCATAGGATTTTGGTAAAAGGCAATCTGTTCCTTGAGGATAATACATGCAAACGACTCTTGCGTGAAACCTGAGGCAGGAGGCAGGAATAGTCTACTGCCTGAGCTCACACCTATGGAGCTCACTTTGATACTACGCCCAGAAGTGGGTTACAGGCTGCCATCTGAACGCAGCTTAATCATCTTAGAAGCAAAGGGCCTTTAGGGTTCCCTTGTTCCATAAGACTTATTACATCTAAGAAAGATGAAGGCCTGGGCTTTATTCTTCCTCGTTCACAATGGTAATGATCCCTAATGATGAACCTTTGTATGAAATTCACCGACTGGGAAGACAAGCGAGATGAAAACAGCTGTCCTTTTCCACTGCCGGACTCCCGCTCTTCTGTAGACAAAGAGATCATGGATTCCTGTCCCAGACTCCAATGGAGAAAGCATTCTGTCACTGTGTTGGCCACTGCCATTTCTATGGGCTTTAATCTAATCCCTTGCAAATGTTAAAAACATATATTTGACTTAGTTATAATGATATGAATAAATGACGTTTGGTAAGGTGGGTCAGGATATAAAGTCCAAATGTTACAGTTCTCAGGAGGTGAATCTCCTGCAGCTCTTCCTGACTTCTGTACCTGTCTGTTCTTTTCTCGTCCTTTGCAGGGTTTTAACTGTTGTTTTTTTTAAGTTACACGTACAGGCAGAAGATGTTTCATTTGATAAAATACTGTTCAAAGGAGCCATGTTCAACTTTAACTCCATGACTGTTAACAAAGCAAGGCTTGGTCTTATCAGGTAAACAAAGTCAGCAGAGATTTCTGAAAGTCTTAATTGGAGAATCCCTCATGGGGGTTTCAGTGGGACTCATCTTTTATGTAAGTCAGGTATGGAAAATAGATTGGAAGTGAGTCCAACAGAATATCCAAAGCCACATCAATCATTCATACACAATGCAGTCATAGAGGGCTGACTCCAACACCCAGAGAAGCAGTGTCATAGTAACTCACTCGGAGGCAGCAGAGCCGGCCGTGATCAATCACCCTGTAACCAACCCAAGTTACATTTTTCCTTTAGTCCTCATGCTTTTTTGAGTGGACTTTGAAAACTATTGTTTTTAATCTAAAGTACTGGATCAATACCTTTGATCAATAAGCATTCATTTCCCACTAAAGAGGACAATGGCCGATGGGATCCTGAGGTGTTCTCATAGAGAAAAATGTTGGGTTGAGTAGATCATTAATACATCAAACTTTAGAGGGGCGGAGTCTTGGACATCTCCTTGAGGATGCCCCTTTTCTTCAAGATAGCTGTTTCTTCGGTAGGATTTCCAGTAAACTCTTCAGAACCTGATGGGTTTTGTACTTTCAATCCCCAGCCAATAAAAATGGAAGGCATTATTTATTGATGACTTGGCCTTGTGAAAATTTATGTGGTGCCTTGTTATAAAAACACATTACAAAGTGTTGGGCAAACCTTGCAAGTGGTACTGATGATGTCACCGTGGGAGATGGAGGATTCTATGCCTGGGTCCACGCTCACTTAAAGTTTGGTGGACTCTTAAGGGTCCTGCTTACAGCTCATGGCACCAGGAGAAGAAGGAAGATTTTAAAACCAGTGACAGGAATCTCTCCTTTGTAACATTTTTCTGCCTTTCACACTAACATTCTTAACCAGTTTATACAGGCACTGCATTCAGAATTGCTTGTATTTTTGTTTTTTTTTTTTTTCTTATTTTCCTTGCACTGACAAAGTTACCAAGAGACTACCTAACAGAGTTCTTGCCCCACTGTCCCATGGTGGTTCCTGCTTGTCATTTATTCAGGGGGTTGGCTTCTGAGCCAGTAGAAGGTTAGCCTGAAGAAGAGATGTCCAAGGAGAGGGTGCGAAAGTGAACAGGCCATCAAGCAGAGTTGAAAAATCTCTGCTTTGAAAATGTTGGGAGACAGGATTCAAAACAGGGAAGAAAGAAGGGGGAAACAGGCAGTCTTTGTACCTTTTGAAGCAACATACTTGACGTACTTTCAACTGAGTACCCTTGATTAAAAAACAATCCTTTGAGCCCACACTTATCTACATCTCTTATAAATACATGAGTTGTGTACTAGAACATGGGTTTAAATGTATACACATGTATATGTGTACGTGTATATATTTAGCAATGTCACCAACAATATCCAAAGCATAATTTAATCATGGATGATAATGAAGATGGATATCTTTTAAATTTTTAAAACTTATCTTTGGTTGGTTCACTGTCATGTAAAATTTCATTGTCCATATTGGAGAAGAGAAGAAGCATGAAAGAGAAGAAAGATTACTTTTCATATATATATGAATATATATGTATATATACATATATTATATATGTATATTATAATGTTATATATATATATATAACATTAAATATTTGGTCATGAGTCAAGTATACATATGCACATATTAAAATGTCACAATGAGGCCCAGGCAGGTATGATATGCTTATTTAAGAAACTGGATTTAATTAATGTGACCTTAAAGGAGTAGAAGCTATGCTTATATTACAGACACTGTCTTCAGTATGTGCTAACTTCAATCTTGAGGTTCAACAGCAACTTTAAAACACAAGGTGCTGATGTTGTGAACTATTGTAACTAAGTTACATAATAATCCAAGAAGCTGTTTTAGTGGATCAGGGAACTTGTAGACATTTTTGGCATATACTCACACCCTCTCCCTCAGGGTACAAGGCTTATCTCCTCACTTAAAGATTTCTGATGCTGGATACTAGGGTCAATGCCCAAAATAAATACACCTAAAGTTGGCTTTGTGCATTAATGTAAGTGAATCTTCCATCATTTTCTTTCTGCACAAAGGCTCATTTTACACAGCTTGTGTTGGAGATCTCTATGTTTGCGTAATGGGGAAGCATTTAGATGCTCTCTGTAGAGTCTCCTTGGATGTGAGCATGAACGAGGCCACATGGTCTCATGTTACCCTCCCATCTCTTTCAGTCAAGAGTACACGTCTACACCTTGGATGCAATACAGAGAGGGAGGAACATTTCCATTCAATTACTCTGTATTTGCTGCAGATGATCTGCATGCTTTAGTGTTCAGCGTATCTGTCTGTATGGAATGTGGGGTCTAATAGAATATCACAGACAGAAACTGATTACATGTGGGGATCTATGTCATGATGGCAGCCTGCACTGGGGGAACCAGTCACCGGGGTGTGTCAGGCCATCTAAGGAAAGCTCTTCACAGAGAGCAATGTGGGAGCTGAGGCATTTGAAGTAAATAGGACAGGTCCAAAGGTGAGAGTGAACACGTGTCCTACAAAACTAAAGGATGTCCTTGATGGCTGGTCATGTGGAAAGCAACAGAGTGGGCAACTACAGAGAGGAAGGCTACAATCAACACGGTTCAGTATGTCGTGGTAGGGCTTCCATTCTATTCTGAGACCTGTGCACAGCCATTGGTGATATTTGACTGTTGGACAGACCTGAGTAGGAGGACTCCAGAACAGAATGCATTTTTGATAATGCTGGCACATGCTAACTGATCAATATATATGTGTATATATAAAATATATATTATATAATATATTATCATATATAGTATATATAGTATATATTATATAGTACACATATTATATAGTATATAGTATATATATTATATAGTATATTAGTATATTATATAATATAGTATATATATTATATACATAATATATATTATATAATATATTATATATAAGCTTGGATTAGCATTATCATCAATATGAATATATTAACCAAATTTATTGATTATCACTATTACTATCATATTGGATTTGACGAATGATCCTTCATAGTTGTAATTTAGAGAAGACTGAGGTCTGAGAATCAGAGGTTGTTTTCTTTTTATTATTATTATTTCTTTGTTCTTGGAAATTTCTTCTCCTTACTTCTTAAGACTTGCTCAGCTTGTTGCTGGCGTATCTATTGGCAAAGATTCTTATGGTATTGGACTTTGTCTACATATTTATTTAGTCTTGAAAGCGACCTAAATAAGGAAAGGCCAGAGGTGACCATAGAGGACACAGGCCTGGGTATAATTTGGAGAGATGTTGCCAGAGAGCTTTCACTGTGTAGAAGCACATATTTCATGTGGAAAGCATCTCACACGGGGCCGGCTAGGTACACACACTGAATAAATACTTCTTAACTGACCTACTTTTTCTTTTAACTTAAGAAATCTCCCTGCTGCTGGCTGGCTGGCTTTTCTATCACTGGTTTACTCTTTTTTCATATATGAAGATTTCTGGCTTCACCCCTTTCCTTTGAGGTGTGTGTGTGTGTGTGTGTGTGTGTGTGTGTTTTATTTACTTGTGGGGTCAAATGTTTGCCTTGCCTCACGTGAGCGTTCTACTTTAGAATCTGTGCTTTGCATTTTTTGAGTGTGGTTACACTACCTCAACTTAATCCCAGAGGCCAAGTCTTCCTTGACCAGTAAGCATCAATACGTATCTTTGGATTGTGTAAACATTAGTGAAGGCTTTGCGCACTGTGTGGTCAGTCATAACTGAAAATAATTTCTGTTTGTGCCATCATTATCTGTGTAGAGAAAAAAAAAGGTTTTCTTCTTTGGATATCACCACATACCATTTTGTTGAAGGAAATCAGTCTCAGGTTTTTCCTCCATTTGTCAGAAGTAGATCAAAAACTATCCAAAGGAATAGAGATATGGACTCTCCCATTCTCAGGGAGGAATATGAACTACAGAGAATTATATTAAAGGGCCAGGACATGGCTGGGTCAAGAGAGCTTACTGTTTAAGTCTAAGGGCCTGGCCTTGAGCTCCTTCCGCGTGTCAAAGCGCAGCCTGGTGGCATATTCCTGTAACTCCGACCCTGAGAACGGGGAGACAGGAGGATCCCTGTCATCTTAGCTGCTTCCACAAGGTTCAGTGAGGGACCCTGTCTCAAGAATAGAAATAAAAATAAAGTGGCAAGTGATAGAAAAGGATTCCTGAGGTTGATCGCCGGTCTGTGCACCGATGCGCATGCGTACCACCCGCAATATGGAGACACACCCATATAATGAAATCAATGGTCAGGGCAATCAACAGAAGCCCCACCATTAAAGGAAAAGACAATGCTGAGATGAGAAAGGGAAGGGCGCAGTAAAAAGGATGGAGTAGCTGTGCTTTAGGAACTCCATCACACAGAGAAACGGGTGGTATATTCTTGTTTCTGGACACACTGCTGCCCGCTGTGCAGAAATTAAACATCACACGAAGCAGGTATTTAGAATGCCCATCAGAACAAAAGATTAAAAACTGTAAATCTTGGGCTCATGAGGCCCAGACAGAACCTGGCAAACTGCCTGTTCTGTATCGCCTACCCACTGCTGAAGCCAGGAGCTCACCCACGGCCAGGTAAATACCGAGCACGAATGTGGCGTGGAAACCCTTTGTTTTGTTTTTCCTTCTTGCACAAAAGAAACTGACACCTCAATCCTCCCTTTGTGTGTGTGTGTGTGTGTGTGTGTGTGTGTGTGTGTGTGTGTGACTTATTTTCAACGGACAGAAGAGAGTTGTTTCGGATGATGCAGGAGGATGTCCCCCACGGAGATGTTGGAAGAAATTTTCTATTGTGGGGCAGATCACCCCTACCCGTTCATGCTTGGGGTACAGTAATCCTGCCACCCTCAATGACTCGATTGCAATAAAAATGATTTTGTTCCAAATAAATAACACGCCTCCCTCCCCAGTTTGTGATCTGTTTAACAGGCCTGAAAATGGAAAGGAAAGGCAGACATAATTTAAAGCGGGCATCTGAAATCTAAGGGTACATAATTTGGAAGTTTGTGTACTTTCTCAAGTTATAGCTTATCTTTGACTTTTATGCGAGCTTTCCCTTTTGGGTGCATTTCCATCCAATACTGTTGCAGATTTATACATGTAATATAACCCTGAGAATGACGGATGGTATGCAATACTGGGGTTGTTGGAGCTATCCATTTACAATAATAAAAAGTTAAAAAGACAAAATGTAATGATAATAGTAAACCAAAAGCATCAGTGCTCTCCTAACCGCTCATCCCTGACTTTCCCATCTCGGGTGTTTCCTCTGGTGAGAATCAGTTGGCCGCTTTAAACCCTTTGTCCTTTTATCTTTACTGCCATGTTTTCCTTCCTGGGTGGTGTCCCTCTGGGTCTCTCACTCCTCAAATAGTGTCTCTTAGCTTCATATTTGTTACAAGCTTTAAAATAATTGTGGTGTGTGTGTGTGTGTGTGTGTGTGTGTGTGTGTGTGTGTCTGAAGCCAGAGGTTGATCCTTGGTGTCTTCTTCAATCACATGTGTGTTTGTGTGTGCAGAGAAAGAGAGACAGAGAGTCAAAGACAGACAGAATGAGACAGAGAGACAGTCACTCAATCACTTGTGTGTCTCTCTTGTTCTCTCTCTCTGTTGTGTGTGTGTGTGTGTGTGTGTGTGTGTGTGTGTGTGTGTGTGAGAGAGAGAGAGAGAGAGAGAGAGAGAGAGAGAGAGAGATTGAGACTCAGTATGTAGTTCTGGATGGCCTGTAATTTACTGTGTAGACCAGCCTGCCCTTAAACCAGTAAAAAAGGTCTTCTTTGCCTCTGCCTCAGACGCCTGGGAGGAAAGGTTCCTGTCACAATGGTGTCTACTTTACTTTTAGAAATCCTGTACCTGGAGCTCAGCAACTCAATGGCCAATAAGCTCTGCGGATCTGCCTGTGCCCGCCTCCTCACACTAGCGTTCCAATGGGAACCGTTGTGCCCGCCTCCTCACACTAGCGTTCCAATGGGAACCGTTGTGCCCGCCTTCTTCTACGTAGACGCTGGTGATTTGAAGTTCAAGGCTGGTTTTCTTGACAGTCACCCATCTTTTCAGCCCACATTTCTCACTCTTTCTTATCCATTCTTCTTGCTACTCCCTGCACCTCCTCCTTCCTTCTATCCTTTCCTCTTTCGTCCTTTTCGCATTTATAAATTTATCTTTTCTACCTCATTGTTCATTTTCTATTTTTTGTTTTATAATATGTACTCTGCTGTTAGGGCTAATCTGGAATTTTTTTCTTGATACAGGGTTTCTCTGTGTAGCCCTGGCTGTCCTGAAACTCACTGTGTGTGTGTAGACCAAGCTGGCCTTGTACTCAAAAATCCACCCGTTTCTGCCTCCCAAGTGATGGGATTAAAGGCATGCGCCACCACTGCCCGGCTAATCTAAAAATGTTAAAGTATAACTTGTATTTGTCCTCGGAACACAGGAAACACAAGAAGAGTACAGGGCACAATAATTCATGAGTACATGTATGTAAATGTAGTAGAACAAGGCTCAAGACCAGGTCAGCTCATATTCTTAAAAATGTGTGGACACTCACCTTGGACCTGTGTGTCTTGCAGGAGCCCTCAGGTCATAACTATGTTATTTTTATCCCAGTCCATAAATATCCTAGAACTCTATTAGAATCCACCAGCTCTGATGAGTTCATCAAATGTAGTTTTGCAAGTTTTCAATCAATGTTACAGATGAACTTCGGGCCTCCAGACACTATAAGGACATGGGTAAAAGTGATTTTGTGATAGAGTTGGGAGTTAGCACATCCAGTCAGAGTATTTGATTTTAAGCCCACAGTCCAAAATCAAGCATCCCCTTCAATGCATCAGCAGAGGTAGTCAGCAAATTATTTGACTTTGTTGGGAAACCAAATAAATGTAAGAGCCACTATGAGGCCACTGATCTTAGTTAAAACGTAATAGGTGGTGGGGCAGAGAGGTCATTAACAGGAGAGCAGGTTACTAGATTCTCTTTTATTTCTAAGCTTCAGTTGGGAGAACAACTGTACTGAACCCCCCGAATGCTGTTTCAGGGAGAGGTGTGTCTTTACTTCATGTAGAGTGCTGCATGTTTGAACTTCATCTCAAGTTCACTGCTGCCTCGTGCAGCCCCCATTTCTCACCCCTCTACACAGTCAGGAAGTAGTACGTTGTCTGCATGGTGCACACATTTGGGCAGCACCATATTTCCGGGCCCACCTCTCATGTTAGCTTCCGTTCCATCAGGAAGCTTCTGTTATGTTGGTTGACTGTAGATCTGTTCTGCCCTGTGTGACTTTGTCACGCCACAATCCAGAGCTAGGAGTAGCCATCCCTGTGTGGGATAGGCCACACTTCAGAGAGAGATAAAACAGCAGAGATGGAGATAACATTTGAGAAGTCCTTCAAGTTCCCACCCATGCCGTTAAACTACATGTAAGCTCTGATGTGATTGGCCAGACCAAGTCACGTGATCAAATCATCTTAGTCACCCAGAGTTCGTGGCTCCCAAGGAAGGAGCTGTAGTTGCATGGCAACAGATTGAGCAACGAATGTTCTTACAGGGAGAGAGAATGACAGGGACAATATGATTTCCATACATAATAAAAGCTATTGAAATGAATTATAGCCAGGAGAATAAAATTATTAGTATATTCTCTTGAGAATGAAAAGACAGGAGATAGTTTTAAGAACTTTTTCTTTGTTTAGTTTTCTTGCTAAGATTCTCCCATTGATAAGTGCAGTTGAATAGCATTATCTGATTGAGTACTTAGCATTAATTCAATATAATAGTTAAATGCATGACCACGAAATGGTTAAAGAACAAAGATGACACAGGAGGATTTATAGAGGGGTTTCTTTCCCTTTAATACCTAGAGCAAACTTGGTGGAGTTCTTCAGACCCCAAATTGCTTTATTCCAAGCTAGAATCCCATTCACTAGAATCACCATGGAGAGGAGAAGATATAAATTGGCAGATTGTCTTTCTAAGTAACGTATATCAACCTTCACTTTGATAAGGCAACAGCTTACATCATTATTGATTAATGTGGTTGAGAAGGACCCTGGCCCACACTGTGCATTCTCTGACCCCCCTAACAAGAGCATTTGCAAAAGCTCTTGGTTCTCCATCTTTAAGCACCCAGCACACTTTGCCCCTGAGTTCCTGGCAGAATCTTTCTCTTCTTTCAGATTCTGCAAAGGCCGGATTCTGTTGTAGGCTGGGAGCTTGTGTTTGTTGAAGGACCCAGTCAAAGTTGAGCATCTGTGGACAGGGGAGCTGAAACTCTCAACCAGGAGCAGATTAGATTTGCTGAAAGAAAATGGAGAACTGGTCTAAATACCAGTAGGCTAGCACGTTTGATGAGAGGAACAAGACATGAGAAGTCAGGTCAACAATGATTTAATTCCTTTTCCAGATGCAAGCAAATTTTAGACCCCACTCCGACTCATACTACATATCTCTATATTAGTAGCCCATTGTCTATGACACATCTATATTTAAATTACTAAACTTATATTCTAAATTTTATTACATGGCATGATAAATTATTTGTCTGCTTATTTAAAAAGTATTTGAATTTACGAAATCATTTTCAGTCTGCCTAAGAATTTTGAAATGGCTTCAGCTTAAAGAACACACATTGCAATGTCCAGGTGGTCAGAAAAGGATGTCACAAGGTGAATAATTTCCATTCCAGAGACTTTTTTTTTGAGCTGCTTTAGCTGGTTCCCACCTGCTCAAATGCTGGTTCACAATAAGTACTCAGTAAATATTTACCAAATTGATATAGGAAAGTTAAGGACGGGTATGGGGATAGTTCAGAAAGACTTTAACTCACACCCAGTCAGAGATCCAGACTGATAACCAACTGAATATGTCTGAAGAACTCATTAAAACCCAGGGGAAATGCAGGAGAACATTCCTCCCCTACTCCATTACTCTGTGGGAAATATAAATGAAATAGATCATTTACATAACGGCATAATGTGCCTAGATATAACAGATTATTTGCATAACTGCATAATGCCACTAATCAGGGAAAAAGCC
Organism: Apodemus agrarius; assembly: GCA_964023405.1. Classification (NCBI taxonomy): domain Eukaryota; kingdom Metazoa; phylum Chordata; class Mammalia; order Rodentia; family Muridae; genus Apodemus; species Apodemus agrarius. The sequence continues at coordinate 16,544,312 of OZ030007.1, forward strand.
TTAAATATTTCTGGGATATGAACATACAGAATTATATAAGGTATGCATATCAACCAATAATCAGTGCCTTCTCCTTTCTGCAGCTCGTGTCCCGATAAGGAGACACATCCACAGTAACACATGAGCCTCCTCAGCACCAGACACTGAAAACGGGGCCTGCTGGGGAGAGGCCTGGCTGCAAGGTCTGAGTTCAGTTTCTCCAGGCCAGCTGTCTACCTTGCATCACGTGCAACTAATAGAAAGAGCTGTCCTCACGAAGACACAAAGGCAAAGCCCCTTGAAAGTAATTTCCAGGTGCGTAATGAGGAAGGAGAGGCTAGTCTGTTCACTTAGGTATCAGTGCCTTCCCTGTCCTGTTAATAATGATAGCATTTCGAGACACTAGCCAGATAAGAGGAGGAAAAAAGAGGCAGTGCCGTTTAGTGATAATAATCTTTTTCTCTCCCACAATCAGAGTAGATACACTGTTATATATTTATCTCAGTGCTAGGGTTCTTGAATGTGTATAACTCCACTGAGTTCATTATATTTTTTAATGTATCTCAGATTCATTTCAGATCCTGATTTCCCAGCACAAACTCAAGCAACAAATATATAATTATTCTCATAAATAACTCAGCACCTTATATTTCAAACAAGTTCTCCCACAAGGCACAAGTGCCCTATATTAAATTCTTTTAAGTGTAAGTTGATTAAGGTAAAAATTAGTTGTTATTACCTTATGGACATTTTTGTCTTAGGAGCAATTCAACGTCAGGTCTATACCAAGTCTATTTGTTGCTGCCCACAGGTATAATCATCAGGAAAATTAATAATCATGTGCTGCATGACTATAAATCATTGTGGTTTAGGCAATTAATTTCTGTAGGAAAACGAAGGATCTATAGGCATTATTAAGGTGAGAACTACATACTGTAACCTGGATTTAACAAAGTCATGTTGAAAACGCAGGGCTTCTAATTTCAGTGTGCTAATGTGGGGTCATCTGAGGAGGCAGGGACACTGACGATCCTGAATAAATAATATGGTGACTTTCAGCAGTTTATGAATGCAGTTTTCAGTGCATGCGGTATTTAGAGTCTCTGAGTCAGATGAAGTGGAAAGAGCCAGTCATTTTTAATAAAGGCAGGGAATGCCGTTAGAAGTAAATGAACAGGGGGGGGTATTTAAATGAGCCCACACTCATGGCTTGGCAAATATTCCAAGAGCCAAAGTCCAAGGAATGCTGTTTGCAAAACAGTTTCCTGTAAGACTTCTTTGACTCTGATCTGTCTGGTCAGTGTGCAAAGTCAGACATGGGAAACAAGGTTCCCTAGCGAAAGGCGGTGGCATCCACTCGTGAATGAAAGGGTGGGTACGGACCATCGCCTACTCACTGATTTTCTCCTTTAACCTTCACAATGTCAACCACGTATGATTATGTTAATAGATGAGAAAATATACTCAGAGTGCTCCAGCAGACTCTGAAATAAAGGTCAGAGGATATGGTAGTCTTAATTCCAATCTCCGCTGATCTCCAAAGTTTAACACGTGCTTTCCGAGTCTTTCTTTTTATCTACTCTTTGTCTCCTCTTTTTTTTATCCTTCTCTTTGTGTTTCTGCAATGTGGTTTTCTTTCTCTGATGCTTGCCTCCATCTTTCTGTGTTTCCCCTGCTGGGCCTTGTAGGATGCCCTTGGGCATCTCGTAGTCAGTTAATGGTCCTTGGGCTCGGACCCCTGCAATGGTGGCACTGGTTGATGGGACAACTTTAAGAAGGATTTTTTTTCTCTTTCCAGTTTTAGGCATTCTGTCTTTCAGCCTCAGTACATACCTCCTTTGTCCTACCTCATAGGACTTTATTAGTTTCTATTCCAAGAAGGCCACATCTCAGCTTTATCTGTGTACTGTATCTTCTGAGGCTGGCTAGGAAAAGGAGGGAGAAGGGACGATAAGAAGGGAGAAAGATAGAAAAAGAAGAAGGAGACAAAGAAGGGACTGCTTTCAGAATGGCTCCTCGTGTTAAGGAAGCCGTGGCACTTTCCAGGAGATTCACCAGAGGTTCCCTTAAATAGGAAATTAATTTTAAGTGATCCATGCCTTTCCGGGGATTATTCATGGAATGAGGCGAGCCTGTCCTGGCTGTAGTCTACAGCATTGCATCTCACAGAACACAGTGCACAGGGCGGGCGGGCAATGACGCATTCATTTACCCCATTTGGCTCGGGACAGGAATCTTATTTCTGCCACACCAGGAAGGGTCTTAAAGCCCAGGGGACCCAAGGCAGAAGGAGGAGGACAGGAACTCAAACTCAGTTCCTGTGGCTCCTTCACTGTGGCTTCTTCAATAGAGACACAAACTTCTCCTGGGAGATTGCCACCCTGTTAGGTGAGACATTAACTCAGCTTGTGTGCTTAATTCTGTAGAATTTGCTCCTGGTGATGGGGTCAAAACTCTCTCCATTAGTCAACCTGATGGATCCTGTCTAACCTCTCCTGTTATTATGGCCTTAGCACCCTGAATTACATCTTCCTCTTCTGCTTCCTTCTTTGTTTCCAGAAATCCTTTTCTTTCTTCCTTCTCCTTCACCATCTCCGATCATTCCTTTTCTTTCTTTGACTGGTTCACCCTTCCCTGTCTATGTGATAAATGTTTTGGTCCATTTCTATGTAAGCATCTGAACCATTAAGTCTCCCCACTCCCCCAAAGAGTCAGCTGTTGCTCAGAGATGATGCTGATTGCTTATATATGCACACCTCTGATCCAGATGTCTCCTTTTATCTGTGTTCATGGTTTCAGTTGCTGAGTGAATACATCCATTGTAACATTAAACAGGCAAGGGGAACCCAGTTTTCTCTCCAAACTAGATCTCTCATCTTCCCACAAGGCCTTTCCCTTGGCCCCCTACCTTAGTGAAGAGCAGCCAGCACTGAGGGTCCAATAGAAGAAACCAACTCTCAACTAAGATGCCTCACCAATTCTACTGGATCTGCATTCACCCTGTTCGCTCTTCTGCACCCCCATGGAAGTTTATTCATTGTTGCAACAGCTATTTAATCATTGACCCTGCAACAGAGGCCCACTGATACAATGTAACCATGGTAAAGAAAGGAGACCCTGGTTATAGGACAGCACCTAGCTCGATTGTCATATTCTACGCCTAAACAGGAAGGCATATCAGGGATGGAGGAGCACAAACTAATGACACACCAGCCTTTCTCAATCTCTAGTAGATACCCCATCCAGAGCAAGAGCTCTTCAGCTTCTCTACAGCCCGTTCCTGTGGTCCACAGTTGCTCCACCTCTCGTCTTTCTTTTCAGTACACCACACTTCTAAGCATTATGGTGATTCCCTGCCTTCTTTCCTGATTATCCCCTTTACTAGATACTTCAGAACTCAAGAGACCCTGTCTTGACTGTAGGGGTCAGGACTGTAGAAGGTATGAGAAGAGCATGTGTGTCATTCGGTGTCCCTGCAGAGACAAAAGGCACAACTAAATTGTACTGTCGAAGAATGAACAATGGGATCATTAACCAACGAGTGGTCAGACTTTAGGAAGACAAGATCACAGGCGTCTTTGGTGGTCGCCGGTGGCTTGCCACCTCTTGACTGCTGGGGTAAGAAGGGGATCTAGCAGGCTAGGGAACACTGCTGGCAGAAAAGGCTTATGGGAAGTTACTGCGGTAGGAACTATGGTTTGGGGCAGAGATAGTCTACTGTGGGAACCAAGCCAGAGTGGGAAGAAGGGAGGTAGATATCCTCCTCTCTCTGTCTTCTTGCCCTCTAGTTACCCCTCATCAGTATGACTGAGGTAGAGACTGGGCAGGAGGAGATCATATGAGTCAGGTCTATGGACCTCAAAGATCAGCCTTACAAGCAGGGTGTGGCGAAGAATGTTGGAGCAGATGTGGAGAGGTCTATGGAAGTTCTCGGTGTCTGGGTTGGTGAACGGAGAAGGAATCAAGAAACAGGTGGCCATCCCAGATGTCTTCTTCCTCATAGAAAATGCTATGCCCCTCAAATACTGACTCCACTTAGTGCCTGGTAATTACAAACCTCCCTTACACAGTGCTGATCCATCCTAACTGAGAACACTGAGGTCAGTGTGGGCTTCTATTTAGTCTTTATTTATAATTTATACATTTTATTTAAGTTTTTATACATATTTTTGTCTTGTGTGTGTGTGTGTGTGTGTGTGTGTGTGTGTGCATGTGAGCACATACATTTGCAGAGGTTAGAGTCTGTTCTCTCATTCTACAATGTGTACCCTGGGGATTGAACTCTGAACTCTAGTCAGCAGGCTTGAGGCTCTGACCCCCTCATCTGCTGGACCGTCTCCCACCTCAGCGAGTCATTTGAACATGGAGGCAAGAACTCCAAGTTCACAAGATTTCTTCTGAGCTTTATTGAGTCATATCCCACATATCAAATGAAGTTTAGCCACTTACCCCTGGCTCACCACCTTCCAATCAGTCATGACTGTTTTGCTCCTTCTTGCCTAGTGGTTTTATTAATGTTTGTTATTTTATGTATATGGATGTTCCCTGTGCATGTGCTTCTCTCTTCACATCATAAGAAGTCACCTAATCCCATGAGATTGCAATCATAGATGGTTGTGATCCGCTGTGCGGATGCTGGGGACTGAACTCAGAACCTCTGAAAGAGCAGTCACTGTTCTTAACCACTGCTCTGTCTCTTCAGCCCCATTGGTCAGTGATTGTGTGTGTGTGTGTGTGTGTGTGTGTATGTGTGTGTGTGTGTGTGTGTGTGTAAGGACTACTTTATCTAACCCTCCATAGCTCTTATGTTCTTTCTTATCCCCGTCACTGCCCCCTCTAACCATCTGACTAACAACAGACTCCTCTTATTTAAACCACTTTGTCTTCAACAATGACTATAAGGCCTGGGCTCTTCCCGTGACACCTGATTTCTGTCTGCTTGGTTCTCTGTTTATTTAAACTCTCCTGCTTTCCAAAGAGAATACTTACACAGTTAGCAGTCAATTCATTTGGACTCCCACAATAATCTGCAATGAATTTATTTACACTGTCATCCCTGTATTGTATTATTTAAATTTCTGTTATGATTGTCCTTGAAAGCAAGGACCATGGATTTATTTACTACAAATTGCCAGTATCTAGACAATGCGCAATGGATGGTAATTAGAGGAACAAGTGAATGACAAAAAGGAACCCAGAGTACTTGACCACCCAGGATGACTACACCTTACTGGATTCTATAGAATCCAAAGAGTAAGAGTTGTTTTAGAACTGTGCAGACAAAGTCAACATGCTTCTTTTCCTTGCTAGATCCAAATATATGAATGGTCAATTTCACCCTTAATGTGCTTTCATTAGCTGAAAACTAGTTCACCTAGCCAACATAATGGCTCATGCCTGTACCCCTAGCATTTGTGAGGATGATGGCAAAGTTGGGATCTACATAGGTTATATAGTTATATAGTTTGAGGCCAGCTTGTACTCTCTCTATATCTATCTATCTATCTATCTATCTATCTATCTATCTATCTATCTATCTTATCTATAGATATATACCTATATATACCTATATATCTAGATATATATGTGTATATGTATGTATCTATTTATATGCATATATAATCAATAAATGGAAGCAAATCAGCAAATGGAGGGGTTGAATATTAATAGAGTATCAAGACAGTAGCTGATGCATGAGAAGCGTTCCATAAATCATGCAAATATTATGATTACTACCGCTCTAGGTAGTCATCATCACTGGGAAAGACGTGCAGTTAGCTCTCACTGGAGAAGTGTCAAATATTTGCCATAAGGATGGGTCATATTACACAAAACGTACTTTATATCATCTTTCCTGGCTCTTCCTCTGTGGCAGTGTTTCATAAGCTCGGGTGGTCTCTGGAGAGAAGGCAGACCCTGGACTGGAGGGGCAGGGAGAGGGGACAGAAGGAAGGCACAGTAAGGCCAGGGACATTTGAAAGGAAGAGCAGGCATATGGAAAACTCATCAACAGCTCAGGTCTTCGGAGCGCTTTACCATGGCCACTTCCCCTTTTACATCTCTTACAAATAAAATGTATATGCGTTGGAACCCATAGGTCTTCAGTGAGCAATTTTATGTGTTCCCCCCCACACAAATGCAGACACCCATGAAGGCACGCTTCTCAAGGAACAGAAGTCTCCCTTGAGATCTCCATCAATTCATCTCTGATCTTTTAGTTGCTGGTATCACAGATTCGCCTTGTCTGTTCTCAAACTTTATAGAAATGGAGCTATGCATTATATATTTGTTTGTGTCTGGCTTGTGACTCAACAGAGTGGCTACAAGATGCATCCATATTGTGTGCATCTGAAGCTAATCCTTTTAATTGCTGAGGAATATTACAGTGTGTGACTATACCACAACCTGTTTATCTGTTCTCCTACTTGATGACATTTAAATCTTTACAGTTTTTGGTTATTATGAAGAAAGCAGCTATAAACATTCCTATACAAATCTTTCGCATGCATCTGCTTTTATTTCTACTGGGTAAGTTGCTAAGCATGGGATGTAGGTAGGTGTGTGCTCTACACTGTAAGACTTGTCAAAGATCTCCGCATCACCATTATTACCATTTTATACTCTTATCATCAATAGAGATTAGTCTAAAGTTTTACCACATTCTTGCCAACACATCAGTTTTTGAAAAGATTTATTTACTTTTATGTGTGTGGGTGTTCCTGTATGCATGGCCCTGCACCAGGTGTGTGCGTGCCCAGTACCTACAGAGGCCAAAGTGTGGTTTTACATCCCAGGGAGCTGAAGTTACTTCTGCTTGTGAGCCACCATGTGGGTACTGAGAATCATACCCAGGTCCACTGGAAGAGCAGCCAGTGCTCTTAACCACTGAGCCATCTCTCAGCCCCCTTATTCTTCTCTCCCAGTTAGCAAGTATTTATAACTTTAGCCATTCTTACAGGTATGAAGACACATCATACTCATGTTTCCTTTATATTTCTTTGATGACTAATGCTATTTACATTTGAAAGATTTCATATTCTTGTAAGATATTTGGGTCCATAGTGTCTGTTTGAGTGCTTTTTTTTCTCATTGTTTTAAAATGATTTGTCTCAGCATTGCCTGACACTCCTCTCATTTCCTCTCCCTGCCCTGCTCTGCCCTTCCCCCATAAAGACTTATAAGCAAAAACACACAAGTGTACAAATGCTCGCTAAATGGGGGAAGGAAAGAATATTAAAAGGATATCTTTCTCTTTTCTTTGTTTTCTTCTGAGAGTCTCACTGTGAAGCCTCCAGCTATCTTGCTACTTGCAGGGTGGCCTCCAACCCGCAGGATCCAGCTGGTCTCTGCCTCCCGAGAACTGGGGTTAAGGCCATGTGCCACCGCACTCAGCCCAAGAATCACTTCCTTCACAGTGCCGACAGACAATTTGATATTTTCCCCTGAAGTGTAAATATTGTTTTTCTTTAATGATTAGTTATTTTTCGTGCCCTTCTTGAAAACCTTGTCTGAGAATGATCATCATGAAATTATTCTCCTTCATGGTTAGGCTGGTGGTCCATCTGCAATTACCATTTTTGAAGGTAAGAAGATGTAAGGTATTGGCCAATATATACAGTGTATATAGGATTAGGATTGGATAGGATTTTTCTTTCTTTCTTTCTTTCTTTTTTTCTTTCTTTCTTTCTTTCTTTCTTCCTTCCTTCCTTCCTTCCTTCCTTCCTTCCTTCCTTCCTTCCTTTCTTTCTTTCTTTTTATCTATCAAAACACACACACACACACACACACACACACACACACACGCACACACACGCACTCAGGTTTTTCTGCTAGTTTGCACGTGTATGTGCGTGCGTGCGTGCGTGCGTGCGTGCGTGCGTGCGTGTGTGTGTGTGTGTGTGTGTGTGTGTGTATGTTGGTGCAATTTAGTGTGTTGCAGCCACACATGTCTGTGGGAGTGCAGGCATGCATGAGTACATGTGGAGGCGGGACTGCCTTGAGTATCATGCTCAGGACTATGATCCATCTCCTTTGATGTGATCTGTCTCATTGACTGGAAGATCAGGGAGTAAGAAGTCTGGCTACTCCATGTGCCGCAGGGATTCTCTTGTCTGCACCGCCACGGTACTGGGATTGCAAACATCATGCTCAGCCCTTTAGGTGGGTTCGGGGAAATCACTCAGGTCTTCCTGCTAGTTTGCAAGCGCATTCCTGCCTGAACCATTGCTCCCGTCTCTGGTCAACATCCACTGTGCTTTTCATGGTTATTCGCAGGTGCTAACACCAAGTTATGGAGAGACTTTCCTTTGCCCTTGGAGTGGCTTTGGTGTCCTTGGCAAGCAGGAGTTGACCAGCTGTGAGTTCCCGTGTCTGGCTGCCAGTGTTCTCTCCTGCTGTGTAGACAGATCTGTGTACCTTTCAACATTACCAAGATGGAGTTATTATTATTGTTAGGGAATATTTTTATGTCAGTAGACAAGTGGAATACTTTAACTTTTTATGGGATTTTCCCCTTCTAGGTTTTATTCTCATAAATTTTAGAGTCAGCTACAAATAACTAAAAAATCCTTTTGCTGTCAATAAAAATGTGTTTGGCTATGATTTCATTGAATTTCTAGATCAATTTGGAAAAGAATTAACATTCTGATAATATTCATCTGATATAAAGATTTTGATATTGTTGATAATAATATTCAAATCTTAAAAGATTTTATTTCTTTATTAACTTAAATCAAAAGTTTCCATCAGCAGTATTTTATAACATAACATGGTGAATGGACTTACACATGCTTGTCAAATTTACTCTTCAGTATGTAGGTTTTATTGTTATTTTAAGAGTGATTTTAAAATGTGACTTTCTGGATTTTTGTTTTTAATGCAGAGTAAGTGGGCTTTTATTTTTGTGTTCACCTTAAGAGGCGGTGCCAGTGGCAGCTGATTGTCAGCCTTGGCTTAGCAGAACGTAGCGATGCAGCGATGGATGAGCCTGGCCTCAGAATCAGACCGAGGCAGCCACAGAGACACTAACATTACAAATCCCAGACACAGGAGAGACACTCAGCATCTTCCAGGCAGAGTTTGCATGTTTGGCTTTGCAGGGCGCTTGGGCTGTCTCTGGCTCTGCGTTTGCAGGCTCCTGTCCATGTAGGTGGACTGCAGTCCAGGGCTCCAGCTCTTTATGCAAATGGGCCATTGTGGTGCTTCGTGTTTTTGTAACAGATTCTTGTTCTGCTTTCTTACTTTGTTTGTTTTTTTCTTTGAAACAGCGTTTCTCTGTGTATGCCTGGCTGTCTTGGAACTCTCTCTGTAGACCATGGTGGCCTTGAACTCAGAGATTTCATGTCCAGAGTTGTAAAAATTCTAGGACATCATTGTATGCAGCTGTTGTCTTTAATTTTTTTTTTATTGGACTGAGTACAGATTGGATAAGAATGACCCACACCAATTCTTACCACCCCCATAACTCTATGGAATATTAAATCTGTGTCACATAGGGAGGATGTCCTGGACAACTTTGGAACTTCTGTATAGAAGGAAATCTTTTTTTTAAAGCAACAACAACAACAACAACAACAAACGAACAGAGGCTATAAACCTCATGGTTCAGAAGTGAAACTGACTTGTTCAAACAAGGTTGGAATTTCTGTCGGTTTCCTGAGATAGTCTTGTATGAGATCTTACACTGCAGAGGGGACAGCCCAAAGTTAGGACCACCAGGACTTTCCTGACTGAACAGGAACGTTGACACAGAGTGGGTAAGACTATCACTCATTTGACTCAGGGCTAAGCCTTCTATGCAGGTGACCTGTTGGAATGCCACCAGGCAGACTGCCCTACGGACACTAAGCAAGACTAACTCTCCACATTGACTTTATGCACCATGACGCTTATGGTCATGAAATAAGTCTGGATACAATAACCTTCCAGTCTCCCCAAAAGCAATGGCTTCATCTACCTTTCCTTCTTAGGCACGGTGTGGTTGCTTGATTCCTTTGTCAAGACATAATTTTTGCAGAGCATCAATTCCATCTGGTGATGGTTATTTAGCTTTTTTTTTTAATGTAGCCTCTGAGCTGGTTTTTCATTCCAGAGAAAGAGTGGACATAAATCCATTAGTGGGGATTTAGGAAATTTCGAAGTCAGAGTCAGAGTCAGAATTTGGCCACTGTACCTTCTCAATGTCCGTTCTGATTTGTCACTCTAACATAGGTTAGCTCAGGGGTGATGTCACTTCCTCCTGCAAAGCATTTTTTTAACGTATAAAATCTCTTTGAGGTCAGACGCGTACATATTTCTAGAAGGCCTCTGACCTCCGAGGATAAAACTCTAACTTTAAAAGTCTAAGTGAAGGATTTCCCCACTTATTAAGACTGAAGAATGTCCCCAGAGCCCAACGAGAAAACGTGCTCCGTGAGGGCGAAGCATGGCTGTGGTTCACATCCCGACGACAGATCTGCCACAGGAAAAGCAGAAGACAAAAGTAGGAAAAAGAAAACAAGAAAGCTTCCAACAGACAATTCACACATGTCACAAAAAATCCACCCTCCTGTGTCTGAAGTCACACATATGTCTCAGTATTTCTATATTTAGGCTTATCTTTGCAATATCTCTGATTGTAAAAATTATGGAGCTGTTTATTTCAAAGAGGCATTTTCAGATGATACGTTTCCATTGGCAACATGCGTCAGCTCCAAACCACCCAGATAACACGAACCTTTGCTTGGTCCATTATTTATGTGATTTTTGGAGTAGTCAGATTAGAGCCCAACTTCTAATTTCCTTGTAAACATAATTAGAAATACAAGGCATGAGGCAACCATACGGCAGTTCTAGCTGAGTTAAAACCATCTACACACTCTCAAACTTTTACTCCTTTCATTTGAATCATTCATGGCTTATATTTAAATATATATTTAATTGCCATCAACAATATACTCTCGTATTGCGCTACACTCTCTGGAAAAGATAATGTCACACCTATATTTGTCAAGGTTTTATAAAGAATGCCACATGTCCACTACAGATGGAAGAAAGCCACTCGAGCATTTTCAAAGCTGAATATATATGTTTTATGCTTGAGTTTGTGCATTAGCGAAGGTACCATTAACTGGCACAGTGTGGTATGCTTCCCATAGTGTACTGGTTTATCGTAGAAGGAGCTTATCCCCATTCCCTCTGAGTGTTTGGGTTGTGTTGGCTTGACATTCTTCCAAGTTGGGGTTCAGGGACTTTGAGTTTGTGGGTCTGTGGTATCATCCCCAGCTTAGGGTTGTGAAAGTCACTGTCTGGATCTATATCAGGTCAGACACGTAAAGAATGATGATCAGTACTGGGCTGGAGGTGTTGAAGAGCCGGGCTAGGAGCTGGCATGCGTCACTTTGGCTCCCATTCTGGTTTTTGGGAATCAATCGCATGTGCACATGCAACTGCAAGAGGCGGGGTGGGGTGGCAAAGACATCAGTTCTGTGCCTGGGAGCACTGCGGCATATGAGTAAAGACAGCCACGCTCCCGTCTTGATATGTCTAAGCTGATAACTCAACCCTTCAGTGAAAATGCTTGGATGAAAAGTGAGAGTAATGTGTCTTTATTTGTGATCAACCTCATCTATCAGAGATGAGCATATCTAGTTGTTCTATGTCTTGCGGAGAACGGTCCTTAAAGCGATATGATAGTAATGGTGGGCAGAGCAGTGGTCCTAGATTCATAAAGTCTGAAGTTTCGCCCTGCTCTTCTGTTAATTGCCTGCGTGCCCTTAGGCCAGTCACTCTTTGGGCTTTTTTCTCCCATTGGTACTGAGAACTTTAAATTAGATAATTGTTAGGTTTTGGATCAAGTAATATCCTGTGACTGACTGACTTTGTTTTTCCTTGTTGCTTACGATAAATCTATAATTAGGAGAATAATAAATGGATGGTTGGCATGCTATGTCATAATACTACCGTGACTTTTACTTCCAACTTTGAGAGTTTCCCCTCCCACTGCCATATAATCAGGGCTTTAAAAGTTTTACTCTTCTTCTTTCTAAAGCTCCACAGTGTCCTGTGGGGTGTCTGTGTGTATGTGTGTAGTGTATGTGTGTGTGTGCGTGCGTATGTGTGGTGTGTGTGTGTGTGTGTGTGTGTGTGTGTGTGTGTGTATGTGTGTGGTGTATGTGGTATGTGTGTGTGTGTGTGTGTGTGTGTGTGTGTGTGTGTAAAACAAAGGTTAACAAGAATACCACTTTGACCGATATCCACTCATTAAATCATTACAATCTTAAGTTGCCTGGATAAACTGGGTCACACAGCTTACTGGCTGCCTTTGCCAGGGAGTGAGCGATTGAACTTAGGTCGTTCCAATTCCCAGCTGTCAAACTGCTTCTAGACAATAGATGGCATGGGTTTTTAACATTAAAATGTTGCCCCAAGGTCCTTGCCTTCTTTCTAGCCAAAATAATCGCCAGGAATGGAATGGCACATTCGCATTTCTTCTCTTTTCGTTAGCTGCATGTTAGCACTCTCTTCATGGTTATTTGTATGCATACGTGAATATGCATTTTAAATTACCTCATGTGCAGCAATTTCTGTTTCTCCTGAGCATATTGGGTTTTTCAGCCCAAATATTCCCAACAGGGAAATGGTTAAATATTGCTTTGGTCAACTTAATTTCTTCACACCGTATTAATCTTACCCCTGGTTTTCCATCAACCAATGTTTTATGTTAATAAACATACATAGGAGAAGATCTTTAAGTTCTACCTTTTCTATGGAGTGGCAGAAAATATTTTCTCTTCTATAATAATCACCTATTGACCTTAAAATGTCTTTTTATTACTGGGAACAAAAACAGCAAAACAACCCAATACAAAGACTTAAGGGTCTGTTTCCTTTTGCGGGTAAGTATCATAATGAGAGGCTTCATCCCTCCCAGTCCTTGGAGACTAGATTTTCTTCAATACTCCCTGGGCTCAAGGAGGTCTGGCCAAGTACCTGCTTCTGTGTTCCATGTTTTCCTCTGAGGACTTGACAACATGTTACCAACGTTTCCATCACACTTGTAAGAATAATATTGTCCTCGGCGTGCTATGGGAGACCCAGGAATGTAAATGACAAATTCAATTTCTGGTGAAGAATTCGCTGTACCTAAGGCTTTCCTAAGCCTGGCATCTTGGCTAACAGCTCTATAAGATGCCTCTGAGGCTATGGGTGGGCACGGATTTAAAAGTGGGGGTTTGGTTTGCTGTATCTTTAAGGCTTAGGGAGATAGAAAAATGTAATAAGATGTTTTAACTTAGAAGGTTGAACGAGGTGCAGTGCGACACTTGCAAATACCTCCCACCCAGAACAGTTCCAGGCACTGAAAAGCATTGAAACTATTAACAAACAGCAAAATAGGAAATGAAAAATATTCATAGGGATTTTGAAAAATAGAAATATCTTGCTCTAGATGCTAAGTTTGGAAATAAAACATTCCCCGATTCTTTTAAATACATGTCTTTATTATTGATTCCTGCCAGGGAAAACATATTGGGATGCTTTCAGTCAAATGCATTCTCCGTGTGTGTGTCTATCTCCCCATCAGTCAGGTCCCTGGTGAGCCTGTCATTTGACACTTGCATTCGGACAATGTGGGCTCGTGAATTAAACCAGCACTGAAATGTGCCTCCTGTGATGAACTGTTACTGTTTTGAAAACATCAGCTTAGGTAAGCTTTGCACTGAGAAGATATTAATAATCTTCTGTAGGTGAGATGAAGCAACTTTTAATGATTGATAAATAACTCTCGGATGAAACAGTGATAACAAAGCATGTGTATGTTTGTTGTTGGGTAGGCAGATAGGGAGAATCGTGATTCAAATAAAAATTACCGTAAAGTTAGCACACCAGCAGATACACAAGTCAACCGCACCTCTTATTCATAAAGCCAGGGAAAGCTCCCAGTTAAGACGTTTTAATCTTGCTGAGAGAGTCCTCATTTGTTAGAGGAGAAAAAGCAAAGTGGGGAGTGATTATGGCCAGGAAATGATACACTTTAAAAAATTTCTGCAATAAATTCATGCAAATTAGAGTTCTATTGATGATAGGCTGAAAACAATGATTTTGCTCTTAGCTGGCAAGGTGGCTCAATGGTTAGGAGCACTGGCTTGCTGTCCCAGGGATCTGGGTTCAATTTTCTGCATGCACAGAGGGGCTCACAGATATCCATAACTCCTGTTCCACTGCATTTACCACCTTGTTGGAGCCTCCTCAGGTTCCAGGCACACACTCTTGGCACACATATACATGAAGGCAAAATACCCATACAGGTAAATTATTAAACACAATAAAAAAATAATATGAAGGAAATCTGAAGGGTAATCTGAAGGCAACACTGTGTGTCTTGGTTTTCTTCTCACTCAAGAGACTGTTGAATGAGAAGAATTGGGCAACTTTTCTGTGAACTATGTGTTCTTTATCATAAGGACAATAAGAAGACATGGTTTAGGCTCAGGGGTCCATGCAAAACTCAGGTTAGTGAAGCCCCTGCAAATGTCAGAGACCAGTAAAACTTTAAGAAGGTTTATGAGAATTTTTTCCAAATCCCTTGGGAAGAAAGAGGATACAGAATCCAGCTGTTGGGATGATGTATAGAATTATAAACCTTTTAGTCATTGTGCCACTGCCAAATTATATTTTCTCTTTGATTTACTCAGTAAAGCTTTACACAGTCCATGGAAGAGTTCAAAATCAAGAACAGGGCATAGGGATGTGTGTATGGGGGACTCTGAAGAGAGCTGCAGTGGCAATTCACTGCACTGTGTGGTTTACACAGGGTGGTGGCTCTCAGTCACTGGGCCACACGTGTGGTCACAGGGTCCTTGTTAAACACGTACATGCTTAGGCCCCGCCCAGGAGCTGCCACATCATGAACTCTGGATGTAGGGCTCAATGGTTTCCACTGTTAAGACCATTCCAGGTGATGCTGATTTTGACTCATGGTAAAATCATAAAATCACCATTTTAGCAACCAGGAAGGACCTAAGGATGATTCTGACTCTCAAACCTAGAAAGACTTCAACCGCAGAGACTCTTGGCCCTGGCACGAAGGTTCTGTACAATGAATGTGGATACACAGTCTGGGAGCCAGGACCCTTGCTCCATTAGGTCTTAAGTAAAGCAAAAATTTGTACTGCTTATCTACTTTGGAAGCGTTTGGGAAGGTTCTTTATGAGGTTAAGTGGTTGTGAGCCAGGAGAACCTCTAGCCAGTGTCCCAAAGTGTCCCATGGAAAGACAACAAACAGGGATCCTGGGTTTTTCTTTCCTTTTTCCGTTAATGCAAAGCTCTCCGCTGGCATTTCTCTCACTATCCTTTGTAGCTACTACTGACACTTCTGAAACATGAGCTGGGGCCCTTGTCACTGCACACTCAGTGGTTGGAAAAGGAGTTCAGCAGTTCAGGGTTTTACACGCTCTTTAGAGACCACTCCATACCTTAGAATACCAAATCCTGGAATACATCTGTGTTTTGGAGAAACAGAGTCTGAGGGGAAAGGGAAGGAAATGCTGAGTCAGCAATGCTTGCTCTGCAAAGGGATCATTGTTCAGATTCCCAGCACCTGTGGAAAGTCTGGGGACAGCAGCACTGGGTAGAAGGAGACAGGAGGATCCCCGGGGCATGACTGCCAGCCAGTCTAGTCCATTGGTGAGTTCTAGTTTCAGTGAGAGACACTGTTCTGGAAAAATAAGATAGAAATGTGATTGAGACAAACACTTATGCCAACCACTGGTCTCCACGTGTACATGGATAGATATGGGTACCCACACACAAGTGAACATATGGTCTCTACATATAAGTAGAGACCATGGTACAAGTTTTAAATTGCTCTAAATTTAATAAAAGTATCGTGCTTGTATAAGACCTCTCCACCAGTGTTTTCTTAGGGCCATTTATGTCCCTGGTGCAGAAAGACACAGAGACGAGTGTGAAGAGAAGAAGAGAAGAAGAGAAGAGAAGGGAAGAGAAGAGGTGAGGGGACAGGAGAGGAGGGGAGGAGTGGCAGTGTGCTGTCTGTCACTATGACAGCACATGGACCTGCCAAGCAGCAAGCGTAGAGCAGCAAGGCGAGTCTTCTCTCTGCCGGTGTGAGGCTGTAGAGGGAAAGAGTCAGAGATGCAGTGGAACAGAGGCAGCATGCTCCGAGCATGAGAACCGAGAAGTCCGGGAAGCGATGGTATACCAACGACTACGATTAGCTGGTGCAGAGGTGCACCGAGGTAGCACGTGCTCAAGATGAAGACAGGTACCATTTCCAGAAAGGACTGTACAATGAAGACTCTTCACAGTGACATTTCAGCCATGCACAGCCTGTCTGGCTGCTCTTGAGTGGCATTTAAGTGAGGCTCTGGTGGCTTTTTTTTCTCTTACATCTGTTAAGCAAGTTGAACTTCTTCAATCATAGCATTAATGGCATTGTATCACAGATCTCTGTTAATTTGTCTTCTCCCAGACTTTAACATTCCAAAGAACAAGAGTTTGTTTGTCCTCTCTCCTCTCCTCCCCTTCTTCTCTTTTTCATCTCTCTTTCATCTACGCTTCCCCTTCCCTCTTCCCTTCCCTCCCCTCTGTTCCTCTCCCCTTCCCTTCCCTTCCCTTCCCTTCCCTTCCCTTCCCTTCCCTTCCCTTCCCTTCCCTTCCCTTCCCTTCCCTTCCCTCCCCTCCCCTCTTCTCTCTTCTCTTTCCTCACCCTCTTTATTGTCTTGGCCACTTATGTCTAATATAGGCAGTTAATAACTACATAGTTTAGAATAAATGAATGATGGAATGATTAAGGAAAATGAAATTTGACCAAATATGTCATCTGCTAAACCTGAAAGGAAAAAGATTTTCTAGTTCCCAAACAAGGCAGGCTAGGGGTCTCTAAGAGACAGACTAGCTATAGAAAGCTTGAGGAAACAGTTCAGCTGGGACCAGGAATTAGCCCTGGTGTAAAATATAAGGAGACTTTGGAAAAGAGTGGAGCTCAGTTGAGACAGAACATAAGACAGTCAAGGGGCAAGAAGAAAGCTCTCATCTTTTTTCCTGAGGGGCCATGTAGAATTCATAGGTCAGATGGGTCTGAAAAAGGAATAGTAAGATGAACTACAAAGAAAAAGACAACTTTAGACCACCAACAGGTAGGCTCTAGTGGCAGCCAGACAGTTTCCATAGTTATAAGTCTTTAAAGTATGTTTCAGTTGAAGCTACAGCAGGAACCATATGTGAACCACTCACCCTTCTGTCTTCTTCTGTAAGATGGCGGATTCCTTAGAAACCCAGCTATTTGTGATTATATTTTCTTATATTACAAACAACTGACGCTGACCAAAAAGAGAATTTTTGGGGTCATTTTTGTACAGAAGTCAGTCTAATATCAGGCATTTAGTGACCATTTAAAGAATATGTACATCCCGTTCCTGTCAGGGGAGAGGGTTGGCTGACGGCAGCTCTTCTCCTCTCCTTCCATTCCTCCAAATCCAATTGCACTAAGCTCACCCTCAGCACTGTAGCAGAACACAATCTGCAGTTTCCCCTTCCTCTCTAACCTCCATATCCAATAGCTCATGGAGCCTTTCCCTCTATTCACCACATCACCCTAGCTCCAACACCAGCAGGCATTCCTTGGGAACCTGAAAACCTCTGGCCACAGGGACGCTAACTGCAGATCATCACAGATCTTCTGCCTCTCCTCCAGATCTAATGCCCCCATCTCACCCCATCTCGGTAGCGGTCGCCCGCTTTGGCATTCCTCTATTCTCCATCCAACAGAGGACAAGCATCTTCCACTCCAAACTTCACAAACCTCCTCTTCAGTTGTCCTGTCATTCCGAGTCCCAGCCCCAGCAGTCTTTCTCTGGGAACCTGCCCGCCAAGCTGCCAGAGAAGCAAAGAGGCAGGATCCAGATCTTCCCTCCCCCTCTTCTCCTCCATGTCCAGTGCCCCAGTCTCCTACCTAGCTCTGTAACAGCCTACCCATTGTAGCCTCTCCTCACTCTCTGCCCCATTCCCAGGAGACTAAGCAGATCCTGGTGGAACATCTGGCTGTTCTTCCTCATGGCTGCCCTTGCTGGGGACACTCCAGCTCCCCTTCTACTATATCCTCCTTCCTAAGTGTCAGCTCCCAATACTCAGAAACACATTTTTTTCTAGAATGCCCAATGGTAACACATCTCAGGTTCTTCAAAGAACTTCCTATGAGCAACACACAGCTAAGACACTGTGTGGAGAATCAGAAAGGACAACGGAAATGAAGGAAGAAACACCCAGCAAAGACAAGACCAGATATCAGCGCTTAAAATCACAATCTTCCGATATCCAGATGCCTAGATGCTAGTACAAACACACAATAGTTGCCAGGACACTATGCCTCTATTAGAGCCCAGCAACTCTACCACCACAGGCCCCGAGTGTTGCGACACAGCTGAAGCACAAGACAGAACCTCAAAATGGCATTTATGAATATGATAGAGGTCCTTAAAAAGGAAATGAAAAAATCTCCTAAAGAGATCTATGAAAACACAAACCTTAGAAGGAAATGAATAAAACAGCTCAAGAGAGTGGAAATAGAATCAATAAAGAAAACCTAAACTGATGAAAATCTGGAAATGAAAAAAATTAGGAACTTGAACAGGAATGTCAGAGAAAAGGTTCACCAAAGAATACAAGACATGGAGAGAAAATCTCAGACATTGAAGACATGATAGAAGAAATGGGTTCTTTAGTGTAACAAAAACATTAAATTAAAAAATAATAAATCTAGGCTCAAACATCCAGAAAATCTGGGACACTGTGCAAAAACAAATCTAAGAATAATAGGAATAGAGGAAAAAGAAACCCAAGTCAAAAGGACAGAAAATATTTTCTACAAAATCATAAAAGAAAAAAATTTCTAAATTAAAGAAGGAGATGCCTATCAAGGTGAAAAAAAGATACAGAACAACAAATAGACTAGACCAGAAAAGAAATTTTCTTTGGCATAGAATAATAAAAACACTAAACATACAGAATAAAAAATATTAAAAGCTACAAGGGAAAAAGACCAAGGTACATATAAAGACAGAGCTAGTAGAATAACTCCTGCCTTCTTAGTAGAGACTCTAAAAGCTAGAAGAGCCTAGACATAAAGACCATGAGAGACCATAGCTGCCAGCCTAGACTACTATATCCAACAAAAATTTCAATCACAATAGATGTAGAAAATAAGACATCCCCTGATGAAACCTAATTTAAGCAATATGTATCTACAAATCCAGCCTTACAAAAGGGGATTGAAGGAAAACTCCAACATAATGATGTTAACTACGTTCAAGAAAACACAAGGAATGAATGATCTCAGACCAGAAAATCACAAAAGGGGAAACACACACACACACACACACACACACACACACAATTATTGGAATCAACAAACACTGCTAATTGATTTTTTTCAACTTCAACGGTCTCTATTCCCCAATAAAAAGACACAGAGTAACAGAATGGATCTGAAAATTGACTCTATTCTCTTGCTGCACCTAAGAAACGCTCTATAATGTCAAGGATAGACATCCTCTCGGGGTTAAGGGTTGGAAAAGATATTCTAAACAAATAGACTGAAGAAGCAAGCAGGGGTAGCATTTTTAATATCTGACAAAATGGACTTCAAACCAAAACTAATGAGAAGAGACCTAGAAGGATAATACATACTCATCAAAGGAAAAATCGACCAAGTTGACATTTTAATTTTTAACATCTATGCACCAAGCACCAGGGCACCCAAGTCCATAAGGAAACCCTGCTACAGCTTACATCATATATTGGCCCTCACACACTGGTGGTGGAGGAATTCAACACCAAACTCTCACCGATGGACAGATCGTCAGACACAAACTAAACAGAGAAATGTTGAAGCTAACAGACACTGCAAACCAAATGGACCCAACAGATAGTTACAGAACATGTCACCCAAACTCAAAAGAATATACCTTCTTCTCAATACCCTCTGGAACATTCTCCAAGACTGCCCACATACTCAGACACAAATTAAGTCTCAACAGATACAAGAAGAAAACTGAAATAACACCCTGCCTCGTATCAAACCACCACAGATTAAAACTGGAAATCAGCAATAACAGAAACTACCAAAGCTCAAAATGTAGTGTTGGGCTCTTTCTTTCTTTCAATTATTTTATCTTATTTTCTTTTTCTGTCTATTTTATTTTATTCATTTATCTTTCTTTTCTCTCTCTCTCTCTCTCTCTCTCTCTCTCTCTCTCTCTCTTTTTTTTACCACGAAGTTCTTCCTCTGCATGTTCATCCTTCAGTTTTGTGTGTGTAATGTGCGTGCCTTCTCTTGGACTCTTTTCTTCTGTTTTGTCCAGTTTCGATGTGATTTTTTTTTTGTTTTATCTTATTTTATCACTTATCCCTTAGAAACTTATTTTCTAAGGAAAGACGAAAAGAGGGTGGGTTTGGTTGGGAGGAGATGTGCCGAGGATTTGGAAGAAGTAGATAGAGCGAATGGAAACTGGACTCAGGATGTATATGTGATGGGGTAAAATCTACTTTCAATAAAGCGGAATGAATATGTACATTATGGCTAAGGTCCTGTGGTCTCCTGAGAAAAGCCAAGAATCTCAAGCAGGGTGAGCCAGGGGGTCACTGTTTGATTACTTCAAGAAACCCTTAGTGTCTAAGGCAAGTAATTCAGAGAAAACAAAAGTTAGGCACACTTCCTTTGAAACAGGAAGTGTGTGCTCACTGCTCTCCTTTAGCCTGACAGAGCATTAGGACCCGCTCCTGACATGGTGTTCACTCACCATCCAAAATGCTTAAAAGACTTCTCCTCCCAGTCTAGAGGCGGGACGTGGGCGCACACCATCTAGGACCTGTGGCTTCCTCCCGCCATCCTCACGCAGGCTTGCCTCTATTCCGATCAACCTTTCTTCCCTCCTTCTCAGTATGGGCCATGCCTCCAGGCTTCCTGTCCTTTGCTCTTTGTCGTCTTCTTGAAGGAAGAGTTCTAGGAGCTTTTGTCTCTCTGGCAGCCGCTTGGAGGAGTGTGGCAGCAGCGAACAGGGTTATTAGGGCGCTGACACCAGTCAGCACAGGCGGACCTTGTGCAACGTACTTCAAAGGGCTTGCTCAACTTGGGGCTGGAGGGGGAACAGCTGCTGGGGCGGTCTTTGTCAGGTGCAGACCAGCCGCAGAGAGCTCAGGAGACAGCCTTCAGGATGCTGCCTGCCCACTCAGGCAGCCAGGTCGACAGATCCGCCCAGTTCGCACAGTGTGCGCCTCCCATTGTCTACTAGCAGAGTGGAGGCAAGGGAACCCAGGAAGTCTCCGGCAGTAGGAGAGGCCCACTTGTTGAGTCATTCTCCGTCACCACTGCCTCTAAATTCTCCCTTGTCACCTTCTGCCTTGAAGCTGTGTCTTGCCTCTGTGGGCATGCGCGGCTTCCCTCCCTACCATTTTATCTTCCCCTATTGGGACAGTGCCCTGTGCTCTTGATGGTTCCCATTCATTACGCCTGTCCTTTCTCTCCCATCGAACTCAACAGTTTTTGTCCTTCCGCCCCCCAGGGCCTGACAGTGTGGGTTGCATTCAGAAGCCTTTGTCTCTGTGTTCCCTACTATAGACCGACATCAGGGTGTTGGATAAATGTGAGGGCACTACAATGGCATTGCTGTCTCTCACATGGATTTCAACTCATGTCCTCTCTCTGATGTACAGTACAAAGATGCCTGGCATAGTCTCGGACCTCCGTGGCAGCCCTGACTACCAAGCCTTGGCCGTGTCACGTGACCTTTCTGCATCCTGCTCCTGGGTATAATGACGACGTTTGGAACACTGGTCTCATTTCTAGTTCATGGAATGGGTAGGATCGAATGAGACAATGTGAGTTGGGAGAAGGAAAGGCCCGTGTGCTCAGACACCTCCCGTGTTCAGCTCAGTCGGCTGGCTATAGCTTAAACCACAGCGCTTCTCGGATAAACTGCAGGCTCGCCTTTCAGGAGGACATCATTTGAAAGCACCGGCTCTACTCAGAGAACTACGCAGGGTCATGACATATGGAGGCGTTTTTTTGTACACACTGTGGGGGCTGTGAAGGAGATGTGAAACGGCCACTTCCTGTTGATGGGTTGTATCACCCCCTGATGAGCTTCCTACCTGGAGTTTAATCTGTTACTCCAAGGCCTCAGAATCAGACGAGTACAAATTAAAGAGAAAATTGGGGAACAAGTATTGAGTTTTTAATTTTTAAAAGGTCTCGTCTTCCACAGTTTTGAAGCAATGTTGGGAATTGTGTGTGTAGTAGTATAGAAAACTGTAGCACCAGTAAATATACATTAAACTTTAAAGCTTGATTAATTTGAGCCTCGGAGAGAACATACACTATCTCTCCCATGGTGTTTACTTCACACTGGACTCTGCAGAACTTCCTTATGGACCATTCACTGGCTACCACTGCTGAGGATACAACACACCTTATTTTTATTAGGTCGGTGTGGGACTTTACAGAGGGCATTGACCATATCAAGGCTCCCTTGCCTCTGCTGTAGCATAGACATTGGATTGGAATCTGTGCTTCAGCAGCAAGGTATCTTCTCATTGCATGTGGCCATTTACATTTTAATTAATTTCGTAGTCACATTGGCCATACTTTGAAGAATGCCCGAAAGCCACACGTGGTTAGGGACAATTGGGTAAGACAACGTGGGTGCAGCTCGGCTCCAGGTTCTCAGAAAGGTCTGTTAGATGTTTAAGACTTGGTGATTTCCAAGTATTTATTAAATAATGTCAAGATTATATGTGGGAATGACTTCGCTTCCAAATCACTGTCCTTCAGTTATCCCTTAAAGGATGAGAAAGATCATTCTTAGCTCTAAGTCTTATGGTTACTATGTTCCCTAATGGCTGCTAAAGGAATCCCAGTCTTGTTGAAAATACTATACAGTTTGGTTAAACTGAAATCTCAATTTCACCTTTCTGCTTCTATCTGAAAAGATGGTTCTAATCCATACCAGGTATGCCGTCCTTTTGGGGGTGGGGGAGTGAGGGGGGTTTGAGATTAATCTCTCTTAATGTTTTTTTCACAATCTGATAGGAAAAACTAATCGAAATGATAAGTAGCTTCTTTCTCCTCCAATCTACCATAAAGTTGCCCATGTGTTTTAAAAGTCACTCTTTTTACAGAACTTGTATAAACACTCCTTTGGACTCCATCTGTTGAGTCAGGCCTAGTGTTAACAAGTATGGTTATGAGCCGTGCCATCCCGGGTGACGTGGATGGGCTGCAAGTGAGATGGCTTGGCTACGTGCAGACCCCAGGAATCAAGCCACTGTCACTGTTGCTGTCGAAGAGCACGGATGTCCACCCAATTCCATCCAACTCCACCCAACCCCACCCGACTCCACCCAACTCCACCCAACTCCATCCAAAGCAAAGGATGGGAGGGGGAACCCAGCATGTCATGTCAGAATCTGAAAGAGCAAAAGCATTAGGAGATCTGAAAGTGGTTCTATACATGGTAAAGATATATAGAGAGACAGAGACAGAGACAGACAGAGACACAGAGACAGAGAGAGAGATACAGTGATCCCTAAAAGTCATTCAGCAACCTCCGTTCACCAAGATAATGGTGATTTCTGAGCATCAAAGCCTAGCCCATCAGCAATCTTTCCTCAGCTTTGCCTTTCTCTGAGCAAGCAGAACCAACACTATTCTTTATTGTACCTTGGAGTGAGTGGAGTGAAACAAGCCGGCTCTAGCTCTACCAGCCAAGAGAACTGGCAAGAACGCCCAGTGAAGCCCAATGACATAATCCATCCCAGCTTCAGAAGCATACAGTCTGACCTCCAAGCCCGCCCTGGGACTCTGCTTCTTGTCAGTTACGGATTGTTGCCCTTATTACCACATTGCCCACGTGCTGTGATGGGAGCTGAGAAACGCTGCCCCTGGAGTGGGCTTGTGTCAACATTTTTTATTGCAAATTCCTGTTTTCTGATCATTAAAAAGCTTTCGGCACAGAAGTAAGTTTGCAAAAGTTCAAACTTTGAAAGGATCCATTTAATGGCTTAAAAATAACACTGGGCCACGCCCATAATTTAAATTTTTCTAGCTGGCTTTGTGGCCTGGGTTTTTTCAAGTTGCATAAACTTGAAATATGAAGGGACTCAAGACTTGGAATAGCTCCAAAGTTGGTTTTTAGTGTTTGGTGAACTGGGGTGGAGTTTGTTAATGGTGAACTTTACTTGCAGATGTGAAATGGCAGGAACGTTTTAGTTAGAATGCTTTCTAATGTCATCTGGAAAGTGTGTGTGGGAGAGTGGTGGGAGTGATGGTATTTCCATACCTTCCTAATAGGGTTATGATACAAGAAGGAAGGATTGAGTTTGGGATGGTTTACGTGATTCTAAGGCCCATAAATAAAGTAAAAATGAGAGGCCACCAGGCTGGATAAGAGGTTCTGTAGTAGAATACTCTCAAGGTCCAAGGTTCCAGACCTAGCAGTAATGTGCAAGTATAGTACCTCATTGGAAAATTGTTAAGAATTCTAAGATGGCGGCACTGTAAGTGAAGGGCTGGTGTATGTGTGAGGCATTATGGTCTTAGCTTAGTCTTTCTTTCTTCCTTCCTTCTTTCCTTCCTTCCTTCTTTCCTTCCTTTCTTCCTCTTCCTCATCCTCCTTCTTCCTCTTCTTCTTCTTTTACTTCTTCTCCTTCCTCCTCTTCCTTTACTTCTTCTTCCTCCTCTTCCCTCTTCTTCTTCTTCTTCTTCTTCTTCTTCTTCTTCTTCTTCTTCTTCTTCTTCTTCTTCTTCTTCTTCTTCTTCCCCTCCTCCTCCTCCTCCTCCTCCTCCTCCTCCTCCTCCTCCTCCTCCTCCTCCTCCTCCTTTTCTTTAGTATTATTTAAATACAATGAAGACCTAACAGTTTCTAAAGCATCATCCCTGAGCAACACTCCTGAACATCATTTGACTTAGGAATTGGTTTACATATGAACGTTGTCATTTTGGTCATTTTATATTCCTCCTTTTACAAAATACAAATGTGCCTAACTCCCTTATTGCATATTAAGAACAAATAAAATGTTTGAGGGAAGAGAGCTTACAGTTTTTCACATCTGTTTTTAAATGGCATCCTCAGAATAATCCCATGAAGTAGTAAGACCAAAACACCTCCATATTCTGAAACTTTGTCATCTTAGTCTGTGTGGTTGATTTTTCTGAATCTACACAGGTCTTTTCTGATGGAATAAGAATTGGGACCCAGCTCTCTTGACTTTAATTGTCACATGAGTAAAAGTAGCACAACATTTAAACAAGTAGAAGGAAAGCTTGGAAAAAGAAATAAAAAAATATATTGTGAAATGAGGTGAG
Source organism: Apodemus agrarius (assembly GCA_964023405.1). Lineage (NCBI taxonomy): Eukaryota > Metazoa > Chordata > Mammalia > Rodentia > Muridae > Apodemus > Apodemus agrarius. The sequence goes on from OZ030007.1 coordinate 16,569,648, forward strand.
TTTTATTTCTCATTTTTTTTTTTTTGATTTGACTGAACTGGTAGACTGGAAAGAATTTGCAAAGGATGTTTTTATGAAATGTGTCTGCTTGAGATTTGTCTTACACCATGCTAAATTCATCAGATATGAGCTTGCACTGTAATTGGGCTTGTTTCAAACTAGGTAAATAAAAAAATATGAGAGAGGTTATGGGCCACATAGAGAAGAACTTTAGGGAAGACTAGACAGTAAGTTCCTTTATTGAAGTTTCATAAGTCCTGTGTTTCTTAAGTGTATTCCACCGTGGTTAATAATATCTTAGTAATATCATCCATCTATCTTCTTGTTTTTCTTGTTCTTGTTCTTCCTGTTCTTCTTTTTGTTGTTCTTGTTTTGTTCCTGTTCTTGTTCTTCTTGTTCTTCTTCTTGTTCTTGTTCTTCTTGTTGTTGTTGCTCTTCTGCTTCTTCTTCTGCTTCTTCTTCTTCTTCTTCTTCTTCTTCTTCTTCTTCTTCTTCTTCTTCTTCTTCTTAATTTTTAAATTTTTTTTATTTATTGAAAAGGGAAGTAAAGAGAAATAAAAACACTTTATGATAAAATTTAAGATTTACAAGGAAAAAAATTCAGATCAACACATTAAAATTGACAGTTTTCATGGAAAATTAAAGAGTAAAGTGGTAGACATGTAAAACATTGCTAAATTCATTGAAATATGGGATAGAAACATTTTATGATAGAATTGAAGATTTATGTGGAAAATATTTCTCATAAAATTGTAGAAAAATGTAGAAAAACATGTTAAAATTTAACATTATCATGGAAAATTTTATATAGCTATAATAATGGTAGATATAAAAGTATTCCTAAGTTGATTGAAAGTGGAATTATAAACATTTTCTGACAAACTTGAAGATTTACATGGAAAATATTTCAGATAAAATTGAAGAAATATATAGAAAAAAACCTGTTAAAATTAAAGATTATCATGGAAATTATATAGATAAAATAATAGGCATAAAGATAATTCTAAGTTGATTGAAGGTCGAATTATAAACATTTTCAGATAATATTGAAGATTTACATGGAAAATATTTCTGGTAAAATTCAAGAAATAAATAGACAAACACATTAAAATTGACGATTTTATGGAAAACATTACATATAAAATGGTAGATATAAAAACTTTCTAAATTAATTGAAGGTGGAATTGGAAACATTTGTGATAAAATCAAAGATTTACATTGAAAACATGTCTGATAAAATAGAGGAAGTATATAAAGACATTAAAATTGAACATCATGAAAAATAATGCAGATAAAATTGTAGATATAAAAAATACTAAATTAGCTAAAAGGGGAATTATAAACATTTTCTGATAAAATTGAAGATTTACATGAGAAATATTTTGTTAGTATATGTCTTTTTATTGGTGAGTTTAGTCCATTGTTTTTAAGATATTAGGGAATAGTGATTGTTGCTTCCTGCTATTTTTGATGTTATTTTTATGTTTGAGTGATTATTATTTTGGGTTTGTTGGAAGAACATTACTTTCTTGCTCTTTCTAGCGTGTAGTTTCCCTCCTTGTGTTGGCATTTTTCATCAATTATCCTATGTAGGGCTGTATTTGTGGGTAGATATTGTGTAAATTTGTTTTTATCATGGGATATCTTGGTTTCTCCATCTATGATGATTGACAGTTTTGCTGGGTATAGTAGCCTGAGCTGGCATTTGTGTTCTCTTAAGGGTCTGTATGAGATCTGCCCAGGATCTTCTAGCTTTCATCATCTTTGGTGAGAAATCTGGTATGATTCTGATAGGTCTGCCTTTGTAAGTTACTTGCCCTTTACCTCTTACTGCTTTTAATATTCTTCTTTGTTTAGTGAATTTGGTGTTTTGATTATTATGTGCCAGGAGGACTTTCTGTTCTCATCCAGTCTGTTTGGAGTTCTGAAGGCTTCTTGTATGTTCATGGGCATCTCTTTCTCTAGCTTAATGAAGTTTTCTTCACTAAGGATTTAAGATGTAAATCCTTGCTCTCCTCTATACCTATAATACTTAGGTTTGGTCTTCTCATTGTGTCCTGGAGTTCCTGGATGTTTTGAATTACCAGCTTTATGCATTTTACATTTTCTTTGACTGTTGAGTCAATGTTTTCTATGGTATCTTCAGCACCTGAGGTTCTTTCTTCTATCTCTTGTATTCTGTAGTTGATGCTTGCATCTATGGCTCCTGAATTCCTTCCAAGGTTTTCTATCTCCAGAGAAGTCTCACTTTGCGATTTTTTTTTATTGTTTTTACTTCCACTTTTAGATCCTGAATGGTTTTGTTCAGTTTCTTCATTTGATTGTGTTTTCCTGTAATTCTTTAAGGGATTTTTGTGTTTCTTCTTTAAAGGCTTCTGCCTGTTGACCCATGATCTCCTGTATTTCTGTAAGGGATTTTTGTGTTTCCTCTTTAAGGGCTTTTACCTGTTGACCGATGTTCTCCTGTATTTCTTTAAGGGAGTTATTTAAGTCTTTCTTGAAGCCCTCTATCAGCATCATGAGATTTGATTTTAAATTAAACTCTTGCTTTTCCAGTGTGTTGGGCTATCCGGGACTTGCTGTGGTGGGAGAACTGGGTTCTGATGTTGCCATGTGGCCTTGGTTTCTGTTGGTAGGGTTCTTGTGGTTGTCTTTTGTCATCTGGTTATCTCTGGTGCTAGTTGGTATTGCTGTCTCTGGCTGGAGTTTGTTCCTCCTGTGGACCTGTAAGCCTGTGTCCTTACTCCTCTGAGTTCAAAATTGAAAGCACTGCTGGGAGATCTCTCTCTCCTGGCGGGCTATGCCCAGAAGGCTGTGGAGTTTTCCCTGGTGCAAATGGTGGTGGGAAGACTTCTGTCCCAGCTGCTCCACTGATCTTAGACCCTGTGTGCTCCTAGCAGGTCCCCTCCAGAGAGAAGGTGGAGATCTCACCTCTCTGTGCTCAGAAGTGAAAGCACTGCTGGATGATCACTCTCTCCTGGTGGGCTATGCACAGAAGGCTGTGGAGTTTCCCAGCTCCCTGGTGCCTTCTTCTTCATTTTGTTGCTCTTTTTTGGTCAATTAAGTGGAAAAAAACAAACCAATGAATCTGACAAAGGTAAACAGCTTCCCAAGCTTGTGTCAGATAAAACCTTTAGTGAACCACTGTGATTTGTGACTCCCCAAGGAGGTGTTCAAATTTTCCAAACTCCTTTGATTCTAGAATATCGTAACCCTAACCTCCATGCTTTTTAAATCTAAAGAATCTCCAGGGCCCAATGCTTGGCAGAACACCCTTTTGGAAATGGTGTGCTGAATTAAAGAACCAACATTGTTGACTAAAATCTTGCTGTGTGTCAAGTGCGGCTCTCAAAACATTTCTCCAGGACTGGTTGATTAATTCAGGGCATTATGAGTACCTTGTAGCCTTTGGAACTAAGATAACAGATTCTGTGAAGCCACAAAGTTTGTAAAGTTTTGTTATAGAAGGTCAAGAAACTTACACAAATCTAATCAGTAAGTCAAAAGAGAGAAAAGCCTTTCATCTTGGCTACACATGGAAATGCCGCCATCTTTGCTAGGATTGCTCTGGCAACAGGAAGCTGCTCAAAGGAGGGTTTAAGATCTAGATAAGTTGAAGTGAATGGACCCTATAGAAAGGCCAAAGCTGTCAGCCATCCAGCAGCTGTATGAAAGGAAACAGCACGATGAGACCAAGAGTCACTTGTTAGGTCTCTAACAATGCCACTCTTGTCCCAAGAAGATTCTCCCACGGGTCGACGAGTTGCCTGTGGGGTGAAAACCTTAACTTCTCTCAGCTGCCTCACCCCTGTCTACAGGCTCTCAAACGAGACTGGGAAGACTTCCAAGCCTGCTTTGTATTCTGACCCTTCTGAGCATATTCATGGTCTGTTCTCGTTGCTCTCAGTTGAAGAGGCCATTTCTCGTCTTTGTCTTCCTGCAGCCTTTACCCTACATTGTTGCCTTGGTCATTTATTTCTGACCTGTAATTGGGTAGCATCATAAAGGGCTTTCTTTAGCTCGGAGCAAGGAAGACCTGTGTTAAATAAACTAAACCCGCTCTCTGATGACTTGCGCTCTTATTGTGTGCTAGCAGAAGTGGCTGAAATGTCAAAGAAGCTTTTGCTCAATAGCTTTCTCTCTATAGGGTTAGAGGTTATGGAGGCCTGGGAGGGCCCTTGAATTGCACTGGGTTTTGTAACCGCCAGTTAGCGTGACACAATGAAATGAAAAGGTTGCAGCTGATATGCTTATTGCTTCCCCTTCTGGTGACTCAAAGTGGTGAGCCTAGCCATCCTCAGCCTTCTCCAAAGCTCGAAGAAGCTGTGGTCAGGGCTTCAGACACTCACTAACTGACTGCACATGGCAAATGCTTCATATTTGTCCTCCAGTCATCTATTGGGTATCTCCTTCATCTGCCACACCAGTAGGGGGCGTGCTGTCAGAGACAAGAGTGCTAAGCCAGGAGGGGGATGGGGCAGTTGGGCAGTTGCGGACCTCTGCTGGCTTGCTTTGTCCTCTGCCCCTCTGACATGGAAAGAAAATTGAAAGAGAGGCTGGTGTAGAAACAAGTTCCTGGTGCCTTTGCAAAGAACATTGTGATGATGGCGGTGGCGGCGGGGAAGTGATTAAGAGGTGGTGAAAGGGGGGACTAGTAGAAATTTGCCCCCTGCGACTGACCCATAAATTTTGGAAACTCTGGTGATCACCCCTATTAAAAAAGCAAAAATATGGGCCACAGAGAGGTTATTCCAAGTTCATCCTGAGACACAGGGGCAGCCCTGGGAAGTAAACTTCTGACTCCTGATTCCTGCCCTTCTGCCCCACAGCTGCAGAATCACACCACCCCTCTCCTGTCGCCCCACTCATAAATACAAGCAGATGAATCTACATCTAGAATTCTTTACCTACTGATTCTGCTTTCATGGACACCTATCTCCAATCCCAGTGCAAGATCAAATGTAGGAGGCAGAGAAAGTTCTAAGGACTTCCAGCAAGAATCAAAGGAAGCCAAAACAGCATCCACAGGAAGAGGCCCCAGAAACATCTGAGGAAAAAAATACCAAAATACATGGTTATGATAACAATTCTCCCCAAAGTCCAGGAATTCTCTTTGCCTTATCTGTGTACAGTCCTCCAAAGGAAAGCAGACCTCGTCTGGGTGTCTCCCTTCAGCCACTATCCCAGTCCCCTGCATCATTAAAGACAACTGTTCTATAAACCTTTCTAGAGTTTCCATCTTATAATTAATATTTATTTGCTTCTAACATACAGGCACAACAGACTTCCTTTTAGTGATTTAAGGTTCCGTAATTAGGAAGCAGGCATATCTGCAAACAGATAGCCTGTAAGATGCGACTTCCTTCTCTGATGAACAGTCCAGAACCTTCCCCGGGGGCTGCCTTTAAAGACGACGCCCCCTTCGAGGAAGCTCCAGACACATCCTTTGCTCCAGCACTTGCTAAAACCCTGCTGCAGTGGGTCCTGGCTAGATCAAATGTGCAAGCCAGAATCTGAAGGAATGGAGGCTAATATGAGAATGTAAGAGCCATTAAACTCTTCAAGTGTGCGTGAACTGGAGAAAGTGGAGCCCATACATAGCGCCATAGCCCTTAGCTGTAAGCAGGTGCGAGTCAGTCAGTTGTACAATTCATTTGTCTACCTAATTGCACTGAAGATAGGTTTTTTACTTTGCCTATAACATCTCTAATGAGTAGGTTTTCAGTTCGATCTAACTAATTAATTCTTGTTAACTTCCTTTGCATTGCTGTTCTTTTAATTTAACCAAGAGACAGCCCAGAGTTGCAACTAGTGTTTAGTCTCAACTAGATTACACCAATTCATTAAGGCCCGTAATTGTTGGTCATACCCTTCCAAGTGGTCATTACAACCTCTGGCTTGCATATTGAATAACAGCCGCTTCCTGACTCCAACCGACTCCTGTGTGCGGGAGGAGAAAATGCTAATAAAGAAAGAATAAATGATTCTCGACTCCATTCAGGGCTGCCTAGATTTCTTTTGCAGCAGAAATTGTACAGAGGTGGTAAAACCGGCTTCTTGCAGGCCCCCTACCTCCACCCTGAGCGAAAACAATAAGAGCCAAGTGGAGCGTCCTCCGCTACTGTGATTACCGCATCCGTAAAAGTGATTATACGGCTGCTGTAATCAACTTCAATGAAAGCTGCCTGTTAGAGCTTCAATAATTACTCATTTCTGTTAACAGCTTGCTTTCAGTTTAGCACTTTGAGGCCAAGAGGGAGGAAAAAAAAAACGGAAAAAAAAAAAAACTTGGGGCATTTTAATAAAGGATCCCACTCACATGGTATTTTGGGGGGTAAGTGCTTGTGTGTGGGCAAAAAAAAAAATGCAGATGTAAGTTTTTTGTCCCTTTCTCAATAGCAGCTCCTTTCATTTCCAGCTTAGATTCTATCTACAGCAAGCACAAGTTCATACAGGGTTCAATCATGTACTGAATGTTTACTGAAGAACACACAATAGTTTAAATAAAGTGGTGCTTTTAAATATTTTACCCATTTCTTTAAACAAATTGCCAATCCTTAAAGTCTGTGCTAAACATGCCTTGGAAGTGGAATACCACAGGATCTTTGAAGAAAGCCTCCACATTGAGTACCTCACAGCCTTTCCCTCCGCGTCCCGCCCCCTGGCTTTGACTGCATTGTGTTAGTACTATTAATTATTTTAGGCGAGCCTAGGTTTGGGAGGATAAAAATTTATTCAAGGGTGCTTCAAATATTTGTTCTAACAAGGAAATTTGGCAAAAGCGGTGAGATTATTCTAAATCCAGCAATTCTGCCTTCAGGTGGCGAGGTTACTGGAGGTGTAGTGCAGATGTGATAGACAGACAAAGAAATCACTGGGACCCTCTAGAACATGACCTTCTGCTTCTCCCAGGCCTCATCTGCAGCATTTCCGAAAGACAAACAAGTCTCATAAATATAATATTAAAATCCCAACAATAGAGACCTTGTTTCAGCAAGCTCCTTGATACGCAAGCATTCTCTGAGCTGAGTCCCCATCAGACCTACTGTCTCATGTCCTCATCTCCAGACCTGCACTGCAAATGAGCAAACAAACAAACAAACAAACAAACATACCATAAGCCTTACGAGAAAGCTGGGTGTAGCTAATGTTTGCATGCCTCCAGTGTGCAATTCATTTGGGAACTTCTCAAAGTTTCAATGCCGTCTAGTAATAAATTGAATCTTACTTTTGTTCCTCTGTAATGAAACCCCTAAATGTGTCCCACTCAGATTCTGATGTTTTCAGAATTGTTCAGAGGAAAAACAACAACTCACTTGGTTTAATTATTTTATTTTATTTTTTACTTTTCCTCAAATGACTAAATAAATGGCAAGTGAATAAAATCCACTTGTTTTCTAGAGATTGTGGTATGAAAAAACAAAATTCTTTAATTATCTCTTTCAATTAAAAACCCAATCCTAATTAACTTTTATTTTTTAAAGGTCAAATTTCACCTGTCCAAAAAAAAAAAAAAAAATCTCACAGCAGGTGGCACCACTGTGAGAGTGGTTTGTCTGAATTTGTGTTCTTCAGTGTAGCTGTAACAGTATGAATGTATTTCCATGTTCCGTGTTTCTGGGTGTTACTGATGGATTAGGATGCAGAGACATGGTCTCATCCATATTGATCATATTTCACTGGTGGACCTCATACTGGTGTTCATCTAATGTGTACCTTCCTAGAGGACACATCTCTTCCTTTCTCATCACCTCCACTTCTGTTTTTGTTTCCAGCTAAAGTATCTTTGATTGGGCATGGGTCTTTGTCAGTGCTTAGAACACCGATACTCTCCCCCTCGTAGTGTGTCTAGACAATGAAGAGGTGGAAAGAGTGAGTGAGCAGGGGCCTGGGACCCAGAGTGCAGAGTCTGGAAACACAGACTTTCCCCATTGCTACCTCAGCTTCAGTAACGCTCAGAGGTCTCTGCTAGAAAACATAAACAAAATTCACCGTACTAATCCATTTTTTATGGCCTTCTATGTTGCCAAGTCATGACTGTTTCCTTCTAGTTTGTATTTTTCTACTCTGTTGGATATTTGTCTATATTTTTATGAAGAGGGGAAGATCAAGCTGTATATCTGGGAATCAAATGAAAATTGGGCACCTTTTAAGGTACTTAACATTTTCGAAAATAAGACTATAATGAATACAACTGGAGTATTCAGTCTTTATTTACATTTATCTATGTAAAAGTGCTACTTACTTATGAAATGGAGAACTCAGATTTTTTGATTAGCCCCTCTATAAAATATATGTTATGTGGAATAGAAGATAATCAGAGCCATTGAAGAGGATTTGAGTGGGTTTATTTTTTCATTTCCATTTAAAACAGCCACCTAAAATCTTAAGGGGTTGTACCAGCATATATGAGGCATATTCATACTGGAAAGGCAACAACCCCTGAATGTTATATTCTGAAAAAAATAAAGATGCAAGATGAGTCTTTCATACCAGGAAGAAGCAGACACTTGCAGCGTAGCTCTACAATAGGAAGTTTACAACACTGTTGTATCGTTTCCAGTTTTGTGTTTCTTTTCTATTTTAAACTCCAGTGAATCTGGCCTCCTTTCTTTTATGATTGCCTACCACCCATGTGTCTATTATAAATGATCAACATTCAATGGCATTCAAGTCTTTCAAGCCAGGACATCAAAGAAGACAAGTAAATCAGTCACGCTCTGACATATGTAGTTTCGAGACATGAAGATTGACTTTAAACCTTTTAGCATAAAGAGATGATTAAGCAGACAGACTTAGTAGGTACGAAGAAGTGTATTTGTGGCTGCATTATTGAACAACAAAAGCCTGTGAACCTTTGACTCCCATTTGCCCACTCTACCAAATGCTAGTATCCACAGTTAGTGGGAACAGGGTTCCTGGGAAGACACTCATCTAAAATTTCAACACAGAATCTATTCATGGTTGGCCTATCATTTGCACACTGAAAGTGCTGGCTCAACAGTGAACATAATCCTTGCTTAAAGGCATATAATATCTTTTTGATGTATGTCTGCTCCTCATCGCTGCCTTGCAAATTAGGGAACTACAGGGCACCTCCTGTTTGGAAGACTTTCCATGGAGCTTTGTGCATCTTACACATTCTCAGTAGGTATTTGTTTCACTGAGGCATTATTGACTTTTTTCTTATATTAGTAATAATAATATTTTTATAATTTAGAGATTTATTTTATTTCTATGGGTATATGTCTAAGTGTCAGTACATGTACCATGTGCATGCAGGTGTCCACACAGACAAGAAGTCAGATTCCTTGAATCTGGAGTTGCAAGTAATTGAGAGCAACCCAATGTGAGCGCTGGGAACGGAACCCAGATCCTCTGCTAAAGTGGCAAACATTCTTAGCTAATGAGACATCTTAGCAGCTCACAATAATATATTTTAAAAAGCCATCTTATAGTGTAAATTTTCTTCTGTAGGAACTTCTAACAGATTTTTCTCTGCTTTTATTTGGTTTAGCTTTATTTTCAACTGATACATAAAATAAAATATTTACGGGGTCACGACATGAGGTTCTGAAATGTATTCACTGTAGAATTGTGAAATTGGTACCACCTACCCATCATCTCACACACATTTGTTTTTATTTTGAATGAGAACACTCTATTCCACTGGCTCAACAATTTTCAGGTACAATCTTATTAATCGAAGTTACCATATACATAGAAGACTTTTGAATTTTTCTTCCTACCATGGTGGTTTGAATGAAAATGGCTCCCACAGGCTCACATATTTGAATGCTTGGTCCTCCTGTTGGTGGAACTGTTTGGGAATGAGGATGTGTGGTCTTGTTGGAAGAGGTGTGTCACTGATATGGGCTTTGTGGTTTTCAAAGCCCATGCTATGCCCAGACAGCCCTCTCTGCCTCAGGCTAGTGGACCAAGATGTAAGCTCTTGGGCTATTATTCTAGCACCATACCTGTCTGGCTGTTGCTGTACTTCCCACCATAATGGTCACGACTCTAATCTTCTGGAACTATAAGTGCTCAATAAACTCTTTCTTCTATAAGTGGCCTTGGTCATGATGTCTGTTCAGGGCAATAGAAAATTAACTAAGACTTTAACCACGGATCTTTGTAATTTTTGATGAACATCTCCTCAGTTCCTTATCTTCTCTTTCTCTCTCTCACATTTATTCCTTGGTAAGCATCTTTGTTCTTTAAGCTTCAATGAAGTCAATCCTTTTAGACTCTACATACAAGCAATGTTATGTTCTAATTATTTTACCTGATCTATTTCATTTACTGTAATGGCCCCCAAATTCAGCCATGTTCTAGCAAGTGACACAGTTTTCTTCTCTTCTTTTTAGACTTACTAGTATTCTATTCTACACATGTGTATTGCATTTCCTTTATTTGTTCACTGATAGACTCATAGGTTGACTGCATCTCTTGGCAATGAGCAACTATGCTGCTATAAATATGGGGTGGAGAAATCTCCTCAATATATTTATTCTTTTCCTTCAGACTTTTGCTTGATTATATGATAGTTTTTTTTTTTTAGATTTTATTTTTTCTATAATACATTAGCAATTGTGGTTGTATATATTTATGGGACACAAAACCACTGTGATAGTTTGAATAGGAATGGTCCCCATAGACTCATGTGTACACAGGCAGTGGTACTATTAATTTGGTGTGGCCTTGATGGAGTAGGTATGTCACTGCAGGGGTGGGCTTTGAGGTCTCAGAAGATCAAGGTAGTTCTTTCCCTGCTGCTGCTGATCAAGATGGAGAACTCTCAGCTCCTCTAGCACCATGTTTGCCTACATACTGCCACATTTACTGCCACGATAATAATGGACCAAACCTCTGAACTGTAAGCCCGCCCCAGTTAAATATTTTCTATATGTGTCTCTTCATGGTGTCCCTTCACAGCACTAAAACCCAAATTAAGACTGTCATGTTGTGATATATTAACACAATGCAGAATAATTAAATCAAGCTAATTAACCTATTTAGCATCTCGAATACTTAGAAAACATTTTTTTTTGGGTCTGAGGATATGTAAAATGTCCCTCTTTAAAAAATTTATAATGAAAATATTCTGTTAAACATATTTATTATCAGGATGTGGAGAAAGAGGAACACTCCTCCACTGTTGGTGGGATTGCAAAATGGTAAAACCGCTCTGGAAATCAGTTTGGCGGTTCCTCAGAAAATTGAGCATGTCACTTCCAGAGGACCCTGGCATACCACTCCTGGGCATATACCCAGAGGATTCCCCTGCATACAATAAAGACACATGTTCCACTATGTTTATAGCAGCCTTGTTTATAATAGCCAGAAATTGGAAGGAGCCCAAATATCCCTCAAAGGAGGAATGGATACAGAAAATGTGGTATATTTACACAATGGAATACTACTCAGCAATTAAAAATAATGAATTCATGCAATTTGTAGGTAAATGGTTAGACCTGGAAAATATCATCCTGAGTGAGCTAACCCAATCACAAAAGAATACACATGAAATGCAATCACTGATAAGTGGATATTAATGAGCCCAGAAGCCCTAAATACTCAAGGCACAATTAGCAAGTCAAATGATTCCCAAGAAGAAGAAAGGAGAGGACCCTGGGCCTGTAAAGATTGGATCCAGTTTTGTAGAGAAACCGTGGGGGGAGGGGGAATGATTGGGGAATAGTTGGGGGGGAGAGGAATTATGGGACATAGGGAGGGGGGAACTGGGAATGGGGAAAGCCTTTGGAATGTAAACATAGAATATAGAAAATAAAAATTAAAAAAAATAAGCAACAACAAAAAAACATATTTATTATCTCTTTTATAGTAGTTTTATGAGTTCAGGTCTTATTTAAGCCTTTGATCAGTTTGAATTGCTTCTGCATATGATGTGAATTTCTAATAGCATTTTTCTGTCTATGGATATCTAGTCTTCCCAGCATTATGTATTGGAGAGTTATGTTCTTGGAAGTTTGGTGAATGTTGATTGACATAAACATGTGCTTTTATTTCTGGAGACTTTATTTTCCCTGGCTAGTCCGTGTGTCTGTTTTTAATTTCAATAACACACTATGTAGATTACTAGAGTTCTGTGGTAGACTTTGAATTCAAGTGCTGTAATGTCTCTAGCTTTCTTCTTTTTGTTCAAGACAATTTCGATTACATGAGTTTTCTTGGAGTTTCATGAAAAAGTATTTTTGTGAAAAATGTCATTGTAATGTCAGTGCACATTGGATAATATAGACATTTTAATAATGTTAATTTTCTGATCCATGAACATGGGATGCCTTTCTGATTATTTTGTCCAAAAAATATTTTGGTCTGTAAATTAAATGCATGTCCATGTCCATGCTAAACTTGTGCTCTACCACTGAGTTCTTCCCTCCAGTCTTGTCCAGTTTGTTTCATTAGTGCTTTGTAGTTTTGTCTCATAGTTTTATTTCCTTGATTAATGTGATTTCTATAAAACTACATTTATTTTCATCTCCTTTTGTCCAGGGAGTTTCTAAGTGTATAGAGACATTACTAAACTTTGTGTGTTGATCTTATATCCTGGGTCTTCACTGGATCCACTTATTAGCTCAAAGGGCTATTCAGTGAGATCTTTAGGATTTTATATATTTGAATTTTTTTTTTTTTTGATTTTTCGAGACAGGGTTTCTCTGTGTAGCCCTGGCTGTCCTGGAACTCACTCTGTAGACCAGGCTGGCCTCGAACTCAGAAATCCACCTGCCTCTGCCTCCCAAGTGCTTGGATTACAGGCGTGTGCCACCACCACCCGGCTTATATTTGAATTTTTAAGACATGTATACATACATATATATTTATATATTAGCCTATGGTCATATTGTCTGCAAATAGAAAATTTGATTTTTCTCAGTTATGACTTAGTTGTCTTTCTGTGTCTCTTAATTGTTCTGGGTAAGATTTCTTGTACTCTCTTTCTTTTGATTTATATTTATAGATCAAACATCATACAGATACTCAGGAGTGTTTGTTAAAAACCTAGACCTAATTTTACAGTTTATCTCATCTTTATCATAGCATTCTTGTGTAGACAGAACTGATTTTCATTCAAAATATTCCATATATATATATGGAATTCTACCCACATACCATAGGAGGACAGGGCAGGATAGTGGGGAAATACAGAACCAAAACCAAGCTACAAGCAGTTTGCCAAACGCCAATCTCTGCATCTGCATGTCTGATGTCAAAGTACCCTTCAGATTTCCACCTCCTTTCAGCTTCGTTGACTGCAGCACATTTCTCTCTCTTAGGTTGGTTCTGTACACCTCACTGTTAGCAACTCTCTTCATAGCACTGTCATCTCCAATACCTTGGTGTCTTCAAGTCATCCTGGGCTCACCTTGACAGCTACACACAGTTTCTCCTCTAGGCCTCAAAGCCATGTGCCTGGCCTCAGTGGCTTTTTTCAGTCTTGGAGGGAGACTCTACAACTTTTTTTTTTTGGTATCCTTAATTTCATCGCTAGAGCCACATCCCTGAAGCTGTCATGGCCGCCTTGTTCAAATACATTTTCACCAGCTTTCTGTTTTCAGTGGTTTGCTTCAGTGTCTAATCGTGGTTCTCTTGGAACTCACTGTGTAGAAATCAGCCTGTCTCTGCCTCCCCCCCTCCAAGTACTAGGATTAAAGGAATTTACAACTAAGACTAATGCAAAGCTCTTAAAAAAAACAACCCTTTAATAAGTTGGAAGCTCACTGGGGTGGGGTCTTGCGTGAGGTCACCACTCCTTTTATTCCATTTAGCATCAGGCTTTTCTTTAATCTCTCTCTTTGAACTCGAGACTTAGCTCCAGTAAACTTTCTGGTGTCCCCTTTCTTCACAAACTGTACATTTTGTGTTTTTTTTTCTTGTTTAATTTGCTCCATTTCATTATTGATCTGCACAAGGCTGGTTCCTCATAACCACATGTCCCAGTCAACACTAGGCTGTATTGAAATCTCCTTTGCCAATGCGGTTATTTCAAAAATCTTCAGTTTACCCTCACACAGAATTTTTCAACAAGGGTAGAGAATAACCACATTCTTCACCACAATATCATGAGAACAATCTCTAGGTCATACATTAATATTTTTTTTCCTTTAGGACATCTTGAGCTGGCTTCCCACAATTCAAATCATGCTCACCACCTCTGTCTTCTGTGCTCCTCCCAGTATGGAAGTGCCCCATTATGTCTCAATTAAAACATTCAACTGCTTTTTAAAATCCCAAATCCCAGTGTCTACATTCTGCTACAAAGAAACAATATCAGGTCTATCACAGCATGATCCCAGTCCCTGGTACTGAGTTCTACCATAATTCGGGCTTCTACTGCTGTGAAGAGACATGACCATGGTACCTCTTATAAAGAAAAGCATTTAATTTGGCCTGGTCTACAGTTCAGAGTACAGTCCATTAGTGTCATGGTAATGATGATGGCTGCATACGTGGCAGCAGACAGACAGTTCTGATGTTGGAGAAGGAACAGAGAGTGCTACATCTGGATTGGCAGGCAGCAAGAAGAGAGAGTGGCACTGAGCCTGGCTTCAGCTTCAGAAACCTCAAAGCTCACTCCCCAGTAACACCCTTCCTCCAAAAGGGTCCTAGACCCTAACAGTGCCACTCCCTATGAGCCTACGGGGACATTTTTATTCAAATCACTGCAGACACAATTTGTTGGCTCTTAGAAATTCACTTTTCTCATATCTACCTGTGAATAGAGACAGGAGATACTTCCTGGTGCGTCTGGTGGAAGTCCTGATGTTCACTCTAGTTATTGGATCGATTCCCACCACTAAACCAGTCACTGTCTCCTGTTGGGTTTGTTGGCTGAGCCCACATCAGTGTCTCACTCTGTAGATGGGATGGCCGAGGCAGAATCTTGTGTGGTACAATGCCACAGTTGGTGAGGAGGAGGAAAACAGTGTGGCGCAGGCAACAGAGAAACATCTCTTGTGTCTCTCGGTGCTCCGCCCCCTTGCCTCCCATATGCACCGAGTTTCAATCTTTTTATGACCACAGTTTGCATTGTTCAACATGACCTTTCTCATGTCATTCTACACCTTTTCAATGTTCAGTTTCTGGAGAAGTTATGTTTAATCTCTAAGGCCTTATCACAAAATTTAGATTTTGTTGTTTGAACAAGATTGTGTACATATATGAACCAGCCTGCAGACTAGCTTTCTGTAATTAGACACCACCCACCCACCCCAGTCCAGGGATCTATAAGGGGAAGTAGAATGAAGGGGACTCCAGTCATGTTATCACAACAGCAGCTTGGACATGAGGCTGTCTTTAGCCCATTGAAGCTCTTAAAGCAAATACCTGATACTTGGTACATTTTCAAGAACAAGATGAGCACAGTAGATTTAGTGTCTGGGATGGGTTTCTCTCTGCTCCTGTCATGGTGCTCTGTTGATGCATAGTTCAAAGGAGACGAATGTGACTTCACATAGTTAAAAGGCTTCATTTCTGCTGAGAGGGTAAAGGCAGACTAGCTGTTATCCTCCAGTCTCTCATGACCTTGTCATCCCTATCTGCCCTGCCTCTTACTACTATGCAACTGACTTTAGTTTAGAATGAGTTCTGAAGGTACACAAACATTCAAACCATAAGAAGAAGCTATGTCCAATGCACACAACTCAAGGGTTGACAATGAAAAATAATGCATTCTTAAATGCCTTTACTGCATTATATTTAATTTACATGCATTAAACAAAATTTACATGAAAAGTATGGTTTTACTTTCTGAGTTTCTTCTAAAACACATATCATATTTGTTTATATGTTTTTATTTAGCTTGCCTTCTTTGCATTTGAAAAGTGTGGATGATTTAATTTTGAAAGAATCAGAAATCATCGAGCACTTTTTCAGATCAAGGATAATGAATTATTCTTATACTTATAAATTTGTCAAAAAATGAACCATGAGTATAAAACCACAAAACTATCTTTTCTGTTATTTTTGGTTCATAAGCTGACCCTGAAGGCAGTTCCAAGAGAAATTTTTAAAGTATAGAACATTAAGTAGATGTATTATCCTTTTGAAGTGACTGCTTCCTTTGAAGAAAAATGTTAGGTGTTTGTTCAGACTTTGTGTGTGTGTGTGTGTGTGTGTGTGTGTGTATGCATGTATGTGTGTGTATGCATGTATGTGTGTGTATGTTTTTATGTGTTTGGATGTGTATTGTGAATTTTTGCATGTGTGAGTGTGTGTGTGTATGTGTGTGTGTGTTCGTACCATTATTATCTTCACTCTACAACAACCAGAAAGCCTGGTTTGAATCTAAGTTCAGAGGGACTTGACATTTAGTAGATAGACCTTGTGCATGGATGTTCATACATTAGTCTGTTACAACTGGAGCTGATGTGTATAGGTTTCTGACTATTTTAAGTATCAGCTGACTGAAGTTTGGACTGCTAACTACTAACTTCTATTGAAAATGGGTAACTGTTGGACTGGATCTACTCTGTAGAACTTCAGAACAGCATGGGATCACTAGAGGGCAAGGATAGGATTATTACTTATTAGAATATAGTGTGCCAATTGTGTAATCTAATTCACTACTGTGTCTGTCCTATTGATTCAACATTACTATTTTCAATATACTTCCAGAAGACTTGCAGGTCTTAAGATTCCCATTAAGAACAAAGATGGTTGAGAACAATTAAAACAGCATAGCTTTCACCAGTGGGTTTTCATCCAGTGTTCCTTCCTTGCTGAGTTCTTCCTGCAAGAACACAGAAACATAGAGATTGCATTATTACTCATTGGAGTTCACTATCAGAGTGGGAAAGAATTATCCCCCAATTTATCTGGAACCACCTCACCTTTCTTTCTCAAACAACAATATTCATTTCCCTCTGTGCCCTCTTTTGTTTTCTGGGCGTTGATATCATTCAGGAAAAGCACATCAATACCCACCCCCCAACACACACATTTTAGACAAAGAATATGTTATATAATGAAATCTTTGCATGATATATCAAACTATACGGAAGAACTAGTGCAGGCCTGTTTGTATTACAGTCCTTGAAAGTAGTAACCGCTTTGCTCAGGGAAAGCACATGGTAAGATTCTACTTTCCTTTGAACCTTCATTTATACTAAACAAGCAAAAATAAATACATGATGTATATGGTTTGCCTTTTAGAGTCCCAGTAAGCAAACTTATACACAAAGGCCACTCTTTTGCTGACTCCTACCTCTTGTTCATCCTCTTCACCCTTTAGGTATTTAGTGAGATCCTCCTGTACCCCTAGAGATATATTACTCTGTCAAGGCAACTATAGATAATATGTCTTACAACCCATTCCAGTTTCATCCAGATTCATTTTTATACATTAACCCTACTCCTAATTTTATATTTCTCCTGCTTTTTACCTGTATGAAAACACTATAATGATTTTCCTTAAAAGTCAAATTCCCTACAGGATGAGTGCTCTCATCCAGCAGGGACATAGTGACCAGTGGAGATTGTATATGTTGTTCGGGAGTGGGGACACTCCAGATATGGAAGCAGGAAAGCCAGGCATCCCAAGTTGATAATTTATAATTGATCCAGGCGCTTCATTCTATACTTATCCTCAAGTCATCTTCTATGATCTATTGCTTAATGAAAGAAGAAATTAATTAATTAAGAATATGTGCAAGGATGCCCAGGGGTTCAATTTCAATGTAAAATAAGTAGCTTATATTCACTAAAGAGATTTTAACAATGTAGTTCAACCATTGATGCGGCAACCTTGAAAAGGAAGGGGGCAGGCCCAAGAGTCATGCCTGGAGATTTTTCTTTTGTGATCTGACTTGTGTTTTCTGCACTTAGTAAAGTAATATACACCTGAGGTCATGGTCTCTGGTTCAATCATTTTTAGAGTCCATAGATCATCAGGTTCCACGTCATGCTTTAGAGTCTGAGATCCATTGAGTTTTATTTCAATTCCTGCTGTTGGTCATTCTTAGTCCATCAGTTTGCTCTTAAGGCTCTTGTCTCACTGCCATGAGAGTTGTTTCCATGGCTCTTTTATTTATCAGAATACAAATTCCTGGGGGATGCATTCCCCGAGAGCCTATAGTGCTTAGGTGGTCAATAGTTGATTAAATGAATCAATTGAGAAACAAAACAGTAACAACAAGAATACAGATCTTCTCTGGCTCAGGAAACAATTATTAGATAGCCCACTAGTGGGAGGACAACCAACTTCCCTTCCCCCAGTTGTGGCTACACTTCTCATGCTACTGAGGAAGGATGGCCTGGGCCACATGAAGCCTTTCTACATTCCAGGTTAGCTCAGTTTCCAGATGAAATCTTCCTGCCCTTTGAAGGCTGCCTTCTGCTCTCTGGGCCCCCAGGTCATCCCCTTACATAGTGACACCATCTCATTAGTTCAACAGAGAGGTGAGATTTACAGCTTCTGTAGGAGGTTGCTGTCCAGAGTGACTGGAGGAAGCTGGCGCTGCCTCGATTAGCACACCATGTTTGCTTCCTTCCGGCTGCCATCAAGTCTAGGATGGCACAGAGTCAACATTTCAGGTGATTATGTCTGCTTAGGAAATGGTCCTCCAAACTGCCGCCCCTCCCTCTAACCCTACACCTGGAGGGCCAAACTCAAAGAACAGAGCTGACTTCTGGCCTCAGAGTCAAGGGTAATTGGTGGCAAGCTCACACATAGACTTACCACTCCTTTGAACTCCAGACTTAAGAAGTCTTAGGTTTTTATTTTTTCAGAAGTATCTTATTTGATTTAGTTAGGAAACTTTATATAGAATATTATGTTATAACAGAACCTCTGGTATAAGATTGTTCCCAAGATTCTTTTAAAAATAAGTCAGGCACACTTGATTCTTCGGAAAACTAAACTACCCAGCAGAGCATTCACTCCTGATTGCTAAGAATGGGTAGTTCACGACTGGTCTTGTGACTCATGAAGCCTCTAAGCACTACACTGTGGATAATAAATTATAGTATGTTCAGAACAAATATTTGTCATTAGTGAGCCAAGTATGAAATACATCTTTTAAGAAGAAAATACATTTAA
Source organism: Apodemus agrarius (assembly GCA_964023405.1). Lineage (NCBI taxonomy): Eukaryota > Metazoa > Chordata > Mammalia > Rodentia > Muridae > Apodemus > Apodemus agrarius. The sequence goes on from OZ030007.1 coordinate 16,588,708, forward strand.
GTGTATAGGCACTCAATCTGTTTAAGATGTTCAGAATGGAAGAGTGTCAGTTCTTTGGTATGTATGATAGGAAGCAAGACAGGAACTCTCTCAGTGCTAGGATGTATTTGAAGGCACTAGAATGCAAGCTGTCTAGAAGGGGCAGTACCTTCATGGCATCTGGAATGTGCATGCACATAGGACAACGTTGTAAGCTTCTCAAACTTATTAGTTATTTCTGCCATATCTTGGATTGGCACCCTGGATAGGAAGCCTTTATAAAGAGCCTCTGGGAATAGCAAAATATGCAATAGTGTTTTCCAATGAGTGTTCACAGTAGCCATGAAACAGGGTCATTTTTCTGGATCCTTCCTGTTCTCAGATCTTACCTGAGTTGTTTTGGCCAATTTTATAGTTGATTGGTGACACAAAACTGGGGCAACAATGAGACATAGACAACATCCTGAATAATTATGAAAAGATATATATAACATAATGTTATTATTAGAGAAAAACTGATGAGCCCTGGTTCCCCCTCTCTTTTGAATCTTGTCCCTACCACCAACTTCCATTTCAACAAATACTGTGACATCAGTAAGAAATCACAGGTGCCACTCATTCCTGAACTTAAACCTGTAAGAGGGTGAAGTGGGTTGTAGCTCCTTTATCAAAGATCAAGTGACCATAACTCTATGGGTTCATTTCTGGGTCTTCAATTCTATTCCATTGATCTACATGCCTGTTGCTGTAACAATACCATGCAGTTTTTAACACAATTGCTCTGTAGTACTGCTTGAGGTCAGGGATATTGATTCCCCCAGAAGTCCTTTTATTGTTGAGAATGGTTTTAGCTATCCTGGGTGTTTTGTTACTCCAGATGAATTTGAGAATTGCTCTTTCTAGATCTATGAAGAATTGATTTGGGATTTTGATGGGGATTGTATTGAATCTGTAAATTGCTTTTGGCAAGATGGCTATTTTTACTATATTGATTCTGTCAATCCAAGAGCGTGAAATATTTTTCCATTTCCTGAGGTCTTCTTCTATTTCTTTCTTCAAGGACTTGAAGTTCCTGTCATACAGATCTTTCACTTGTTTGGTTAGAGTCATGCCAAGATACTTTATATTGTTTGTGGCTATTGTGAAGGGTGTTATTTCCCTAACTTCTTTCTCAGCCTGCTTGTCCTTTGAGTACAGGAGGGCTACTGATTTGCTTGAGTTGATTTTATAACCAGCCACTTTGCTGAAGTTGTAGAACCTCACAGAGAGTTGCTCTGCTACCTTATGCAACATCTCACTGGTCTTCACGGCTCTTCATTGCTGGCCATGCAATATTTTGCTGGGTTTGCTTCTTCACTGGTTTTTGCTGGTCTTCACTTCATGGACAGAAGCACACCAAAGGAGTTCTTGTGGTTATTCCAGCTGCTTCTTCTGATGACTCATGCCAGTTTTGTGGAGCCTTGCGATTTCTGTAGGATTGTGCTGCTACTGATTTGTGTTTAGTGTTTGCTATTGAACTGGTCTGCAGGTATTATGACAATGATAATGAATTGTGTCAAAGAACTAATAGTAAATAGACCCACAACCCTCTCTTCTTATTAATCTTCTTTCTCCTCTACCTCTGGTCAGTAGGCTAGGAGGGAGGTTGAATCATTTAAGAACTCTAAATGAAGTAGGCTTAGAGAAAAATCTAAGCCTACAAAGGGAGGAGAGGGGAGGATGAGAAGAAGAGGAAAGAGGGAGGGAGGGAATTACAGAGGGAGAGAGATTGTATTTGACTTATACCAAGTAACTGAGTGATCCAAGCAAGTCATTCAGTTCTGTGAATGACTGCTGAAAGTATCTCCAAGGTCTAAGTCCAGCTTAGGGTACACCTCAGATTGTCAAACTTTCTGATCAAATAAACATATCTGAGGTAAGGCAGAATGATGAAGAAAGAACTCTACCAGGAAAGTTAAGAAGGAATAGAGAAAGGAAAGGGAGAAGGGAGGGAGAGAGGCATGAAGAAGGGAACTGAAGAAAGGAAGGAGAGAAGGACAGATGGGAGGGAGGAAGGCAAGAGCTACTCATTTGAAGATGTCCTGCACATATTGCATCTATGTTCCCATGACCCTGCTAAGGAAACAGTGACAGGGATATCTCATTCATCTCACGCTTTGTACCCAAGACCTGGCTCTTAAAACTATACTTCAAGGGATTACCAACCCAAGGAAAATCCAAAAGAGGAGATCCTGTTTATACCCCTTGAGCAATGCCTCCAAGAATATTAAGCTTCCAGGGTAGAAAAAGTTGGTTTTCACTGTCATGTGACACTCAATCAACATAAGGTATTAAGAAATCTTTTCTCTGCCATATAGAGGTTTTTAAAAATCTAAATGCTTGGAGCTCACAACTGAACACCTTTTAATGTCATGTCGATTTGTCTTTAAAAATAACCTTAAATTGCAGAACAAAATGAGTAGGAAGTTCAAGTTAGTTTTACAAGTACTTAGGTACCTTCTTGTTAGGAGCCATGAGTTGCCTATTATTCTAATGTGTGTGTGTGTGTGTGTGTGTGTGTGTGTGTGTGTGTGTGTGTATGTGTGTGTTATTTGTGTGTATCTGTGTATTTGTCTTGTGTGTCTGGATATTTGGGTGTATGTGTATATGGTGTGTGTGTGTGTGTGTGTGTGTGTGTGTGTGAGAGAGAGAGAGAGAGAGAGAGAGAGAGAGAGAGAGAGAGATAGAGAGAGAGAGAGAATGAGATAGAGAGATGGACTGAGAAAAATAAGTTACATATATGCTATATGTTTTCTCCTTTAAAAGTGAGTAGAAGGTTCCTTGTAGACTGTAGACGGTCAGCATATTTTTTGTCCAGGAGTTTTTAGAGCGAACTGTTGGTGCTATCCCCAGAATACATCTTTTTTCCACTTCCTCATAACTATGATTCCCTTCTTGTGAAATCAGTGCATCTTTACAGGTAGGAACTTTCACTGGTTTAAAGGGGTTAGAGCATGTGTTTGAGACCAATACAGCAAATTCTTTCTTCCCACTAGTCAGCAATTTTGAAGAGATCATTTGACACAAACTGGTCCAGTCAGAGGAATACCAGTATTGGCTAGGAATGCTGACAGAACTCTCTTTTCTTCCTTGGATGGGAGAAGGCACTGGTGACAGTTTTGGCACCATACTAATCAGGATAAAATGGCATCTTGGAATACATAGCAAAAGGGGAGATACTTGGTGCCTTAGTTATTATCCTGTCTTTGTAAACGGAGATCATGGCCAAGGCAACTTGTGAGGCAAGCATTTAACTCCAGGTCCAACTACAGCTTCAGAGGATGAGTTCATGATCTTCATGACCAGGAAGATGGCAGCAGGCAGTCAGGCAGGCATGACTATGACCTTACTTCTGATGTGTAAATTGAAGGCAGAGAGAAAGCAAGACTGAGTATGGTATAGGGTTTGGAAATCTCAAAGCCCACTCCCAGTGACACCCCCATCAATAAGGCCACACCTCCTAATCCTTCCTAAATGATCCAGGTCCACCATCTGGAAACCAAACAATCAGATGCATGGGTGTATGTCACCCAGTCTCACTCAGATGCCACCCTTGGTGATGATGTTGACTGGCTGGATGAAGTCTCCGTCAATGTTTACTATATTTCTAGATGTTTCTTTATAGAAGCCATGCATTCCATTCTAACATCTAAGCCCATTGAGATTGTGCTTACTCTGACTGCGAGGCACAGTGATGAGCAGAGGCAGAGTGAATGCAAAGGGTGATAACTGAAAAATGCCTGGGTTGACCCTGGGCAGGGGATTAATTGTATCTCCCCATGCAAGGACAGATATCTGAACCCAGTGCCTTCAGAAATAAACGTCAGAGTCTCAGAGTCTGAAATCTGTACATTCACAAAAAGGCCTATCAATATTTCTTTGTTTTATTGAGATGATTAAAGTCAAAATTCAGGAAGAGATACTTGTATTCTCTCTCTCTCTCTCTCTCTCTCTCTCTCTCTCTCTCTCTCTCTCTCTGTGTGTGTGTGTGTGTGTGTGAATGTCTCTTTTGCACATGCACACTCTCTTATCCCTGTGTGTGTGTGTGTGTGTCTGTATGTGTGTTTGCAGTCATGCATGGATAGCATCACTGATAGAGAAAGACATAAAAGCATGACGTTGGCCTGTGCTCATCCCTTACCACATGGTGTTCCATGTCATAGAAAGTGACATTGGTGGCCAGAGGACTGAGAGAAGCTCATTGTCAACCTGCATTATATTGTAGAATTGAGAAAAAATTAGTGTGCAGAGTAGAGATGTGAGTAGTTTCGGGAGCATAGTCATCGATCTCTCCCATGCCTCTCACCAGAGAGAGGACAAAGAGGGCGGAAGGCTTGAGTCTGCTTCTATAAGACGGTGCCTCCCCCGTGCCCTGAAGGAACACTCTCCCACCTTCTATGAGCAGGAGAGAGCCAGGTGTGGGGCTGGGGAGGAGCCTGGGAGGCCACCTGGGAAGCCATAGAGAGCAACCCCAGCGAGGCAGAGAAAGTACAGCTTCCTGAAACCTGGTGGGACCGAGTTCATAACCAGAACATGAGATTTCCTATTAGGCATTAGAAGTCAAGAGAGCTAATTTGGGAGAATTAACAGAAAGAGCCCCAGCGAGTACGGCATTGAAGGGGGTGGGGGTTGAAATACGAAAGCCCAGGAGAAGCTTGGGCTGCCGGAGTATCCGCCATAATTAAAGCAAATCATGACTTCTCAGAGGAGAGACGGTGGAGGGTGAGACTTTCCAGCCAGCCCCGTCTTCACTGGCGATGGGAAAAACAGAGGCTCTGCCCTGGTGGGAGCGAGGAAATCCTGAGGGAGCCCCAGAGGAACTGCTCGCAATGTCGAGTCGTTTCTTTCTTTTTTAAAACGAGGAAATAATAATTATGATAAACCAGAATGAATAAGCTGAACTCAGCGGCTACACTTGCCCCTCGAACAAAGAGTACAGCGTGTTAGGGCATTCAAATGAACGTGAGTCTGGGAAGAAATACTCCCTCATCTTTAAACTTTTGAAGATGAAGGACGTGAAAAGAAAAACAGGGAAAAATATGGGTATCTCTATTAAAGCTACAAAAGGTGAAGAAATCATCTTGAACAGGTCCATGGACATACTAGCAAAGCTACAGTTCTGGATGACAGACCCAGGGGCCTTGTTGACACATGACACATTTAGACCCAGTGGCAGCCCTGCCCTCCAATAGAAAATAGGACAGGGATTGTGAGGAGATGATGGAATCCACTGGAAGCTTTCCCTTCCTTGTCATCCTTTCAGAGAGCCGGAAGGTGCGCAAGATTGATAAAACAGGCTGACTGGATGAACCATCGAAGACCGTGGAGGTCATCTTAGTAAATAAGCAAACTGTGGAGCGCAGAAGAAATGGCAACAACTTATAAGACTGCAAGGCTCCCTGGTAATTCTACCTTAATAAAGTAGGAGGTCTCCCCTCCAACACCGCCGCGAGCTGTCAATCCCTTGCAGAAACGGCTGTGCATCAGACAGCCTGGCCGGCCCGCCTCATGGTCTATGAAGAGTATATAAACAGGCTAGCATGCCCTCTTCATGGGGCAGCCATGGCGTGCAGAGCGATGGCTAACTCCTGCCTCCAAGGGTCAGAGATTGAATAAGACACTTGTGCCGGTTCTGCCAACCCACCTAGTGTCGACACATTCAAAAGTAAATGTTGAGGGTTCATCTCCAGGAAATCAATGGAAGAGTTAGGTATACTAGCATGGTAAAGCCAACACTTGGGAGGTGGAGGAGGGAGAATAAAGAGTTTAAGGCCAGCCTGGGCAACAGGTGCTTTGTCTAAAAAGAAAGTGAAGTAAAACTCAGGAGTTATTATAATTCTTGGAATATAAAACAGTACAATTTTAGGAGGGAATATTATCCCAGTACTAGGATCTCATCATGACGCTAAGGTAGGATTTCTTAAACAAGTCATGGAAAGCATCTCCTGCTGAATACATATCACTAAGAGAAAAAGATGAAGCACAGGTTGATGTGTTTGTTTGTGTATCTATATGTGCACATATAAGGAAATATGATATGTGCACACATAAGGAAATATGCTATGGCAGACCATTTGCATCCAAGCCCTGTGCAGACCATCCACAGAACAAAGGGGATAAAGAAACTTCTAAAATCAAAGAAATTGGAAAAGGACTTGAACACACATTTCAGAAAACAACATTAAAGTAGATACTATGTTGTCCATGTGATCTGTCAGCAGGGAAATAAAACAGACACAGTGTCACAGGCCTCGAGGAGGGCCTAACTTATGATGCAGAGTGTCTGCAAAGATAGAGTTCTCATGTTCTTTTTGATGATTGGAGTAAAACCTGCTTTACCTGCCTTGAAAGATGACTTGGTCATTCTGCAAAGCTGAACCTCCAGGCCTGTGAGCTGGCTCAGAGGATAAAAGTGCTGGTGTGCAGGCCCGATGACCTGAGTGTTATCCCTGGGACTCACTGAGGCCGAAGAGAAGTTGAGTCCAAAAGATGCCCTCTCACCTTCACGAATGCCCCTCCCCTACCCCATACACACATACACAGAATAAAAAGCTGAGGTAGAGGAAAAAACTAAAATAGAAACCACACACACACACACACACACACACACACACACACACGCACACACGCACACACGAATACACTTACCACACACATATAACTCCCCCATGCACACACACATATGTGTGCACACATACCACATGCACACACCTGCACACATACATGCATGTACACACACAGTCACATATATACGTCTCAGAGTGTGGGAGATGTCACAGGACAGAATGGAAAGCAACTGCTTATTTCAAAGTTGCTATCAAGACATGGTAGACTTTTTGGACAAAGTTAATAGTTTAGAATGATTGAACTTGTAGACATGAAAAAATTGAACTGAGAGTAAAGGAGACAAAGAAGTCTTAAAAATGGTCATCAAAATCTCTCAACGAAACAATCCGTGCTTATAAGTTTTTTTTTTTCAGACAATTACGGTACAGTGAAACGTCAGTTTTGATTTTTCAATCAGTTATTTGACTTCTCACTTGAATTTATTTTCAAAGACGTGTGTTTCATTGTTTGGGTCATTCTGGTCCCTGTGGTGCAGAAATGCCCGGCTGGAGGATTTAATACCCTCTAAAGGAAGATGGGGATATTCCATACTTTAGCCACAAGATGTCGCGATTGAAGACTGACCCTCTGTTGCCTAGAGATGTAGTAATGGTAGTGTGGTCTCGGTGGGGGGGTTGGGTGTGTGTGTCTGTCTGTCCTTTCCCCAGGGAATCAAGGTAGTAGATGTATAGTTCGTATGTATTTGCTTGACTATTTTTACTTTAGATTTAAGACTATTTCATGGTGGATAGATATGGCCTTCCTGCAGTCACAGGCTAAACTGGAACCAGTTTTCTAACACCACCCTGCGATGGGTAGGGTATGTAAGGGAAGATGGGTCACCCGAAGCCATAGATGGGTCTTGTGCCTGCTGTTAGGTTTTCTCTGGTTTTTACCTGTCATTGGGTCACTACAGTCAACCACAGTCCAACATGAAACTACCTGTAAGTAACAGCAAGGGAGAGAGCTGAAGTCTCTAAAGAACTCAACTCCAATTCCAGAACTCTCTGTCATAGGTAATACCACAAGCTAGCTTCCTTTCAAGTCACTTTAGCATCTCAGCAGGCTTTTCACCAGGTAGCCATCTGCTTTTTCCTTCGAACTTCTCAGTAAGAAGGGACCCACTCATGAACAGCCCCCACCATCATAGCACGGTGGCCCAAGATTACTGGCCATTTTCACTCAAAGGCAGGGAAATAGCTCAAATTATTTTAAAAATTCTACCTCATCAGGTTAATGAAGTGTTCTATAAATCCACTAAAAATAAAATAGATGTGCTAAAAATGGATAAAAGATAAAAAAAAAAGAGCAACCCAAGAACATTTACTTCTGTTAGTATATGGTAAGTCACTAAACTTCCATTTTGTATCATATGGCAAAACAACAGGTGGTATTTTTTATGTCATGGAAGAAACCCAACTAATATTTAAGTATAGCTATTTATAGGACCAAACTAAAGACGAGCCGTGGATGACTGGTATAGATGCTGTAGTGAGATAAAAGCTAGACTTGGCACTAGAAAAACTGAGTTCAAATCCTTTCCCTTCTGTAGATTCATGGTGCCTGTATTAAGGTATGCTAACATGTCTGGCTTTGATACAAAGAACTATCAGGCTTACCCTATAGCAAAGGCAACGCTTGCCAAACAAAAGCTGTCTGGAGAGGAAGAGAAAGGTGCTTTTGGTCTTTCTTCCATGTGGGCAAGAAATAAGAATCAAGCTCTCATTTGTTGGTTTCTTTATACGTATTGGAGCTTTTTGGAAACAGAGGAAGCCAGATAAACAAGGAGTAAAAATTGTGAAGCAAACTGTAAGGTGTGGTCCTCTTGAATTCTGCTTCCATAGGTAATAATCGCTCTGGGTTCCCAGATGAAAATTCCTCGGAGACAATAAAAAATAGACTTGCAGTCATGGGGTTCAGGTAGGAACCAGAGCATTCTGTCCTTAAAAGGCTACAGTGCTTGAACCTATTTTAACCATAAGGACAAAGAAAATACGAACAAGAAGAGACTGAAGAAAGGCCTGTCTGTACAGCTGTGCTCAGCGACGGCAGGAGCTTGGAACGGTGAGTGCTCAAAGCCTTCGAGTGGCCTAGGGTAAGGAGATTAATGGAGAATAGGAAGACCCGTAAAATTAAGTTGGAATGAACATTAGGGCAGAGCATTAAACTTTGGCTGTGTAATAGTTTGGATTTTAGGCAACAAAATGAGTTCTGTGATAATGGAAATCTCATTTAGGAGTAAGATAATGTAAAATAAAAAAATCACCCCTGAAAAGGTGAATGTCTGCTGTTTCGCAGACCCCCACATATGATATTACTTTCTGCCAAAGGTAGTTGTGGAAGGCTGTGTCAGTTTTTATTCCAGAAGTTTTGTTGTGTGTTTTTGCTTGCTTTTTAAGTTTTGAGGGACTGCCTCTTGCTTTGTAGGCCAGGTTGGCTGTTAATTCTTGATCTTACCGCATCTACCTCTGATGCTTCTGTCTCACACTACTATATATCCGGCTCTAAAGGAGGCTTTGAATTTGGAACACAAATGATTGCTTCCTTTCTCCAGTGGAATCATTATAAGGATCTCAAGAAAGTTCCAGACCCTCGTATGCTGAATGTTTCCTTCACATGGTCTCTTAGGAGGACATCACAGCAAAACATTTTCTATCTCCCCAAATGTGCACACTTCTTTCTTTCGTGGTCAACTCGTGTCACTAATGCAGGTGAAGCTTCTCCTGCTCTCGAGCTCACCCTTGGAGATGTCAACGTGAAGCGCATGACCTTTGCGCATGTTGGCCTCATCAATCCTTCACCTCCTTCCCTCCTAGGTGGTCGACCTCTCACCCTGCTACCATTCTCATAGAGGTGGTATGTGACTCATCACTACCGCAGCTAAGAGCCCAGGGAAAATTTCTATTTGTGCTTTCTGCATTATGTTGATTCTTACTCACACAGCTAAGTCACCTCGCTCCTCTATCCAGCATATATTCAACTCTACTGAGATCTGGAGTCCGTGTGTTCACCTGCCTTTTCGATGTCCTTCTTCCTAGATCAACACAGCTCTCTGGTTTCTTACTGAGAATACTTGTTTGTAACGGTGAGTTTTTGCTACGCCACTTTGTGCTCCAGGCGGATCACACATGTGCATGCACTCACCCAGGGTCTATCTTTGGATCCTCAAATGAAACACACACACACACAAGCTTATTTTTAGAATGCCTTGACTAACACAAAGGCTGGGCACTCCTAACCCTTCTTCTTGCTACTCCAGGTCCAATTGGGGAAGAGGCCAGTGGCCTTCCCCCTGAATTCTCACATGGCTCCTTGACTCCCTCTCCTGCAGCTCTCTCCTCTGTCTCCCTTTCTCTTCTGTCTCCCACTGCTTCCTGACCATTCTGTGTTTCCTCTCTGTCCTAGCCCTCACAACTCTTAAGAGTCCTGCGCTGAGCCCAACCATTGGCCACTGGCATTTTTATTGATGGATCAAAAACCAGTTGGGGACAAGGGCCTTTAGCATTTGGATTCACAGATTCCTGATCGAATCAAAGCATTAGAACCAATTTCCAACTCTTGTTTAGTGACATAACTACTTTGTGACTCACGCCTTTCTCTTTCCTGCTCACCTCTAGTTCTCATTTTTTAAAATGTGAAACCAGAATGTTCTTTTTAGAACTTACAGAGGTCAATCAATTCCTTGTTCAAATACTACAGCCTTTATCAAAGCTCTCAGATACAACGAGAGTCTAAACTAACCCAGCATCCTCAGATAGGAATGAAGGGAAAAGCAAATGAAAAGCATCTTTATAAGAAGAAATCCCCAGTGCAGAGCTCTATTAATCCTATTGATAAATTCATTTAAGTGTAGTCCATAATAAGTCATTTAAGTGCCGTCCAGAAACAAGGCTGAATGAATAAGGACTAGTTCAATGCATAAGCAAAGGCCTGTTCTTCTCAGGACTTCAGGTAGATAAGAGAACCATATATATAACATTCTAGAAAATATCACAAATATAAATAAGTTTTCATGAGAATTTAAATCCATGGAGAGTTTTGGAAGTTGGGACAGAAGTTCAAATGTAACATTTATGGAAATTATTATTATTATTATTATTATTATTATTATTATTATTATTTCAGTTAGAAAGATACCAAAGGAGGAAGAAAACACTGAAAGGTAGGACTAAAGAACTTTGAAAATGTGTTTATTCATGTGTGTGTGTGTGTGTGTGTGTGTATGTGTGTGCATTTAAATATGAGTTATGTATGGTATGTGTACACATGTGTATGTAGGTACTGAGAGGCCAGAAGGAGTTATAAGATGCTCTTCATTATCATTCTCTGCCTTGTGAGGCAGGGTCTTACCTCAGAGGCCAGAACTCTAGTCTCAGCTACATTGAAACCTGGTAACAATCAGTTATCTTCCTGTCTCTGGCTTTTGATCTGGGATTACATTCATTTCCAGAGATGCCAAGTGTGTTGCACAGGTACTGGAATCCAAATTCTGGTCTTTATAGCTCAGGGCAAGCATTCTTTAACTTCTGAACTTTCTCTCCAGTCATTATATAAAAATTAAAGAATGGCCCCTAGAAACATAGGCAATTAAAAAACAGGAATATGAAAGAGAATTTGAATGTTGTGGAAAGCAGAATGAGAAGATATAACAAGTATGTAGCACGTGTTGCACAGAGCAAATGGTTAGAATAAGAGAGTTATGGGAATCAGGGCATTCAGGTTTTCCTGGAACTTGTTAAAAAATGATGAGTCCATTGACAAGGGAAGAGGTTTCAACTAGGACAAGAGTGAAGACCACACCTACCAGTGCCAGAATCAACTTGCATTTCTAGAGACAGAGAAAAAAATCTTAGCAGTAGCTAGAGAGAAAAATCAACCTCAAGGGAAAGACAACTGTACTAATAGCAGACTTTGTCTTAGTAAAACATGATATGGCCAGTCATCAAAACCTAAATATTCCAACAGTTGAAAGAAAGATTGTCATATAACTCCACAGTACACCTACAACTGTGTACTAAACTAAGTCTGAAAATATGAGGACAAAATAACCATTTTAGTGTACAAGGAGATTTGTATACCATTGTCTTTCATCATAAATAACCCAATGGAGGAACTTCTCAAGATTATATCTAATATAAAGAATATATAAAAGTCATCTCCACAGAAATAGCTGTAAAGGTGCTCAAATGTTGTATTGACCCCACAGGTGACTTAAAAATCATGGTGTCTATATAAGTTGATAAAAAAATGTTTAAATTTGTGAAGGATAGAAGATATGAGATTAAAATTCAGGCAATACTGGCATGTAAGTCAGAAATAGGGCTGTCCTTATTATGTATTCCTAAGATTTTATTCAAAATAAGACTTTTTAACATTTATACTTCAAGAAATTATCACATGTGAAAAATTTCAAGAATGATTTATGGATTGAAGAATCAGGACCCATTGTTTCAAACCACCTACAAATGGACTGTGATAGTGAATAAGCACACAACCAATGATAAGAAGCCAAAAGAGATAGAAAGAGAAGTAGTAGAAACAAGTGTAAAATATCATTACTTATAATAAATGCAAGCAAGTTAAATCTGCCACAATGAGAGGCTGTCAGATTGGATAAATCCAGAGTCTAGTGGTGTGGTATTGTAAGGTATAACCAAAGTTTGGAGATGCAGGAAAGTGGAGTTCGATAGATGCAAATGAGGAGGAACTATGATAAGATAAAACTAACTTTAACAAAAAAGCAGTGGAGTATTGTTACTCATATTGTTATTAGAGTTTGACTTTGCCAAGTAGAGCAATATAGAACCATTCTGATTTTGACCTGACCTAATAAAATTTTATAGAGATATGAAAAAAATAGGAAAACTGTGAGTTCGCGCCCTGCCTATGCCATGTAGTAAGTTATAAGACCAAGAGTCATTAGTAAGAGCCTACTTCAATGTAGAGAGATATATAGATAGATGGACAGATTAGATAGATAGATAAGTAGATAGATAGATAGATAGATAGATAGATAGATAGATAGATAGATGGATAAATAGATGGAGGAGTTGGGGGATTGGGTAGAGGGTGAGGAAGTGTGTGTGTGGGGAGGTAGGAAGGAAGCTTTCTAGAGTTATAAGTAGGAATGGAGAGATTTCTTATCTTGGTGGAAGATTGAAGCATTTCTCTTTTAATTATTAGTAATCCTAGAACTCACAAATAAGGATATAAAAGAATTGAACTCTGTTTCTAGAATCTACAAACATACATCTCTATGTATATCTACACACTGGACCTTAAAAATTACAATATATATTATATTCATATACATATTGGGTTTTCATAAAAAGATAATGAGTGAATCACAAAAATTTGGGAATTTGGTGTCACATGGACCATATTTTCTTCATATGCTGAAATTAAGGTAGGAATCCATAACAGGATGAATTAAAATTCTTATGTTTTTGGAAATTAATAAAATACTCAGCTAATTGCTCATAGATCAAAGAACTATCATAGTTAAAACATAAAGCTTACTTGTAACAGTATAAGTGGCAATAGTATATATTAAAACTTAATAGATGTAAGGGAAAACAGGTTGAGAAGACCATTTACAGCACAAAATGACTACCCTGGAAAAGGAAAGAAGCTAAAAATTAATGACATAAATATCCAACTTAATAAGACCTCAAACATTTAAATCTCAGGCCCATTTGATATTTTTATTAGAAATTATCAAGGGTACCAAAGAGCTTTTATTCATGTGGATCATAACTATTAATATTTATAGAGATTAGAAGGTTTGATTTTATGACATTTATTAACTCATTTTAAACAGTAAGCTGATTATATATTAACCTTACATTTTAATAAAAGTGTTTCTCTCTAAAATACGGATTACACTGATTTGTTTGTACATTATTGGGAATCTGATCAACCTGTTGTGATTTGTTGATTTGAAATACAGATGCACCAACATGCATACAGGCATACAGGCATACAGGCATACAGGGATACAGGAATACAGGCATACAGACATACACTGTAAAAGGATAGGACTGTGAATACTGTCCTCTGACATCAGTCAAGTCTCTACAAGTGGCGGGTGCTCAAAGGTTAGTGGCAAGTCTGGAATCTGAATCCACATCAGTTGCTCTGTCATGTTCCGTCACACTAAGGTCCTTTGATATATTTTACACATTGAGTAAATGCTTTACCAAAGTGGGATTTTCTAGTATCACTTATTGATCATCTGGATGATGTTTATTGACCGAATCTCACAGATCTCTTAAATCTTCATACACTTCATTATACTATGTGGAAACTCCAGACTAGTCATTGCTCACCTCAGCAAACTCCCCACAAGTGTTGGGAAGCAGTCACATCCAAAGAGTAGTAAAATATGAACTCCAAATCTCACTTGAAAGCTTATATTTTAACAGTGATAATAAATAATTTAGGAGTGTGCATTGAAGTGACAGCCATGATTTATTTAACTTGATAAACAATCTGATGTGCCAAACTGAGTACGCATAGTTTGCATGCCCAGCTTTTGGAAGTAACAGTGCTTTCTTAGAAAGATGGTTAGTTTAGCTGGCAACTCAACAGTCATAGAAGTGCTTTTGCTAAAAGTGAGCATCCTTTGTTAAAACAGAGCAGAAGTGCTTTATTGGGAAATCTCAACCCATTATATAGTATTAAGCAGACATGTGAGTATGGATTGGCTCTCAAAATCTGTTTTCATGGTTTTAGTAAGGACATGTGATTAGTTTATTTTGTTGTTATTGTAAGTATGAATACATGTTATAAATGGAAGTGTACATGCTGCAGCATACATGTGAAAGTCAGAAAAGAACATTTAGGAGCCACCAGACTTGGCTCTCTCCATTCTTTCCTCCCTATCTCCCTTTTTCCCTCCCTCCCTCCCTCTCTCCCTCCCTCCCTCCCTCCTTCCTTCCTTCCTCCCTTCCTTCCTTCCTTCCTTCTTTCTTTCCTTCCTGAGACAGGTTCTCATGTAGCCTAGGCTGGCCTCAAACTTATATAATTGACGATGACCTTTAATTCCTGACCCTCCTGCCTCTACTTCCCAAATTCTGATGTCATAGGCATGTGCTATCATGTTGGGATTTGCCCTTATTTTTGGAAATAAAATTTTATTGGACACAATCATTTCTATTCTTGTAAATATTGTCCATGGCAACTTTCCTATGATGGTGACGCAAGCAGTACAGTTGTAATGATGAGATGATTATGTAGCTCACAAAGCCCAAAGCAGTATTTTCATACTACTAACAAAATGCTAGTATTCTGATTTCCTAAGGAATTTTTACAATGTTAACAGGAAAAAAAATCAGACTAATTGGAAATGGGTAAAACCCTCGAACAAGCAAATCACAAAAGGAAAAAAATACATGAAAAATCAAAAGTGATGAGAAAAATAAAAATAAAATGTATGATAAATTATGATTCTTTTTTTCTGAAGTGGGCCCAATGAAATATTATCCTATATAAGAGTTACCTTGGTTCTGGTGTCGTCACAGCAATAGAACAGTGACTAAGACACTCATCAATCCTTTCTCATTTCTATCTCTGTAGCCTCTTCTCATCCACCCACTAGGTCAGGCCTGCCATTACCTAAGGTCATCATATCACCCTGGTGGTGATAATCATGCTAAGCATCATGTACCATCTCGTTTACAAATCCATCTCTTTATACATCTCTGAATTTCTACCCGAGTTTTAGAGTCAGTTCTATGGAAGTCCATACTGTCAACATTCACACTCAGACCACAGGAAAGCTTTGCCATCTCTATGATGGCCCTTGACACAGCTGAGCCCATGTCAACACTACACAGTCACAAAGGACTTCCTCTGCTCTTTATGCGTTCACTCAGATCGCCACACACAACAGTTCCTGGTCTGTGACTTTACGCATTTATTTAATTAGTTAAGCTGGAGTTAGAAAAAAACAGAATGTCCAAAAAAAGTTTGGGTGTATAGTCTCTGATGAAGTCCACAACCTACTGGCAAAACGTCAGAGAAGGAAAGTTTTTTTTTTCCCCTGCAAACATGCATCACCCCAGATTTGTGTTGAGTTGGTTGGATACACCGGCTGCCATCTTCTAAAGATCGGCCAGAAGAATTTCTCTTCGCTAAGCCTCTGAGGTGACTTCTAGTTTGAATTCATGTGCAAACTAGAATAACTCACAGGTGGATTTCTGTCTTAGTTACTGCCCTCATTATCATGATTATCATCAGCAATTATACTGTTATTTTAAATCAAATATAGATTAATTCTTTGCTTTCCAGCTGCTATGAGGAGGCCAGAGAAAGCCCAGGCATTGTCACAGAGAAGAGAAGGAAATGATCAGTCTGTAGACCTGCACAGATGTGGGGACTCCATTTGCCCAGGGAGAGGTCAGGTCATTGTGCTTGCTATGTCTGCTTCAGAAAGAATGGCCCCTGGACTGGGGGCAGGGAGCATTAGTGTTGTTTTTTTTTCTACATGGATGCTGTGTCTAAGTGCCTTCTGTGCACTTACACCTAGAGATTTGTGCTTTGCTCTTGACTTTCATCAGGGAAACATCTTTGTGTAGTAGACAGAAGTTAATGCAGAGACTTAGAACTGCCCTAAGGGCTGAGAAGAAGTAACAATTGCATGTCCCTGAATGGGACAGCTATATGATCCCCTTCAAAGTCATGGGAGATGGGTTGGGAAGAATGTTAAGAACCAGAAGAATAAGAGATGTGCTGGGCAAAGATGTCTTCTAGGTATAACATGGCCAGTGCACTTGTGAACCCACAACCTATAAGGCTTGCATGATGGGTGTCTGTCACCATCTCATCACAGGTACATACAGGAGAGCCTCACAGGGCTCCATCCCTCCCTGAGTTACTAGTTGCCAAGGGAGGGTTCCACTTCCTTCAGTGGGATAGCCACTGATAAGTTGCCACGTTCCAGTAAATAATCTCCAACTCAGGTTCATGTAAATACTCTGATTAAAATCAGTGGATCATCAAAGAAAAGCAAAAAAAAAAAAAAAAAAAGTGAAATAAAGACAGACGAGTCATGAAGGTAGGAGAATGACCTAGGTTTTTGGTGGGAAGAGGGAGGTAATCAAATTTAGAGGCAAAAATGACCAAAAGTTTGTGACATACGTGTATGAACCTCTGGAAGAATAACACAAAATTATGACTCCATGGAAAGGACCTAGTTCATGAGATGGAAGTCTCTCAGGATTAGCCACTGACTGGTAGTGAGCATCTTGGACACGCTCCATACAGCAACGTTTCCATCAATTTACATTTACTTTCGAGTGAGATGCACTGTTTTCGAGAAGATGTAGGGGATCCCTGTGCACCTCATTCCAGAGATGAGGAATCAGAAGGAAGTGAGGCCATGTCTTATAGCTAGAAACCAGCAAAGTCAATTTCCAAGTCATCTGACCTTTTAAATTTGAATTATTTCAACAATGAAGTCTTTGTCTTGATTTCATTAATCTTAGCACTTGGAAATTTCTTTAGCTCTATAAATCATAGTTTTTTTCATGTGGCAGGGGGAGGGATTCTAGTTCGTAGTAAACCTTAAAGAATTATCTCCTCTCTTCGAGCAAGTTGTATCCATCCCCGCTCTAAAAGGACAGTGCCCAGATGACTCATGTCAGTAAAGACCTTAAGAAAACTTAGCTCAGGTTCCAATTCCTTTCTCATCTCCTGCATTTATCATTGTTCAGCATGATGACCAGATAGTGGAACAGTCTCTTCATTTACTGTTACTAGATTCTCAACACACCTTTAAGACGAGCAGCGTTTGATAAATTCATTTTCTTTTAAGTCTTCTTTTGTTAGTTTGACATTGGCATGCAGAGTAATAAGTTTGAATGTGTGTTTTTTTTATTCTTGCTTCTTTCTCTTTTCCCCTCTACTCCCAGTCTTCTCCCATTCCTTTTCTCCCTCCTGTTGTTCTTCCTTCTTCCACCTTCTGCTTTTACAACGAATGGTAGCAATACCTTCTAACAATTTCATACAAGAATTGTAAACAAACTTTCTCCCAGCTTGTACATTCAAAATTTTACATTATCCGTAAATCATAATGAACTATTTTCGAATATTGTGGGTTTTTTGTTGCATTATAGCTTTCTGACCCTCGCAATTTAATCTTAGAGTTAGCGTGCATCATAGAAGACATATACTAAGTACTATTGTTTACTTGGGTCTTGAAGGGGTGTACAATACGACTATCGTGAAACAAGTCTTACCATATATAAGAAAATATACAGAATTTTTAGGATTAGACATGTAAGCAGGGAAATCAGATAGGAAACAGCCATTTCAAAGTAGAGGTAAGTAGGGACATGCCAGACTAGGTAGTTGGCATGGGCCAGAAATTGATGTTGCAGATATCACGCTGACATAGGTGTGGTCCCTACGGTCATTAGTGAGGACATTGGTGTGGTGAGAGCAGTGATCGTAGGACGGATGGCAGTGAAGAGCTGACAGAGAGCCGTCATGGTGTTTGCCCTGCAGTTTCTTTACCAGCTTCAGCTCATGAGGTAGCTGAGCATCTATCTCTAGGAGGAGATCTCAGACTAGAGAGTGAAGGTGAAGAAAATTAAATATGACAACAAAACTTTTCTCCTTCCATCTTCTCCCCCGTTCATTGTTATTCCCTTTTCAGTCTTAAAATTGCATGGTTTTTTAGTGCTAACTTGGCCAAGTCAATATGTTGTTATGTATTATGTTATGGACGAATATCTAAGTGGCTCGAACTTGCCCATTTGGGCTGGTTATCTTTTGTTTAGAGCCTTGGTTGTTTCTAAGAATTTCTTGATGGAAGAAACACCTTTTACTGTTTGAGGTCCAGAAATGCAAGTGTCATATTCCATCCCTGCCCGGCAAAGCTTGGGAATAAGAGCGAGAGGCCGGAGCCAAAAGGCGTGCTCCCAGCCACACCGAAGATCCATTCTGAATGACTCGAGAAAAACAAATTTCCATGCAAATCAAAAAGTAACAAACAAAACGAAGCCCCGAGGATGAAATAATTTCTCAATCAAAAATCACTTTGGTTGAAATATGCACTGATACCTGCATTTGCAAAAACAGAAATATGAGCCTGAAAAAGAATGAGAGTCCCCTCCACCAAATAAATCCTGACTGCCGTTGGTGGTACTCAGAGGTTTTCCAAATGAGATTTAAACATACATTTTGTGAGCAAGCAGGAATGACTGATTTTCAGACTGGTCTGCTTCCATCCATCCCTTTTGCTGGCATTATTTTAGCCTGATCTTTTTAACCACATGTGCATTATGTGTTCATTGCACTCCAGGATAATCTCAAGATATCAGGCAAGGACCATGCTGTTTAGCAGATTCCTCCTGGAAGAATAAAAACAAACAAACAAACAAACAAACCTAGAAGACAAAAACCAAACCAACCAAATAAACAAACAGAAAAACCCTCAAACAAACCAACCCCAGGCCCAGCAAACAAAACAACAAAATCCCCCAAAACCAACAAACCTCAGAACCCCCTAATAATTTAAATGTATGAAATCCAGAAGCACCCCCAGAGACAAGAGCCTTCAGTGGGGAGAAAAAATATTGTAACTTTTCTTTTTCGCATCTTTTGAGAAATCTTTTGGGGAAGACACAGGTCCAGAATGGTCCTACTGTTCATTCTCTGCTCCAGTTGTACAGTGCAGGTTTCGGAGTGGCTGTGTGCAGCTGTTAGGACTCCTAAACTGATTATCAGTCGAGCAGGTGGTGCCCATGAACCTGTCCTGAGGTCAGGTCCCCCCACCCCTTAGTCTTTAAAGTCTGACGTCCAACCTTTTGCAGACTTTGGCTCAGTGAGTAGTTAACAAAACTACGTGGTAACTAGTGCACAGCTGCGAGCTGCCTTCGCCTCTTTATGGGAGCTGACCTTGGTCTGCACAATAGTCAGGAATCTGTGGGAATGGACGAACTGCAAGTAAGGTTGCCGCGGAGTTTCCTGTTTTCATTCAGATGTGTACAAATTACCTCAACATGCCCTCTCTTTTCCTCCCCCCCTCGCAAACACTAAGGTCTGAAAGAAAGTCTTGTTACTCTGTTGCCACTTAGGTTTCCCTGAGCCTGCATTATCTCCTCACAGCCTTAATGACTTCCTGCTGAGAGAGGTTCTGTAGCCGTCTTGGCAGCAGGGCTAAGAATAGCATTAAATGCAAGGTTATCTAGGCATTACACCCACTGTAACATGCAATTAACTCTCCTCTTCCATTTTCATTACACAATTATTCATTAATGTCAATTTAATTTTATGCATTGTTCTACATGACCGAAGGCTGATTACGGGCCTTTTCACTCCAATATCCCAAGTTAACTGGTGCCAGCCGCACTCAGGGCTGCCTAATTGCAATTTAGCCCAGACAATTCCTCCCATTTTTGCCCTCCAGTAATGGAACAACAGATCATGGCCAGGTAAAGATTTTAAGGTGGAAATAAAGCCCAAGCTATGAAAACGTTAAAGTTCAGAAAAGCCTCTTTTTTTCCTCTCTCTCTCTATTCCTTTCATTTAATGGAATAAAGACTTTCTGAGGGCTGGGGAAAATTAAATGAAAAAAGTTTTACCTTTATTATTATTATTATCATTATCGTCATCATCATCATCATCATTATTACTTTCTTTTTAAAGCACGAACCTTCTGTGCATTGTAGCTTTGTAGTTTTCAGCGTCATTACCAATGTGGCGATACATCCCAGGTCTGAGGACCACACTGGACTCCTTAATTTCAGGGACACCATTCCAATGCTGTGCAGACCCCAACCTGTGGCCCCCAAAGGACTCTATGGGAACTCTGGCCAGGAGTATGCGCAAACTTCACGGGTTTCCTTCATATGGCTGAGTACTTATTTTTGTTACTATTTCAGAAGGTTGTGAAATTCAGCCTTTCTAGTTAGCAGAGAGCTTTCTCAGGAGGGAACAAGACAGAGACTCTTGTTTGCTTCAAAGTTCCTCGCTGCAGTCTTCCTCCCCATCCAGATAAACCCCAGAGATCGCCACCTTAAAATCCGTGCAGTGGATCAAAGTCCAGGCACTCGTGCTATCCTTTCATCTGCGCAAACAGCTCGTCATCAGCATTTCTAGTTTTAGAAAAACAATTAGTAGACAATTGCCAAGAATTAAGATTTACAAAACTATTAACAAAGACGCTTGCCTGTTCTCTGCTTTCCGTTGGAAGTGACTGTGATTCTAGGTGGAGGTGAGTCAGGGTATCTGTGTGTCCTGCCCCACAATGAGTTACTGGGTTCGTTTCAAAACAAGGCTCAGTGCTAACTTCTTTTGCAGGCTCCAGATAGTCCCAATAATGAGTAGACAGATGTGGTTAAGCTATGGGTGATGCCCAAGGCTAGGCAGCCAGATTTCCTTTTCTAAAGCAACAATTAGGCAAACAAGGTACAAACAAGCATTATTGAACCTCCCTTCTTGCCACTGTGGGCAGAGCTGTGTCAGCATTTCCATTTGAAACTTCTCCTTTTCAGGGTCTTTTTAAACTCAGCCATAAAAATTAGTTCCAAGTGAAAACTTGGCATGCAAACTTTCAGCCTCAGAGTGAACTTTTTTTTTTCCTCCACAAATTGTCAAAAGGAGGGGGTGGGTAGTATCAGTCCCATGGCTATTTTTACTTTTTTTTTTTAAACGGCATAAAAATAGAAAACAGAAACGCACTGTACTGACTGTGCACTCTTTTGGAACTCTGACAGAAGCATTTATAGGCCATTAGGAGGCACGAGAATACGTGAACCACTGTGGGTTTCTTTGCCAATGTAAGGCTAACCTCATCAGTGTTTGTAAGGTGATTTTTCAAAAAATATTCTTGATGACAGTTGTCTCTCCCATCACCTGGAACAGACCTGCCTTATCAATAGGTCTGAAGGTTCTAGTATACATTACAGTGAGTCTCTGTGATCTGTTAGCTTGAAAACCCCTAGCCCTGAAGAGTCTGTCAATAGAAATTTGGTCACCAGACCACAGAGCCTGGAGACAGCTTTCACGGAAGCCAGGGCTACTTCTTCCAGCTTGTAGGGAATCCGTTGCGCCCATGTGTGAGCATGAGCGAGTTTACAGACTCCTCCCTTGAGAGCAGTGGGCCACGATCCTCCTCAATATTACTCTAGGGGAGCATGAAAGAACTGTAAATAGCAGCGCTCAAAACTTAATTGACGTAATTCAGGCAGAGTTTTGCAAGCTTGGTGACACAGACCAACTGTGGTAATAGAATCACACTTGTGGCTAACCGTGACTCATCCCATTGTTTGAAACTTCCAGCTGAGGTCTGGGACAAGCCTGTGAGGTTTGGGAGCCAGATGGGCTGTGACAACTTAGTACAACCTGACAAGGAAAACAGCAGTCAATTTTTTTTTTTTTTTTTAAAAAGGCTCCAAGTTCCAGGGCTTACCATTTGTCAAAAACATAATGAAAAAGCTCTCATTGGTATTATTTTAATATCATTATTACCACCCTTTCGCTCAGAATGCTGGGTTGGGTTTCGTTGAGACCATAACTACTAAACTTACGCCTCCCCCTTTGATTGTACACTTAATTTATATGTTACTAATAGCTAGCTGCTGTGTAAAGCCTTTTTGATTCATGCTCTGCTTGCTTTCCTTCTGTGAGGTTTATGGTCAGGGGACCTAATTTTCTGGCTTCATTATAAGCTGCATTTTGGGCAAGATATGAACTAATGGGGTTGAATTTAGGCCCTCGACTTTGCCTCAGAAGTCAGAGCATGGCTTTGTAACAAAGAGGTATTTAACGGTGCCATTGGAGCATTGAGCTTCCTGAAGCCCACATATGATTAGAAGCTAAATATCTAAAAATCCATTTATTTGCTTAATAACAGTACCAAATTGAACCCGTCTGTGGTTGGTACATTATAAAACCACTAAAGGACTCTTTGGAGGTACTGTGTATGTGATTACTAACTTCATGGATTTTAGCTAACACCATTCCAATCAATTCACGTCAAATCATTTTTTTCCTTGGGAACCACAGACCTGGCCCAGTAGCACCCCGTTCCTGTGGTCATGAGCATCACAGTATTGTTTAATTATGTGAATGCTAGTGTGTTCTCTCTCCAAACTCTATTCTTTGATAGACAAGATGTGTGTGTGTGTGTGTGTGTGTGTGTGTGTATCTCCCTCAATTGCAGCATAGCATGAATGTACTGTAGACAAAGAACATTTTACATGCAAGGGTTAATGGTGAATTGGGTACATTAAGACATGCCTAGACATGTCATATGTACATCATTTAAAAAAAAATGTTCCAACTCTCTCTTACTAAGCAACCGCTGTCCTATTGCTCGGTCTGTATGGAGAAACTGAGGCACACAGTGTCATTAGTCTTGACAGAGGCTGCATGTTGTAAGTCACACTGTGACTACCTTCATCTCAAGACCTGTCAAGAAGTTTGACTTTTCTTGTAACTTTGCATGTTGGGTGTTGAATGACCACACCGTAAAGCTCTGGTTCTTGTGCCTGTCAGGAGCTGGGTTTAGCTGGTGAACTCTACATCTGCACTGGAAACAGCTGGGAACTAAAAGACACTATGTCATAGAGAAGAAAAGGTTTGGCGTAGAGACTAGGTACCATTACAGTGAGCAAAACAGGAAGCCCCCCCCAGACCCCCTCCCCTGGAAGAGGTGTGGCAGTTTTGAGACTTAAAGGATCTGAAGGCTTGACATTGCTGACTGGGAGGTAGTAGCTGTTTCTGTTGTGTGGAGGGAAGGGAGGAGAAATCAAGTTTATTGCTGGGGAAGACAGTCAAACCTGGGGAAGGAAATGAGAGAGGGTTTCTAGGTTAAGTGGAGAACCAGCTGAGCAGCAGAAACACCTCAAAGAAAAGCGGTGGTCATTGAGTCAATCAGTCAAGCCTCAGCTTAGGAGAGCATCTTTGCGTTCGTTTGGCAACCTGGCCGGGGATCTATTCAGCAGAGCTTCATGCTCTTGCTTGGGAAGTGGCTGTAGCAGACCTTCTCTAGGTGAGGCAACAGATACTCCCGCCTCCTTCCTGAGGCCTTCGGTGGAGGCGGGGCGAAGCTGCTTCAGTCAGAGGTCTTCAGAGTGTAAGGACCTGGAGGAGGTGGGCCGTGGTTAGTCTGTGTTCACCACGGCCTGTGACCTGAGTCTTTGTGGCTGGCAGCCTTTCAAACTGAGAATCACACAACGAGCAGCATATCTAGGATTAAGACCTCAGCCTGGAGCTGAGGAAGATGGTTCAGGTGGTACAGGCTTGCTGTGTACCCAGAAGGCCTTGAGTGAGATCCCCTGCACACCTGTTACGGCTGGGCATGGTGGTATATACTATACCTATAATGTCTATGCTGGGGAGACCAGGAAGGGAGTGGGGAGATCCCTGAGGTGGACTGGCCAGCCTGCTTAACTGAACGGAGGAGCTTAAAGCTCAGTGAGAGACTCTCTCAAAAGCAAAGGGAAAAGATTCAAGGAAGTCACCTTGTTTGGACCTCTGCCTCTCTCATGCTCGCATACATGTATGCACATGCACACAGATACCACATATATGTTTACACACTCAAGCGCACGTGTACACAGACACACATACACACACACACATACACACACACACACACACACACACACACACAGCACAGACACGTAGCTTCCCACATTAATATCCAGAGTATCCAACTAAATTCAACGATTCCTAGCCTATCTCTCCCTAAGAGCACTTTCCCAGTCATCCCAGTATCTCATAAAATCTGACCCAGAAGGTAATGTGTTCTGAAAAATCTAAATTGACACCCAGCTATTAATGAGCTGGGTCATCATAAAGCCGTTATTGGGATGACTGGGTGCGGCCACCCACTCAGAAAAAGATCCCATTTGGAACCCACTCGAAACATTCAGGTTTGGCGTGAGTTGTCTCTGCCAAGCATTGGAGATTTAGGAGACATTCTCCTGGGTCCACAGGAGGTCCTGGTCTAGCCCAGACCTGTGGGCCTTGACATGGGAAAGTATTTCAAGGAAGTCCTTTAGAGCCTCAGATCATGTTTTCTCCACGTATCACATCAAAACTGTTTCTGTAAGGGAAGAAGATGGACGTTTTTCACGTGTTGTAGAGGGTGAGAATGCAGTCTTCAGGGCCACACCCTTTCCCCTAGGACTTAGCTTGTCTCCTCGGACAAGGTCCTTGAGTCGCCAGGACCTGAAGCAGACATTCGGTTTGCACCCCTGTGCTTCCTGAGCTCTGAGTTCGTTCCTAATATATCTTTGAGGCTGTGCAGATTATTAAGCCTAATTAGACAGAGTTCTCCTCAGTTAGGATAATTAGCAGGTACCAGCTTTGAGTCAGAGACCCTAGGCTACCATCCAAACTCTCAGGATCTGAAAGACCTAGAATGACTCACATAATTTTTTTAGATTCCCAATTTCCTTGTCTTTAAAATGTGCTGAGAAACAGTCCCTCATGACCTGAGCCTTGAAAAGTATCAAACAAGACACCTCATGGGAACTTTCTTAAATAAAACACTCTTCGAATGTTACAGTAAATGAGGATGAAAATACGATTTTAAAAATGTGATAATGTTTGTATTGACATAGTTTATATCTGTGTATAATATCTCTCCTCCCACCACCCCCTAAAACGCAAAACAAACAAGAAATTGGTTTTCGAAAAGACTGCATTCCTGCCAATTTTTTTTATTCTAAATTGAGTGTTATTGGAAGGTTACAAGGCACAAAAAGCGGCACACTCTAAATCATTCCTCTTAAAATAGATCAACATGTTCACAGTGGTTGTTTAAAGGTAGTAAGGACGTTGAAAAAAAAACTTTCAGTTTTTCCCTTTCTGTAGTCTCAATCACTGATCCATATTGGTGTAATCATTAAGCAAAAAGCATTTAAAAATAAGTCTTGTGGTTTGCTCGTAAAGATCTCTACTCAATAGCAGCACCAGTCGCTGCCATTTATAGATTTCTTGCTCTATGACGTATGGTTTCCATCCTTTGTTTGCTTTCGCGTATGTGCATGTGTGTGCAGATACATGCATGCACAGGACAGAGGACTCCCCTGAATGCCCCTCCTCGGTTGTTTTCACCCTGTTGTGGTGAGACAGGAGCTGTCACTGGCCTGGTCCTCACCATGGAGACTCAACTGGTTGTCCAGCAAACCCTGGCATCTGTGTACCTGTCTCAACTTCTCCAGCACTGAGATTACAAGCACATATCATCACCGAGGCAGCCTTTCGCTTGGATTATGAATGTCAAATCCAAGCCTTCTTTACTGACTGAGCCGTGTTTCCAGCCTCAAGGGACATACTTTGGCTTCTCATTTTAAAAAGAAATACAGCATGCTACATATTATGGCCTCATTTGCTGATAGCCCGAGGCTCGTAGAGACTAGATTACTTGCTCAAGATTACATAGCAAAATCTCAGTCTCACTGGGTCCGGGACACTTTATGTCTTGCCCTGTGCCGTGTGATACTGCTGGTTTGATACTGAGACCTAGTACTTAACCCTTTGCCATAGTACTGCCAAAGTACAATTGTACTTTAACTAGGAGATGTCCCGTAACCTCATCCTTGCGTTAAGCTGTGATGGAGAGAGGACTGGCCTTTCCTAGGAGAGGAGAACCAAGTTCCAGATCTGACTGACCATCACTAGCTATGCAGTGACGTCACACAGGTCTTCTGACCACCCTGGAGCCTGTGGTTTTTCTGTCGATACAGAGAAGACTGTCCATTAAACAAATGGCCTTCAAATGAGCTTGAGCTGCAGGCCTAACCATTTCTAGGGAATGACTTTAGTTGGTTGGTTCATATGTCAGTGTCTCCTTGGCCTTCAGGATCCTGAAAAAAAATGAGTGAAACGTCAGTTTAGACTGTGTAGTTTGACATACCTGGGATCTTTGATAATGGCCCCGTCTTCCCCAGCAGTAGATTGCTATGCCTTTTCTGGGCTTTATTGATAAAATAACCCTTCATTTTTTTGCCTTAATTATCATTAGAAACAAAACAATAAATAATGAAAACAAAACACATGTGGCTTTATGAGTGCACAGAAGGATTTCCAACTACTATAGGAACCAGCAAGCCTGGACTTCTCATGGGTGATGGCGAACATAGCTTGTACTTTATTACATTCAGACTCTGGTCTTGTCTCCTCTGTTTCCCCTTCGTCCTTTCTTTCTATGAAGTTCTTGAATTCCTAAGTTTGTTCTTATCCTTAAACATCTGTCTTGAAGAACTGCATGCCAGGTGATGATTTCCTTTTTTTTTGTTTGTCTTGTACTTTGTGCGTGGAGTTGTTCAAAAGAGTGATGCTCTTTGGTGTGGGAGATGCTGAGGACAGCTGTCACTGCTCATTTGCTGTCTTGAGACATGGTCCTCACGATGTAGCTCAGCCAGCTTGGAAGTCACAGCGTAGCCCAGGGCAGACTGCAGACTCCCAGTCCTGTTGTCTCAGTGCTGAGATGACAGATGCCATCTCGTGCATGGCCTTCCTGTCTGAGGTATTTCAGCACTACAAAAACCCCATCTAGAAATCCATCTTTATTTTTAAGGGGTAATCATTGCAGGCGTTCTTTCTTCTTTAACTCTTTCCAAAAACAAACAAACAAACAAACAAGCAAACAAAACAAAAAAAAAAAACCCCACAATTGCTCACTGCTTACTAGTCCTTTTCTTTTCTTTTCTTTTCTTTTCTTTTCTTTTCTTTTCTTTTCTTTTCTCTTTCTTTTCTATTCTTTTCTCTTCTCTTCTCTTCTCTTCTCTTCTCTTCTCTTCTTTTCTTTTCTTTTCTTTTTATATTATTTTCTATATTCTTTGTTTACATTCCAAATGATTATCCATTTCCCGATTCCCCCCTCCCCATAAGTCCCATAAGCCCTCCTCCCTCTGCCCATTCCCCAATCAACCCCCTCCCACTTCTCTGTCCTGTTAATCCCCTACAATGCTGCATCAAGCCTTTCCAGGACCAGGGCTCTCTCCTTCCTTCTTCTTGGGAATGATTTGATATGTGAATTGTGTCTAGGATATTCAGAGCTTCTGGGCTAATATCCACTTATCAGTGACTGCATTCCATGTGTGTTCTTTTGTGAATGAGTTACCTCACTTAGGATGATATTTTCCAGTTCCAACAATTTGCCTAAGCATTTCATGAATTCATTGTTTTTAATTGCTGAGTAGTATTCCATTGTGTAAAAATACCAGGTTTTCTGTATCTATTCCTCCTTGAGAAACATCTGGGTTCTTTCCAGCTTCTGGCTATTATAAATAAGGCTGCTATGAACATAGTGGAGCATGCTGGGGAATCTTCTGGGTATATGCCCAGGAGTGGTATGGCAGCGTCCTCCGGAAGTGTCGTGCCCAGTTTTCTGAGGAACCTCCAGACTGATTTCCAGAGTGGTTGTACCAATCTACATCCCCACCAGCAGTGGAGGAGTGTTCCTCTTTCTCCACATTCTCACCAACACCTGCTATCTCCTGAGTTTTTAATCTTAGCCATTCTGACTGGTGTGAGGTGAAATCTCAGGGTTGTTTTGATTTACATTTTCCTAATGACTAATGATGCTGAACATTTCTTAATGTACTTCTCATACATCTGAAGTTCTTCAGGTGAAAATTCTTTGTTTAGCTCTGTACCCCATTTTTAATAGAGTTATTTGGTTCTCTGGGGCCTAACTTCTTGAGTTCTTTGTATATATTAGATATTAGCCCTCTGTCAGATGTAGGGTTGGTGAAGATCCTTTCCCAATTTATTGGTTGCCGTTTTGTCCTTTTGACAGTGTTCTTTGCCTTATAGAAACTTTGTAATTTTATGAGGTCCCATTTGTCAATTCTTGATCTCAGCGCATAAGCTATTGGTGTTCTGTTTAGGAACTTTTCCCCTGGGCCCATGTCCTCAAGTGTCTTCCCCAGTTTCTTTTCTACTATTCCTAAGATTTCACTATGCTCGCTGTAGATCCCAGATACAGCGTTTAAAGCATGTCCACTTGTCTTTGTGCAAGCGTCCGTCCCCAGCAGGACTGAAAAGAGAGGAGAGGGATATGGCCATCCCATGCACAGATACTTGCTGAACGGGCGTATAAGGACTCCTGTAGATAAGAGGATATTACTGTGGGAGTCCTCAGTTGAGTATGCACAAGAAAAAAAATGTGGTTATATCAGCGAGAAAGCAAGCCAAACCGCCGCACCGGGCATAGGAGAGTGTCGAAGGGCGCCCTGCCCTCTCTCCTTCTCGCCGTGGGAAATGTCAGCAGCACGTAGTAATTTTACGTGGGGGTGGGAAGGAGTTTCTCTCCAGGGCTTCCTCTGTAAACTTCTTGTTATCATTCCAGTTGGCCATTGCGTTTATTTCATTTGTGAAGACCATGTTTTGGATTAGTGTTGGGCATAAGCAAATGGCGATTCTTGATCCGCTCTGAATGTTCAAACGGCTCACCGAGGAACCCGTGCAGCTGTTGGAGGACGTGTAATGGCATCGGGCACTGAGCTGGAGCAGAGCCTGGTGCCAGGCATTTCTGGCAGCGGCTGTCATTCTAGCAGTTCTCCCAGCGAACCAGCTACCGTCGGTGGCTGAGCGAGGGATGAGACCCTTCAGTAGGCCACATGATGGAGTGGACCTCTGAAGAAGAAGAGAGAGAAGCTGCTGGAGTCAGGAGTGATCGCATTCAGCATCCGATTCCCACTGCCTGGAGCTGGGTGCTCATAGACCAAAATGGCCTGTCCTGTGACCTGCCTGCTTACAGCCTCTCGCGCCCGCTCTGTGTCGCTGCTGGTCACCGGAAGCCACAGTGGATGCGTTTCAATGCTCTTGAGGAGTCTTTGGGAGTGTGATGATTGTTCTCTCTCATATTCTAATTTTACTTTGTGCTCAGAGATTCTGGGCATATTGGTCCTTGCCCTAATTCCTTTTTTATTGCAACTGACCAATATGAAAAATTACTATGATTAAAGTTTAGGGTAAATTACCAGGCTCTTTCAAATCATTAATAAAAACTGTTCACATTTTCTAATCTCATGCACATAATTAGGGCTGAGGATGTGGTTCTGTGGTAGAGCACTTGCTAAGTTTGTGCAAAGCCTTATATTTAACCTCCAGAAACACCACACACACACACACACACACACACACACCACAGGCATTTACCATACACATACATACCACATTTATACACACACATACATATACATACATACACATACACATAAATGCATGCACATGCAGACATATAAACACACACATACAGATAGACATACGTACACACAGCAAAGACAATAACAAGCAAATGAAAATAATTAAAAACACCCACCACTTATGTCTATAGTTTTTCTTGCTCTACATTTTCCTACTCTTTTTTTTAAATATACCTAAATATACATATATAGGGAAAGGCTATTAAGTCACAGACCAGTTATGAAGAAGCAGGAGGTATTTTTAGGCTGGCCACTGAAAGAAAATTTGCTAATTTAATTAATTCAGATTATATGTATCAATTTTCATTTTTCTTGGTAAAACATAACACCTAATAAAAGTAACTAAAGAAAGGGCAGTTTGCTTTGGTTCATAGTTGAATGGTCCATCCTGGGAAGGTGTGGTCATAGCAGGTGTTTTGTTCATAGTTGGGGGGATCAGGAGGCAGAGATGGGGGCCCATCAGTGGCTTTTTCCTTTTTATTCTTTCATGACCCAGGCCACGGGGCGAGGGGGCCATGCACATTTAGGGTGAGTGTCCCCTCTGAATTTAAACCTTCCTGGAAATGCTCTCACAGACAGGTCTAGAGATAGATGTGTCTCCCAGGTGGTTCTAAGTCTAGTTAACAGTGAACATTAACTGTCACAGCAGATTAGCTGTCAATCAAGCGCTGATGTACATGAAGACATGGGTGCAGCCTGAATATGTTTATCCACTCGTGGGCGGGGCCACTCCTCTTATTCCCACTGGCAAGAGTGCTCCATGATGCTTGAACTCACAGTCTCTTGAGGTTCAAGTGTGCGAGGTCCTCACCGTAAGACACAGTTCCACAGAGTACAGAACAGAATCATACTCTTCCTGAAAGATACCCCATTACAAAGGACATTGGTCAGATCTTGTGTTATACATTAATTAACTTCTCTCATTCACAATCATTTATCAAGCACGTTCATTAGGGTTTTAGATCGTCCATAAATAGCACTACTTTTTCTTGGCATGTGTTTAGAACCATTTCGGAAGACAGATACGTTGTCGTGGATATACAGATCAATAGATCACCTTTATTACAGCTAGGTCTGATTGGAGAAATGACCACAGAGGCATTTTAACATAATCAGCATGGTCCCAGTTAAATGTATCACTCAACCTTCTCACCAAGCTTTTGGCGCAGTGGAGACAGAATGTGGATTCTAAAGGGAGGCTGACTCCTTGCCATGTGTGTGTCATGTTCCTCTTGACAAACCTGTCAACAAGTGACGTTTCTCTCCCTGCAAGGAGCCTTGAGAGGGGGTAAGTGGACATGGAGCCTCTAAGAAGCTAGAAAGTGGATTTCCCCAACCTTTCCTGAAGGAACGTGAGAAGGAGGTAGGTGACTATTCTTCCGAGGATCAGGCAGTATATTAGACAGAAGGAAGCCGAGAATGAGTTAGAGTGGAGAATAAAGGTTATGAAGCGTCTGCTTCAACCTAACGGATAGAAAACTAAAGGGTGGGGCAGGGGCCTGGGCTGCATTGGCAGAGCAGACTGAGTAGGTTTACTCGCACAGGATATCACGCAGCATTGTTAGTGTGATGTCACATGACCTACAATGTCACACTTCTTCCCCTCAGCAGTACCCCAAGTGGACCTCATATATATCCCCAAACACATAGTGACAAGAGGTACCATCCTATAAGAACTCCCAATTCAGTGACCCCGATGGCATCAAAGCAATTCCTCAAATAGCAGCCTCTCAAGGGGGCAATGACGCTGGCGTGTTTGCAGTGTAAGATGGTGACAGACATTCTCTGGCTGTCATCGCTGTCACACTTCTTTATGAACCCAGTGGGGCACTCCGGCTTCCTCGAAGGATCTAGAGCCTTGTATCATTCTCCCTGTTGACCTGCTTTCTCACCCCCTTGGCGTCAGAAGGACACTAAAGGGAACTCCTGACTGTGCAGTGACAAGGAGTTCGCTTCTGTAAACGAGGCATGTTGTAGTGTTACAAGAAGAGAACTTAGGATTTGGGGTAGGGGAATCCGGATTCCCGTACTCTTCCTGATATTCAATCGACTCTCTTACCTAAGGCATGACTTTTTTTTTTCTTTTCTTATTGGATATTTTCTTTATTTGCATTTTAAGTGTTATCCCATTTCCCAGTTTTTCCCTCTCCCAGAAACCCCCTATCCCATCCCCCTACCCCTGCTTCTATGAAGGTGTTCACCAACCCACTCGCTCCTGCCTTCCCACCCTCCCAGTCCCCTACACTGGAGCATCAAACCTTCACAGGACCAAGGGCCTCTCCTCCCATGTTGATGTCCGGACAATGCCATCCTCTGCTTCATATGCAGCTGGAGCCATGGGTCCCTCCATGTGTACTCTTTGATTGGTGGTTTAGCCTCTGTGAGCTCTGGTGTGTGTGGGGTATCTGGCTGGTTGATATTGTTGTTCTTCCTATGGGGTTGCAATCCCCTTCAGCTCCTTTAGTCCTTTCTCTAATTCCTCCATTGAGGACCCTGCACTCAGTCCAATGGTTGGCTTTGAGCATGACTTTTAATCCTCTCTGATATTCTGTACAATGAGGATGTTAATAAGAGGAGTGATGGAAAACAATTAAATGGGTGAACATAGATGGAGCTTATGGACAGGACCTGAAAAACTGGTTGTCAGCATCAGTTATTCTCAGATGAGACTGTGGCAAGATGAAGAAGTAGTTAAATCATGTCCATCTGCTTTCCTGATTCCTGCACTGAACTGTTTTTCCATTACATGCCTGTGTGTCTACATGAAACACCCATGCAAAGCGGCATGAAGGACATTGACACCTGTGTTTTTTGGTGACTCTCACCACAATGCACTTAATGGGTTGGTGTGCCCAGGGACAGCTTTGAACCAAGAAGACTCGATTTCTGAGCATTGAGTTACACCTTGTCTCATCTAGGACATAACTGTTCACTGAGACAGGCCTCTAAAAAGACTATACCTTCTCCAGACCAACTCTGAGTTTCTTTGTGCATGACTGACTTTGGGGGAAAAAGGAAAATGTGAAAAGAAAAGGAAGAAGAACAAGGAAAAGAAGAGTAAGAGGAGGAGAAGAAGAAGGAGAAGAAGAAGAAGAAGAAGAAGAAGAAGAAGAAGAAGGAGAAGGAGAAGGAGAAGGAGAAGGAGAAGGAGAAGGAGAAGGAGAAGGAGAAGGAGAAGGAGAAGGAGAAGGAGAAGGAGAAGGAGAAGGAGAAGGAGGAGAAGGAGAAGGAGAAGGAGAAGGAGAAGGAGAAGGAGAAGGAGAAGGAGAAGGAGAAGGAGAAGGAGAGGAAGAGGAAGAGGAAGAGGAAGAGGAAGAGGAAGAGGAAGAGGAGGAAGAGAAGGAAGAGGAGGAGGAGGAAGAAGCAGGAGAAGAGGAGGAGGATGGGAGGAGGAAAAGGAGAAGAAGGAGTAGAAGAAGACGAGAAGGAGGACCAGGAGGAGGAGGAGGAAAAAGTAGGAGAAGAAGAAGAGGAGGAGAAGGAGGGTAGAAGAAGGAGGAGGGGAGGAGGAAGGGAAGAGGAGGGTGGCTGGGGAAGTGGTTCATCTACCCAGTAAAGGGCTTGTTGTGCAAGTCTGAATACCTGAATTTGATTCCCCAGAACCCACAAGAGCAGGCTGGATACAGTGTCATGCCCTTGTTACCCCAGTAGTGGAGATGTAGAGAGAGGTGGATCCTTGCGCACCTTGCTAGGCAGCCAGCCCAGCATAGTTGGAGAATTCCAAGTAAAAATTGAGAGGCCCTATCTTAAAAAAAAAAAGACAGATGATACCTGAATAACATCTAAGGTTGATTTCTGAATATAGACATGTGCAGAAAGACACACTCGCCTGCACATCACACACACACACACACACACACACACACACACACACGTGCGCACACGCACAAGAAAAAGGAGCCACTGGTATTCAAAAAGTCAAGGGCAAGAATTACCTTATCATTTAGCAAGTCTTGAAAACAAGTCTAGCTCCTGGAAAACATTCTTCTTTATGTCTAATCTAACCACTCCCTAACTTTCATTAAACAAACAAACAAACAAACAAAAAAACAAACACCAAAAACAAAAACAAACAAAAGATAAACAAGCAAACAAACCTAGTTCAAGCAGCAAGCTAATTATCCTGATTAGAATTAAATTATGTGAATAAAAATAAACAAAAAATCCAAAAGAACCACTTTACAGTTATGGAAGTCCAGGTGAATAAAGGCATCTTACACTGTTTGTATGCTTTCCTATATATTTCTTTTCGTTGCTGAGTTTTAGAGAGAAGGGATCGGGGATTACATGGCTAATCAATGGGATTTACTATAACAAGCCATCTTGAGTACCTTCTGTCTGTGGCTGTGGGGACCAGCAAAGGCTCTTCTCTTGGAATGACCATGCACAGCTTAGCTGGGAATGGGGTTGTGGGTGTTCCGTGTGGTGAAGTGAAGGAGAAGACCTTCTGCAAAAGGCATGAAGGTGCAGGAAGAAATCTGGTCTACTGGCTTCTGAGCTGCTCCAATCACATCAGTTGAGAGAGCAGCGGCAGGGCCATTTGTTGAATTGGAGGAAGCATGCTCCCACCACAGAGAATGGGAGACTGGAATTTTTACTCAGACCTCCAGCTAAATTTTAAAAAATTAAAAAAAAACACAATTAAAAAATGAAAAACAATTAGAAACAATGAAAAGCTCAATTTCCACGTATTTGTAGAACTTTACATTTATTTCCGTTTATTTTTATTTACGTGTAGAATTTTATTGACACAACAATTCTCCACATTTATGGGGGATAGGGTGATAGTTCAATACATGTATAAAATGTACTATAATCAAACCAGTAAATAGCCTGTCTTAAACATATGCATCCTTAAACAATAGCATCTTTAAACATCTGCAGTTTCCTTGTTTAGAGCCTTTGGACCATGAGACTCAGCTTTTTGTACAGATCAATGATGATGAAAATAATACCGCCATTTGGGGTTCTTCCAGGAATAGATGGGGCATATTGTTACTCTGGAAAATATTAGCTCTCATCTCTCGGTTGATGATAAAAACCAGAACTAAGGAAATGGCGATGGAATGGGGCTGATGCTATGAAGATGTTACAGGGGTGAGATGATTGGAGTTTGATTGGAGAAGGACTTTCCAGCGGATGACTCTGGGGAAGGAAGGATAATGAAGCCGTTAAGTGAGGAATGAACCACAGGAGGAGGGAGATTAATTAACTGTATTTTAGATAAATTGAACTTGGGGAGTGTATGGAATATGTAGGTCCTACTGGCTTCCAAATGAGTAAGCAAGGAGATCAGTTTGGGATAGAGGGTTAGCTTGGAGTGTCATCACCTTAGAGGGGACAGGGGAGTCAAGAAAATGGTGGGAGTTTTTGGAGAGACCAAGCAGTCTAGGAGAAATCAAGGGCCAGGATAGCTAAGGGAAGACTAAGTGGAGGAAGGGTCATGGAGGAGCCAATGGGAGCGGTAGGAAGAGAAACTAGAAGAAAATATCATGATATGCATGGGTTGCTGGTGGGACACTTTCAGAAAGAAGCAGTTATGGTAGTATATTAAATAGAAGGCAAAACAAGAAGAAAACCCTTGGGTTTTGTGTTGTTGATTTTGTTTAATGTAAACTGTAAGTTTACCACTGAACATTGAGGGGAGTAACTTGATAAGAAAACTAACTTCATACAACCTGAATTACAAACCTCAGTTCTGCTGGTATCCCTATCCACACTTTGGCCTTTCTACACCTTCTTAAGACTCCAACCCACCCAGGAGACAGTTATAACTAAGAAGGTTTTGCATTTGGAGTGAGGTCTTCTTAGAAAATATTCTGTGAGTTAAACCTGATATTTTTGTAGAGAAAATGAATGATCAAGAAGAGATTTTGTAGGGACATAGGCTCTGTGCCCAACTCTTTATGGGCATGAACACAAACTCCACATTGAATTAATTAATTATGAATGATAACCATGTATAATATAAAGCCTTTTCAACTATACATAATTAAACAGGGCGATACAAAAACCAGTTGCATAAATTATATTTAATATGAGAGAATAGCATAAATATTAAACAAAGCTATTGTTTTACTTCCCAACATTCTTCTGCATTGGCAGATGATGGGAATTTTAGCAACTTAGAATGAGAAGGAATATGTTGGGGAAAAAAATGAATTATTTCTAAGAAGACTTTGGAAATTATTGGCACTGCTTAGCACCTTGATAAGGAAATAAGGGCAGCCATTTTTTTAAATAGTAGTCTTGAAGGCAAGATTTAGAGTTCAAGACATTGCCTTTCGAGCAAGCATCAAGTCTTTGCTCAGACCTGGTCACTATTTCACTGAGATTAGCACCCTCCGCATCCTGCGGTTGATCAGGAAATATGAACACTGGGTAGTGTGGTGAGCACCATTAGGCATTAGTTTTTTTCATCTTGAAACTCTGTACCATGTCAGAGCTTTGGCTTGAGTTTAGTGCATTTCAGCATTCACTGTTGGATTTACCTCTTTAATGGAAATTTAGACAAGTTATGCTCTGCATTGTTTTATAGAAATGAGGTGGGTATTTTAATGAGCATAGAGGATTTCCCATTTGCAATAGCAAATATTTATTTGTGCGAAGCTTTGGAATTTGTATATGATAAAACTTCCCATGTATTAGCTCTCTGTGGTCTGATAGTATTCTCACATGTAGCATAACAGGAGGACATTGTGTAGCCTTAAAAGTTGTAGATGAAGATTCAGGGTCAATGAGGTTGTGCATTTTTACTGTGTGTCATTGCTAAGAGCACGGACCGAGGTTCAGAATCTAGGACTTTGATGGTGTTCCTTAAGAAGCTTTCCCTTCTCATGACCACACCCATTTTCTTTGGGAAGCTGTGCCCTTATTCACATATTCTAGTAATTGTGAAAAATATTTTGAAACCCTTGTTTTTCCACATGTTGCCTTAGTCACATTAAAGGATAGAACCTGATGTCAGTGCTGCCCACCTTCCCTGAGTCCCATCAGCTTCCTGGCCTGTGACACTTGGTGTTTTCTATTGTACGTGCTTAAGAGAAACTTGCGTTTGGCCTGTGGGATTGAGAGCATCTCCTGCCCAAGGTCCCTGGGTCCTTCTGTTTGTCATTCTTGTCTCTCTGTTGAAAGTTTATCACAGGGTAGAGTGAATCAGGCTTTATTTTAAGGGCCACTGATGTGGTCAGGACTTTAGTTCTCCTCTTTCTCTCACAAGAGCAGAGTAATCCACTGCAAACATTTTCACGGAAATGATTATAAACATGTTTTCATATTTGTGCTTTTATAAGAGTATGCTTTATTTCTTTGAAAAATTTCCATGTATAGAAATCTTTATTCCTTTATAATATCACTGAGGAATATTGTGGATGCCCTTTATACTGACGACGAACAGAAATGGAGAGAAGGATATTTGTGACAAATGTGAGTGAGTCACCAAAGGGGGGAGTTGATCTCCCACTGAATAGCTCTATGAGTAATAGATTATCTTATCCAAGGGAAATGATGCTGGTAGACTGTCTGCATATTTTCAAAGTAGTGCATTGCTTTTTTTCTTTTTTGACTAATTCTCTTCTAGGTGTTGTGATGAATTTGTTCTCTTCATCCCTCCACATTATCCTTGAGGAGAGAAGGAGAAGGTTAAGGACTTTTCCCAATGGCTAGGCCAAGATGTTAGGATACTCACTTGGCTTCAAAATGAACAAAAAGTTAAACAACCTTTGTCAGTTGACACTTAGGTTCTATCAAAAGAGATAGAAATAGAAAACACCAACACCAAGTGTCACAGGCCAGGAAGCTGATGGGACTCAGGGCAGGTGGGCAGCACTGATATCAGGTTCTATCCTTTAATGTGACTAAGGCAACATGTGGACAAACAAGGTTTTCAAAACATTTTTCACAATTACTAGAATATGTGAATAAGGGCACAGCTTCCCAAAGAAAATGGGTGTGGTCATGAGAAGGGAAAGCTTCTTAAGGAACGCCATCAAAGTCCTAGATTCTGTGTGAGAATACATAGGGAGACAGGAAACTCAAAGTGGTTGAAGGAAACTCTCTCTCTCTCTCTCTCTCTCTCTCTCTCTCTCTCTCTCTCTCTCTGTGTGTGTGTGTGTGTGTGTGTGTGTCTGTGTGTGTGTGTGTGTGTGTGTGTGTGTGTGTGAGAACTGGAAGCAATGAAATTTTGGAAAAGCATAAATCATACTGGACAATACTGAAAAGCAAAAGCTAATAGTATCCATGACAAGAATACAGGGGAGAATAAGCCTGTACCGTGTCAGAAGTTAATGTTAATGTTAATATTAATATTAATATTAATGCTCTGGCAGCCAGGATCTTACCGCGAGTTTGAATGGATAAAAGGAGCCTCTTCCTAGATGGGTTTTATGCAGCGCTAGAAGTAGTGGCCACATTGGTGGCTCAGAGCATTAACTAGGGATGGCAGCGGCCATCTTGCTTTTAGAGTTTTTTCTGAGGTCACAGCAGAAGATGCTACCATGAATCAGAGACAGGAGTCTATAATCCTAGTATGCAAAAGAGATTGAGATATCCCAATGGTCTGTGTGCACTGCACACGGTAGACAAAGGCAGGGAAGGATTATTCTCTGAAGACCTTACCTTCTGTCCTGATGACACCCACATCTGTCCATGACACGAGCTCTCCCTTGAACTCATTTCTAACCCCCTCACAGTGATTCTAGGCCTGTAGTCCATTTACTCAAATGTTCCTGCTTGAGGCACTTGGGGGAAGATCTGGTAACCTTTAAGATTTCAGTACAACCAGTGCCTCATGGCTTTGTTACTATCTCTTACATCACTGTAAGTTTATGATTTCTCAGCTAACAACCTCAGGGTCAAATATATTTATAGCTCACAAATTCCCATCTTTATAATAAAGTAATATAAACTATATAAGTTCTCCAGTAGTGTATTAAGTAACTACAGCATATTCACTGTGCATACATTCATGATAAGGTGATAAGTAAGAATTAGAGAGATTATTAATTTGCATAATTTTCTTCTGCCACCAAATCTTATAACAATATTTGTGTAAACATACCCCATTATGTTATAGTGTGTTGGATTTCAGAACAGTAAGCAAGAAGATTGTGAAACTATGTTATTTACTGTTAAATATCTTGAGATCCTTGAGGGGGCGTACAATTGGAGATCCAAGGGAAAGTGAAAGATAGTTCCCTTGTTAGTTGAGTGACAGTCCCTAACATCATCCTGGAACTCTATGACAATGAGATTATCTTACAAAAATGAGCGATTAAAGACCTCAGGAGGTGGAGGCTATCCTGAATTATCTAGGCTAGTCTTAATTGTAATCACAGAGGGAAGCTTAGCAGACAGAATGTGATCTTCAGTGGGAGGTTTGAGATCCAGAACATAAGACAATATGCAGGAGGAACAGAGACAGGTTTGAGATACTGGCCGTGGAACATGGAGGGAAGGAGTTATAAGTCAGGAGCTGGAGGAGGTAAGAAATGGAATGTATGCTT
This sequence comes from Apodemus agrarius, assembly GCA_964023405.1. Classification (NCBI taxonomy): domain Eukaryota; kingdom Metazoa; phylum Chordata; class Mammalia; order Rodentia; family Muridae; genus Apodemus; species Apodemus agrarius. Next base: position 16,628,012 of record OZ030007.1, read on the forward strand.
GTATCCAGAGAGGGAGCGTACCTTTGCGAACAGCTTGATTTCAGTAATTGATTTAATTTTGTATTCTGGCCTCTAAAACTATAGGGAAAAATGATATCTGTTGTTTTAAATCATCAGGTTTGTGGTTGATTATCATAGCAATAAGCACAAAGAGTTTCATAACCTACCTCATGTCAGATATAGTCATTCATTTGATATGCTTATTTGTATTGGTGTGTATGATGTGTGTGCCTATGTAAGTTTGCATGTACTACATGAGAGCAGGTAACCACAGAGGTCAGAAGCCAGCATTGGATCCTGGAAAAATCGAGTCATCGGTGGTTATGAGCTGCCTGACATGAGTGTTAGAAACTGGGCCTGGGTACCCTGCAGGAATAGTGAGTGCTCTTAAGCACCGAGAAGTCTCCCCAGTCCCTTCAGTGGCTGCCACTGTTTTTTCGGGTGACTCTTTTTCTCTTTTCTTGTGATTATTAGTGTTTCCTATCTTCCTTCGTTCTCTATTGCTCCATGTGTCATATGTGGATTATGAGAAATATCTCATAAATATAATTATAGGAATTAGCTTTTAAAAATACACCAAATGCTTCCCACACCACCCACACATAGTTGGTGCTCAATAAATGGTAGTTTGTGTTTGATATTGCTATTCTCTGAGATTCCCTTTATAACTTTCCAGGAGATATGAATTTACATTTATATTAAAGTCCATCTCTATTGCAGAAAGAGTTGATCAATCAAATCTCAATTTCTTCTCATCTAAAAGATTTTTTCCAGGCCATTTGTATTCACCAATGTCACAATGAAGATATGTTTGGTGCCTGTGAGTGTGAGAAACGCAAGCACATACCAATCAGCCCTGGCAGCTTGGTCATGCTCTCTCTCTCTCTCTCTCTCTCTCTCTCTCTCTCTCTCTCTCTCTCTCTCTCTCTTTCTCCCAAATATTTTCACCTTCTCAAAGGCTGGGCTTTTAAAACCTGCTGTCTTCAGTCAGTCACAGCAATGACAATTTGCTTGGTGGTTGCTTAAAACTCACTGGCAGAGGAGTGTGCCTGTGAGTACTTAGTAAAAAGTACTTTCCTGAAAGCAGGCAAGTGTAAGAACATACGCCAAAATGAAGGAAACAAAGTTCCCACAAAGACCAAAGGAATAAAAACACCTCGGGAGGAGGCACCTGATAATATTAAATGATTAATATTAACAGCGCTGTAACCTCATAAGAGCCCAGACTTCTAGAAAGAACAAGTAGAAAAGTTCTGTCTGAAGTACTGCCTTGAACTTCTGTCATCACTGGGACCAAATACTTGACAAAGAGCTCATCAAAGAAAGAAGGGCTTATTCTCATTTAGAGTTGAAGAAGTGATCCAGTCCATTTTGCCAGAGAAGGCGTGGTGACAGGAAAGTGGGGCACCTGGTCACATCGCCTCAGCTATCAGGAAGCAGAGAGTAAGGAATACTGGCGCTCAGCTTACGTTCTCCTGCCACTCAGAACTCTTCAGCTGGCCCTGGTCTCCATCTACATACTCCATCTAGGCTTTCCGTGATCATTTAAGCCTTTCTGGAAAAATTCCCAAAAGACACACAAGAGGTGTGTTTCCATGGCGATTCTGAACCCAAGTTGCCAATGAAGATTAACTTCATAAATACTTACCATGGGTTAAGGAGTTTAGTGAACAGAATAGTGTATGGCCAAGGATAATAATGAATATTTGAGTTCCTTCAGGGAGTTAGTGTGGGCATACAGTACAGTTATATGTAGGGGTATATATTTTACCTACCTCCAGTCAGGCCTAGTATCTGTGTTGATTCAGAGTGCCCTGTTATAGCTTTGTAGACTTAAACAGAAGTGACTTTTCCTATGCATGCATATATAGAATTATCTCTTGTATGGTATATGCTAAAAGACATTTTTTTTTTCAGTCAGTGTGATTGTGTGACCTCTGTCAAATGTTATAAGTGCTCTGGGTGCCTGGAAAGGGCACAGAAAAAAAAAAACTTCTCTGATGTTAAGGTCACAACATTCGAGTGCTGAAGTCCTCTACAATAACCTACTACATATAAGGCATTATTTAATGTTTTATAGAGGAAGAAAGACCAATGTACCAAGGAGGGTTCCCATAGTTGTTACCGAGCAAGGTCATATCCTAGGAACCTTCTGTCTGACAACAGGGTAACATATACATCGGGTACTAGAACTTAATTCCTATCTTGTCTTTCAGTTTCAGCTTTCCTGAAACTCAAGGGAAAAGAAGATGGAATCCAGATATATGACTAGACTTTGGAGATCCAAATTGGAAGTCAGTGTAACTATTTACAAAGTATGATCATCAGAATATTTCCCTCTGGCATTTCATTTATGGTTTCCACATCTGGTAGACAATGATCAACCTATTCTTACCTTTCATGGTATGTATTATATTGTCATTACCTGCAGCACTATAGACATTTTTTTTGTTTCTCTGTTGTGCAGTTTTTTCATCTATAACACTGGGGTAATGATAGAAGCTACCTCATCCATAAGCTAAATGGGGAGTGAGAATAGTCGTGGGGTATGCTGCTCACTATCTGCTTACTCATTCTTCTACACCACGGATCTATTGCAAGGACCAGTAAGGATCTTGTTTAGATCCTGTCCCTGCTGTGTCCTTTTTTTTCTCTCCAAGTTACTTGTATGTCCACTCAGTTTCCTCGCCTGACCATGACTTCATACAGAATTCTCCTGCTTGGCATATCACTCCTGTGTCTTTGAGATTGCCAAACACTCAATGTGACAAGAAAGATAACAGATATGAGAAAGGGCTGAGAGAAAGAAAGAGGCTCTGGATTTTCTTTAGCAAAGAGGAAAATTCCTGTCAGAAGCAGTGAATCCGAGGCACAGTGTAAGAAGCAAGCCTCCTGTCCATCAGCTTCTAGGGGCCTCCAAACCTAAGGACTTGCTCTACCATCGTTTACCTGCAGTCTCTCTCCCGAGGGTTACTAATAACCTGGGTAATGGAGAATCATGATCATAGCAACTAATTCCAGAGTCTCAGAGATGCCTCCATGGAGTCTCATGCCCCTGCCAGCCTAGAAGGACTGACAGCTAGCTAATCCTGTGGCTCTTTTATGAGCTGTCTCTACACTTTATTTCAAGCTTGGTTGTGTAGATTAGTAACAAATGGTTTAAAGGTTTTGATTTTGTTCTTCCTCACTGAGAATCACTTGAGCTTTGTGGGTTCCAGCATCCAGAGTCATCTGCATTTGCCAACATCCAGCAGCGCATCTGACACATGCCCTAAAACTCTTATTTCTTTGTTTCCTGGGTATAACCTCTTTCTAGGTTTCCTCTGAAACTTCTCTGTATCTTTTTAAAAATTTTTCTTTTCTGGTTCCTTTTTCTTTGATGAACCCTTTTGTACAGTGTAGGTTCATTTTTTTCTTTAATTCTTATTCCTCCTAGTCTATGGATCCCACAGCCTTCACTTACCCCTACAATAAGTGCTTCATGAGCTGTTTGATCTTTCCTTCTCCAAACTGCTGGTCCCAATTTGAATAAGTGAAGACCTTCAAAATAAGTCCTCTCTCTAGCTGATTCTGTGTAGTCATCAAAATCTCCTTCTAAATAGATATCTCAGGTGGATAACTTCAGCTTCTTTATCTCAATTTTCCATCACATCTGAGCAGTGTAGTGTTTCAATGCTGAAAGTACATAATCCATGGTTTATATTTTTGATCCCTCTTCAGGTCTTCTTTATTTCTATCTTTGCCCAGAGCAACTGCTTTGTAAGTTCATAGCCTTGACATATTAGACGCCAGAGTGGATGCTGTTCAGATGGATGTTTAACCTGGGAGTCCTTATGTCATAAGTATTTCATTTTTTCCTTAGTGCCACAGATCATGATGGGTATTTTGGATTAATAAATGATATTAAAAAGTGGCAATATATTTTGAAATGATATAAATATTCTATTCATCAAATTTTCACTAAATTGTTGTATCAGGTATTGATGAGTCATTCCTATTACCAAGATGGTTACAAAATAGTAATTTTCTAAGTACATTCTTCCCTATCAATGTCTAGTTGATACTCTACTTAAACTAATTCAATAAGGAAATAGTATGGGCCCCTGGATTCTTATTTTATTTAATGAGGTATAATCTGTTCTTGTCATTTATTTTGATACTTTAATTTTCCTAGATTTAGTGCCTCAGAATTCTGACTCCTTTGCAAATTTGATATGTCTTCATCATTTTCTGAGCTTGTTTTGTGCATGTGCACACATACCAAAAAAGTCTTTTTTTTTTCTTTTTGAGCATAGTGACTGTAACTTTTCTCTCTAACATCAGAATTCTTCTTGTATCTGAGTCTGGTTATTGGTATCCCACTTAAAATCAGACCTGATAATTTTCAGTTAATTTCTGGATGTTGTGTTTTAGCTGCATGGAAATGAATCAGGATATTTTTTTCTTATATAAGAAGAAGAAGGTCACCATTGGCAGCAGGGTGCAGAAGAGGCACTTCAATTCTATTAAACATTCACATTTCCTTTTCTCTAAGAATGACCCAACCTGGAGTCTGAAATGTTTGCAAAAGGTACTCCATGTTGGAAGCCTTGAATTTCTGCCTATGTCTCTTCAGAACTCAAATTCTCTAAAAGTCTCTGCTCTGTTCAGTGACCTGCAGAACAGTGAACTAGAAATTCATGCTCATTAAAAATATCCTGTCTATAGTGTTCTATCATAGCTGAACAATTAAGACTCTCTCATTTTGTTATTGGTTTTTAACAATACCACATTATGCTGAGGGAATATTAACTTGAACCAGATGAAGAAGTTATCATTTTTTTGTAGGTCCAATGTGTCCTTATTGAAAACACCTTAATCTATAATTCCATTCCAAAATATTTATGTTTTGATATTTGTAGCTATTTTTATAATTTATCAAATATCATTAAAAGGGAATGTATGCTTTTTATTTCTTGACAATATTCTTTACTTTCTCTTTCTTTAACTCTTACTGGTATTCCGTCATCTGTCATCCTTGAATTGGCCATGGGAATAGGGCATCAGGAGAACAGTGGGGCACTGTCTCTTTCTTTCTAAAAGATCAGTCTACACTAGAAGTCTTGTGTTGGCTCTTTCTCTCTGTGCTGTGTCAAAATACAATGGTGGAGGACGAACTTAAAGAAGGGTTTGTTTCAGCTCGCCACGGGCAGGTGCAGCCTCTCGTGACAGGGAACGTGAGCCAATGAGAAGAGCTTAAGTTCTGATGGAGGCTGTTGCTCCTCTCCCATCATAGCCAGGAAACAGACAGCAATCAAAGTTATCAGTGCTTATGTCACCGTCCCTTTTCATTTTTAAAGTCCTTCTGGGACCCCTGCAGGCAGAATGCTGCTGTATTCATTCCGTAGAGTTGTCTGCTCCGCAGTCAAGCCTATCTGAGCCTATTTCTAAGTTCCTTCCCTGAGATACTCAAAGGTTTGTCTTCTAGATAATCCCAAATCCAGATCCAATCACACTGAGCATGGAGAGCAATCATTGCAAGCCCTGCCAAGTGCAGCATTAGAAAGGGGTCTAAGCGACTCAACTTATCCTTTTCTTTCTTTAGAAAAGTACTGTTAAAAAAAGGGAGAAACAAAGTCAAAATCAGGAATTTCTGTGTCAGAGGCCAATAAAAACCTATCAGTCTGCTATGATGGTTAATGTGGTTACTATTGATTGTCCACTTGACAAGATCTGGAGTCACTTAGGAGATATAATTCTGGCCATGACTGTGGATTGTTTTCTAGAGTAGGTCAGTTGGGGTAGAATCACCGCAGATGCTGATGCCCCCTTTACATGTGTTGGAGTTTCAGAATGAAAACAATGGAGAAAGTGAGCACTGATTTTCATTTCCTTTGATTTTTGTCTGTGAATGCAGTGGAACCCAGTGCTTCACGCTTTTGTGGCCACGCCTTTCTCACCATGGACTTTATGCCTTCTGAAGCTGAGAAGTAATGAAGTAACGTACTCTGTCCACTCTGTTGCTTCTTCTCAGGTATTTGATCACAACAATGCATGCACATATGTACACATGCATGCACACACACATGCACACACATATGAATGTATGCATTTACAAGTATGTATGGTATGTATTTGGTATCACAAGTGGAGTTTTTCTGCAGCAACATGTAATTTTTAGGCTTTTGGAGCTGTTTTCATTAGGTATATGGAAGACTTTACAGCTTCAGGCAGGCTGAAAATCCTATAATGTTGAAAGCAGAATTGAAAGAAGTATTCTGGTGGGAGCTTGGAAGACCAAGATGCCAGCAGAAACGCAATCAGTAGAGACTTGGTTCATGAGACTTCAGGGGGAAATAAGTACTCTACTAAGGACTGTGCTTTAGGGCACTGACTTATATTTTAGCAAAGACAATGATTTTTAACCCTTCCACTATCTCTAATTATCAATTAAGGTTGAATTTAAAAATAATGGACTAATTTGTTTGGTGGAGAAAATTACAAGTCAGGATAGCATTCAGGCTAAGGAATCATTATATCTCACGGATCATATTTGGAGCTACAGTAGAAGAGAGACAGGGAGGAGAGAGAAGAGGAGGGTATATGCAAAAAAAGTGAAGTCTCACAGGAAATGGATGTAAGCTGGTTTGAAGTAATAGGGGAGATTTGGAGAAAGGAGCTCAAATCGTTAAAGATTAGCATCTTGATAAAAGATCCTTGAAATCTGCCCCGAGACAATAAGAAGCAAAGCTTGTGTACAACCTGTGGGTCACAACCCCCTTGGGGGGTCTCATGTCAGAAATTTACATTTCCGTTCATAACAAGCAAAACTACAGTTATGAGGTAGCAAAAAAAAAAAAAACAAAAAACAAAAAAACAAAACAAAACAAAACAAAAAACGATTTTATGATTGGGGATCATCCAACATGAGGAACTGTATTATGGCCGCAGCATTGAGAAGGGTGAGAACCACTGCCAAGCTCCAACTCCTGTAAAGACCAGTTCATTTAAAGGAGAAAAAAAATGCTCAACTAAGACCATGAACTGAAGCTGTCTCCACTTGAAAACAACTGCCTTGGTTAGTGTTTTCCCAGGGTTGGCAACAGAGGCTGATGCAACTAGACTACATCTGAAGCCTGCAGCATAATGTGGCAATATTATCTATGTGGTTTCCCAGGTATGAGTTGTGCAGGAGTAAGACGGTCCCGCAAGGTTGCACCAAGGCTCTTGTCTGAGACCATGCAATATGTGGTAGGCTTGGAGTCCCAAGAAGGCTTTGAGAGGTCATTGGGTAGTGCTGTGGGGGTGAAATCTCAGGACCACACAGTAGAGCTCTCTCAACAAGAGAGGCAGTGTGCTCTGGGCAACAGAGTTGGAGATGTTGAGTCTAGGAACCTAGCTGGAGGGCAGATGATTGCACCATGATTTCCAGTGAAGCGTTAGGATTTAATGTGTGTCCTGCTGCATTTAAGTCTCCTTTGGTCTGCTTCTTGCTATCAACCCATTCCTCTCTTTTGGATTGGGAATGTTTACCTTGTCCCATTTCTATATTGGAAAACAGACCTTGTTTCGAGTTCATAAAAAGTTTGCCTCAAGTCTCAGAAAAAGACTCAGGATTTTGTACATGTAAAGAGTATTGAAATTTTAAAACCTTAAGGGGGCTTTCAAAGTTGAGTTTTGCATTATGAATTGGATGCATTTTGCATTATAAATTGGCAATGAGCCCTAAGGACAAGGGGTGAAAACTTAGTCTTAAAATTGATACTTGAAGGTCACATTAACAAGGTGTGGATTTGTGATGGTTAATATCAACTATTAGATGTATGGGGTATGCAATCAACTCTGTAACCAACCTCTGGATGCATCTGTGAAGGATTATCTAGACTGGGTTAATTGAAGTGTGAAGAATGGCGTCTTAAACTTAGATGGTGCTACCCCACCACTCTAGCCCTCTGACACTAAAGCAAACTCTTCTCTGAGTGGGTCTTGGTCATGGTGTTTTGTCATAGCAGCAGAACAGTAACTAATACACTGACTGTGAACACAGTGTGACCAGCCATCTCATCTCCTCCCACCATGTTTACCTCAACATGATGGACTGTATTCTTTCTAAGATCCCATAAAATAACTAAATGCATAAAATAAAGAATGTAGGCTAAGAATGAGTTCACATCTCACTCTCTCTGCTTCCTGACTGTGATTTGAATGAGAAATGTCCCACACTTGTTACATTGTTTAAGGAGGATATAATACCTTTAGGAGGTGCAGCCTTGCTGGAAGAGGTATACTACTTAGGGCCAGGCTTTGTGGATTTATAGCCTTATCTCATTCCCATTACCTCTTTCTCTGCTTCCTGTGTGGAGATAAAATTTTATTGGCCAGCTTTCTGTTCATGCTGGCATGCCACATTTTCCCCATTAATATCGACTCTAGCTCTCTGACACTAAAACAAACTCTTCTCTGAGTGGGTCTTGGTCATGGTATTTCGTCATAGCAGCAGAACAGTAACTAATACACTGACTGTGAACACTGTGTGACCAGCCGCCTCATTTCCTTCCACCATGTTTACCTCACCATGATGGACTATATTTCTTAAACAGTGAACCACCAAAAGTCCTTCCTCCTTTTACTCCCCTCTTTGGCATCTGCTCACAACAGTGAGGAAAACATCTAGTATAAACACTGGTGTTTCGTAAAAACATTGGTGTTCCATTCACCATGGTTTTCAAGTTTTTCATTTAAAATATTTCATTAAGGTAATGTCATATTGATCATGGGGTTTTTCAGAATGTCCTTTAATTATGTGTCTGAAACAAAAAGAGCACCATCATCTTCTTTTTGACTCCTATAGTCTCCGCATTTTGGGCAGAGTAAAGTATGGTGAGGCTCTTCTCCCTTTTTGAAGAGTAAGGCTGAGGATTGTTGGCACAATATATGCTAAATACAGGAAGCTAACAGGCTGAACCACAGAAAGATCACGGTAATTGCTGTCCACCTGGAGCTGACTAATTGGATTTCTTACTCGGGATATACAACAACTAGTCCTCCCATCCCACAACTCCCTGGATCATTACCAAAGTTACCCCTCCTCCCCATTCATGTGTGTTTGAGGAAGGAGAGGATATCATGAACTCTCCCCACTACAGATCCATCTGTTCGATCTACATAAAGCAAAGGAGAAATAAGACAATTTAGACTGATTTTCAAGTTCCAACTAGATTGGAATTTAGTAACCAGCAATGACCTAAGAGTTTGGGCGCTTATTCAAATTATTAAGACTGCTGAAGAAAGCATGGATTTTAAGGTAGAAGCAGAAGTTCTCAGATGATAAAGCCACTCCACACCCTTTAATAACTGGTTACATATACAATGGTAGCACATGAAGTTTATTAAAGATATTACTCAATTACTCAAATCTTTCAGGTTAGTTATTAATTTTTATCTACTTGATTTATTAGATTCTATGAGATGTGAGTTAAATCTGTTTATTAGGTCCTAATTAGAGATGAGGTTTAAAATTTATTGCTGACTCAGCTATTATTTTCTTTAGTTCTGATAGTTATTTGCTTTATAAGTTTTCAGGCTATAGTGTTATGCAAGTAGATGTCATGCTAACTACATGTATTTGATAATTGATGTAGATGACCGTTATTCCTTTGGTGATTTAAATTTTTTGTCTCCTTTATTTTTGTTTTTATTTTGTTGTTATTGTTTATTTTTGTTTTTCTGGGTTTTTTTTGGGGGGGGGTCTATTATCTTCTCTACCCAAATGAGACATGATGAGGAGCATAAACGTTTTATTGTTTTTGTTTTTTGAGACAGGGTTTCTCCGTGTAGCCCTGGCTGTCCTGAAACTCACTCTGTAGACCAGGCTGGCCTCGAACTCAGAAATCCACCTGCCTCTGCCTCCCAAGTGCCGGGATTACAGGCCTGCGCCACCACACCCGGCTAATTGTATATTTTAATACATTTTTATTTATTTAATTTTATTGTATGTGCACTGGTGTTTTGAATGCATGTATGTCTGTGTGAGGGTGTCAGATCTTGGAGCTACAGACAGTTGTGAGTTACCATGTGAGGATTGGAAATTGAGCCCAGAACCTCCAGAAGAGCAGTTGGTAATCTTAAGCACAGAAGCCATCTCTCTAGCCCCCTTTAATACATTTTAAAACTAGTAATTTTTTATATATTAAGATATATCTCTGAAGTTTAATTTAATATTTTCTATTACTAGTGATTCCTTCACTTGTTACCCACCCCAAATTTCCTCTGGTTAAATTTAACTTAAGTCTTTTTTTCTGAAGATTATACCGTTTTCCTTTCAATGACTGTGTCTAACTTATTTATACTCATCTTTTTTGTACATTTCCTTCTGTCACCATCAAATGCTTATCATAGATGAACCTTTCTTTTTCCAACCAGGATAGGAATTTCTGCTTTCCCTCGCTTCTGCATTAACTCTGTGTAAACTCTGTGACTTTGAAACATCCTCTGATGAGGTTTTAAAATTTTTTTAAAAAATTTTACTTACTTTTGGGAAATTTTCTGCCATTTATTCTTTGTAGCTTCATTCCCGAAATTGTCTTTTTAATTTCTTTCTCAATATTGGAATTCTGTTTGACAAGATTTGGGAGCTATTACTCACCACTACTTTCCTATGCTCCTTTTTTATTTTTAAATCATGATCTTGTCATTGAAGTCTTCTGTTCTGCTCTTCAGTCGACCCAAGCACTAGACACTTTTTTATACCTAGTCATGATAACAGATTTTTCCTTTATAGTGCTTGTTCTTACTGAAGGCTCCACCCTTTTTTCTCTTCAGGAAGATATTTATTACTGTGACTTTTGGATTCTCATTTGTCTCATGTGCTGCACTTCCCTGGGCGTAGGTCACGCCAGTTCTTCATATGAGTGACATTTCCAGTGGTCTTACTGTCTCTGCTGTCACCTGACTCTCATGGGACACCACCAGTCGTGTCAATGGAGGACAAAGGCAAAATTCTATCTTCTAGCTTGCAGTCTTCTGGGAATCCATGTTTTTGTCCCAGTAGAGAGAGGCATGATGGGTAACGTGACCTTTTGTAAATCCTCTTTCTGTGTTTAATGTGCCCCTGCCTTTTCTTCTCGTGACTGAATGTAAATAACCTTGTAGCAATTTGGTTGGGACATCATTATTAGGGACGTAAGAAAACAGGAGGGGAGTCACCTGCTGTGCCCATTGTTCTTACTGTGTCTCAGTAACCAAAAGATAGTTCCTCGGCTGCCATTTTGACCCCAAGAGAAAGATCCACATGATTGAAGAAACCACGCACAGAACAGTTTTTTCTACAACACTCTACTCTCACTTAGACATGCTAAGACTGCCTTCCCCATCTGCTCTCAGTGTCTGGATTTCTTGCATGGGCAGGGTGTGAGGCTCAGAGACATCATTGGCCCCTTATAGCCTTCAGTCATTGTGGTACCTTTCTCTTTTGACTTAGAGGAAGGAGACAATGCCTGGGACTCATTCATCTTTCAAACCACTGCTATGAATAAGCAATACCAATTAGGGCCGAGTGTAATGAGCAAAAGATTCTGTGCTCACTAAAGGCAACTTTTTATAACAGAATTATGGTGAACAGCCTCAACACATAGGGTTAATAAATAAACTAAAGCATAACCTTAAGATCTTTTATATAGAAACTTTAGGAATTTTTCCCCCTAGGTTTTGACTCAATATTAATTTCTACCTCAGAGGGGAAAGGACCTTATTTTAAAATCCTTTATTCTTCCATTTATATTAAACAACACAAAATTATTTTTAATAATATGATATGGAATCTAGAGACAAAACACTTTGGTCTACAGAAGGGAACCAATTTATTTCATAAATCATATTCTTTGGCTCCTTGCAGCAATTTCCCTTTTCCCTGGGAAGGGATGTTATTATGTTCTATCTGTGGCTCTTGGTGTAATTTTAATTCATCATTAAGTAACACTTTGCTTTTTAACATAAAGGATTCAGTGTGCTTGATGGAGCAGTGCTCCGTGGAAAGTTAGTTTGGAGCAACAACTGTTTGGAGCAGAGGAGTTTATTAATTTATCAGAGCCTTATGTTCAATTTCATATCTTTCAGCATAGGAAGCAGCGATCATCCGCACCTGTTGCCAATTACAGCATTAGTGGCCCATCAATCAACGGGAAATCACAGGGAATAGAGATGACACAGGCTTTGAGCTCCTGTCAGTTTTTTGGAAGTCGTCCTCTGCTTCAAGAAGTGAGATCTGCAAGCCACACCCTACAAACTGCACTTTCTACTTCTTGGAAATGATTTCAGCAGCTCAGTCTGCAAGGCCACATGTCTTTCCCTGTAGAGAAATTATTTTCTTAGAATTAAAAAGGTAATAATATTACTATCTTAGGTGTGTGTAGGTGTGTGTGTGTGTGTGTGTGTGTGTGTGTGTGTGTTTGGTGGGAGTTGTGTGTGCTTGTAATGAATTATACTCTGGTAAAAAGAATTTAAGGGGAAATGAGTTTATTTTGGTCACAGTTTGAGGTATAGTCTACTATGACGGGTCATGATAGCTGTCATGGTCAAGAAACAGAACAATGAATGCTTGTGTTTAGCTCTCCTTCTCTGGTGCAGGGTCTTAGTATGGGAATGATACCACCCACAGTGGGCAAGTCTTCCAACCGTAACTAATTTGATCAAGATATTCTCCACAGGCAAGGCTAGAGGCCCATCCCCTAGATCTTATCAGATTGTGAATTAATTTGTTACATATCAGTTGCTACATATATGGAGAATATTTGGGGTATGTATGTAAAACAAAAAAATGTGAAAGTGAATTCTCAAGATCTCATAAAGCAGGGAAGCACTAGCTGTTCAAGATGTATGGCATTGGCCCTGTTACATGTTACCAAAACCAGGAAGTCTTCTGAAGAGGAGGCTGGACTTCCTGGCATTTTCTTATAAGTGAGTAGACATTGTTCTTGCATGGCCAGCATTGAGATTAGAGATGAGGATGGCAATTATGGGCAGACGTAGCTGGCCGTGCAGAAACTACTGAAGCAGTTGTGTCCAGATTCCAGGCTGCTTTCTGCCCAGGCCTTATCCCCTTGTTTATATATCTGAGAACAAGTGGCCTGCGCTCCCAGGTTTTAACTCTGAACATCAAGCAGATGTGATGTAAGGAGGCTGACTATGTACTCTGACAGGTAAGAGGTACAGGTGGAAAGGGAATAGCCAACCTTTAGACCTTAAGGAACAATGTCATGTATAAATACGGTGCTCTTGGATTCTATAAGGAAGATTTTATTTATCCTTGTGTGTGTGTGTGTGTGTGTGTGTGTGTGTGTATGTGTATTACACATGCACATCACAAAACCTCCTCGAGTTTTATAGCATGTTCATAGCTACCTTTGACTGAATATGGTCAGTGGAGTGTAGGTTGCATACGCCTGTTAGAAGAGGCCAAGCAAAGCCTTGCATGGGATAGGTGTCCAGTTTATCTGTGCTGGTTAATGGAACAAAGAAGGTTCACTACCTGCCCATCATTTTCCCAAGTGGAATATAAAGGAAATGTACCTAAAACTTCCCTAATGATATCTTCTTCCCCTGCCTCAGAGCATACACTATTATATCAACAGTGTGTTTTGCAACTTGAGCTGGAGGGCTAGCAGCCTCTGACGATGTGCTCAAACCCATTTTCTTGTTTAGCAATGGCCACAGTTTACATGAGGGTCCCTCAAAGAGACATATGTGTATTTATTCATTCTCAGGGATTCTGCTATTGTGTGGTTCTGTGGAATTTTAGGAGGCAGGACCTTGTTGTATGCCCTTAGGTTATTGAGGGTATAAGGATTGCACCACCTCCAATAGAGGTCTAAGCCAATAGGGTTGGCTAGTATTGGACTTTTACATTGTCCAAAACCAAATATAACTTCATGAAAATCAGTTTCAGAAATTTTTTACAGAGGTGCAAATGTTAACATATTATTCCAGGTAGCTCCAATCTCAATATGTTCAAATAATCCTTAGAGTATACTTAAGGAAATAATAATATCTCAATTGTTTGAATGGCCAAAAATGGAGAAAAGTAGGATTTCAAATTTTGGATTTTTAGCCATAGGCCCTTTGAAGTTACTACTCTAAAGCCTGACTAGAATTTCCCATCCTTTACCAAAACATACTACATGTACATATTCATATATACATGAAACATACATATTCATGTTACATGTCCAATATATACTCTGCAGAGCTGGAGAGCATTTACCATTCACCACTGGAATATGAGATTATGAATAAGACCACTTCAGCTTCTACCTTTCCAAGAGCTAGCCTGTGGCCATTCAGTATGACTAAGCGTATAGCACTCTATCCACAGGTAACCAGGTTTAATCCATCAGGGGTAGGGGGGGGGTGATATATTTGTGCAAGTTGACTCACATTGTTTGATATAAGAATTTAGAACCTAAAGGGTTATTTTCTTCTGGACTTTCTAAACCAGAGCTTCTAGAAGCCGATCTCCACTAGGTGACCTTCTTCCTGTAGCACTCTGGAAGTACAGATTGCCCCATTGTGCTAGACAACAGAGAATCTTTTATTTTAATTGGATATTTTCATTTTTTGTACATTTCAAATATTATCCCCTTTCCCAGTTTCCCCTCTGCAACCTCAATATCCCATCCCCCTTTCCCTGCTTCTATGAGGGTGCTTCCTCACCCACCCACCCACCCACCCACCTACCCACTCCTGCCTCACAGCCCAAGAATTCCTCTATACTGGGGCATCAAGCCTTCATAGGACCAATGGCCGCCCCTCCCATTGATGCCAGATAAGGCTCGTTCAGCTCCTTTAGTCCTTCTCCTAACTCCTCCATTGGGATTCTTGTGCTCAGTCCAATGGTTGGCTGCGAGCATCCACATCTGTATTGGTCAGGATCTGGCAGAGCCTCTCAGGAGCCAGCTGTATCAGGCTCCTGTCAGCAAGCACTTCTTGCCATCAGCAATAGCATCTGGGTTTGGTGTCTGCATGTGGGATGGATCCCCAGGTGGGCAGTCTCTGGATGGCCTTTCCTTCAGTCTCTGCTCTACTCTTTGTCCCTGTATTTCCTTTAGACAGTAGCAATTCTAGGTTAAAATTTTGGAGATGGTCCCATTCCTAAATTGGGGGGCCATGTCTAACCTCTGAATATGGTCTCTACAGGTTCTCCCTCCCCTTTGTGGGGTATTTCAGCTAATGTCATCCCTATGAGGTCCTGGGAGGCTCTTGCTTTTTTGACATCTGGGACTTTGTGGTTGCTACCCCCAGTTCCCAATCCCCCATTGCTATACACCTCCGTTCAATTTCCTGATCCTCTATGCATTTCCTCACATACCTGATTCTACCCCTCTTTTTCCTCTTCTCACTCCTTTCTTCCCCAAGTCATTCCCTCTCTCTCATTCCCTTGATTATATTGTTCCTCCATCTAAGTCGGACTGAAGCATCCACTCTTTAGTTTTTCCTCCTCTTGAGCTTCATGTGATCCGTGAGTTCTATCATGGCTATTCCACACTCTTTGCCTAATATCCACTTATCAGTGAGTACATACCATGAGTGTTCTTTTGTGACTGAGTTACCTTGCTCGGGACGATATTTTCTAGATCCACCCATTTGCCCGTGAACTTTCTGAAGTCATTGTTTTTTAGCTGACTAGTACATATTGAGACAGGAGGAGACAGTCTTGCATACAGAGCGCCCAAGCCTGTAGTTCCCATGGCCTCAATACTCTAGCCAGCTGCCCTGCCCTCTGTTTCTCCACTCTCTTCCTTCTCTCTCCTCCATGACTCCTTTGCTGTCCTCTTTCAATCATTTCCCCCGCTCTTCCTAAACTTACCCAATCCCTCACTCCCTTCCTTTCACTCCTGTCTTCCCCTCTTGGCTCTTCCTTCACTCTCTTCCCCTTCCCTCTTCCTTCACTCTCTTCCCCTTCCCTCTTCCTTCCCTCTCTTCTCTTTTTCCTCTTCCTTTACTCATGTCTCCCCTCCATCCTTCCCTTACTTCAAAAAGTATCTTCTGCAGTCTTCTTTCTTTCTTTCTTTCTTCCTTCCTTCCTTCCTTCCTTCCTTCCTTCCTTTCTTTCTTTCTTTCTTTCTTTCCCTCTTCTTTCTTGACCTCCTGATCACAGCCACCCCCCCATCCCAACATGGCACTCCTTTCTCCCCAGAGAAGAGGGAAGTCCTTCCCAGGAAAGCAACCTACCCTGGCACCTCAAGTCATTGCAGGACTGAGCATGTTTTCTTCCACTGTGGCCAGACAAGACGGTCCACTTAGGAGAGCAGGCACTAACAGAGTCCAGGTATGCCCCTGATCCAGTTGTTGGGGGACCCATATTTATGTCTGGTACATATGTGTAGGAGGGCTAGGTCTAGCCCATGCTTGCTTTATGATTGGCAGTTGAGTCTCTGGGAGCCTTGAGGGTCCAGATTAGTTGACTCTGTTGGTCTTCCTGTGGAGTCACAGGTTGTTCTGGGTTCCTTAATCCTTCCTCCAATATTTTCACAAGAGAGAGCTCTATCTAATGTTTGGCTGTGTGTTTCTGCATCTCTTGTGGTCAGCAGCTGGATGGAGCTTCTCAGAAGACAGTCTCCTGTTGGTGAATCCAGGTTGGTGGATACAAACATAGCCTGAAGGAGGAAGACAGGCCAGAAATGTGTCAGGATAATTCTTCTGAGGACAGCTCAGCACATTCCCCCCAAACTGGTAGGTGTTGTTTCTGTATTCATTTCTGTCCATCTCACAGAGGACACCTGTGTATCCAGGCCAGCAGTGTCAAATTCAGCTGTCAACAGTGTCTTCACATGTTGCATCAATGCGACAAGGCTTTGACCAACAATGAGGCATCAAAGTCTCACAGTGTGTCCATGTGAATGTACAAACAGTATAGGCACAGTGGTGGTTTGTTTCTTCCACCCACACATAGACCTCCATGGAGACATGGCAGATTGGCATGTTCATCAGAGCTGAGTTCACAGTGGTTTCCAAGGGATCCAGGTGCACAGTGACAGAAGTGAGCCCCAAGAGCATCCCGACATGTAGCACCATGAAGACTAGGCTCATCAATTTTCAACTCACAGTTCACACCAGAATACTCTTGAGGATAGACACACGTGTATCTTCCTAGCACCTTGAGATGTACAGCCTCACTCACGCAGGGATCAGAAATATTTTCATCCAATTCCAAGTCACAATGGCTGCTTTGGTATCCAAGCACAGAGAGGCAGCGATAGCCATGGATTACTTCCGGGCACAGAGCCCCGTTGTGGTAAAGGCTTGACCACAATCATCATGATCCTCTCACAGAACCTTCCGGCATGTCCAGCAGCACATATGGCAGGATACTCAAGGCCATTATGGCAGGAGCCTCCATGTTGGCAAGCATTCCTTCCACAGGAATTAGTGACAATTCCATAGGTTAGCCCACTGTACCCAGGGGCACATTGGCACAGGAAGCCCCTTTCTCCTGGGGCATTCACACAAAGTGGCAATTCCTTGTCAGGCACTGGAGAAGCAAGGTCTTTAAGATCTTCACTGTCTTTGTTCAAATTATCACCTATGTCTAAGCAACAATTGAGGTCTTAATGTCATTTGAGTTAAGTTTCTCATTGTTTATATTTGGAAGTAATAATTGATGCTCTGGATTCCGAAACATTCTCTGAGGGTCCCTGCCATTTCACTATGGCCAGGAAAGGTACATATATCTGAATAGAAATCACTGTTTGCATAAATGGACATGTCTGACATTTAGTTTTCAGCACATTGTTTGTGTACATGAGATTTAGATACCTTAGCACTGCTCTCATCTTGTGCCCAACAACTCTGTGCTGCAGGGTGTATACAGTATCTGCGATTGCTGCCGTCCAAGGGATGGTGGTATCTTGGCCCCTCTTCCAATAAGAATTCAGAAGTGTCGTCAGATGTTCTCTAATGTCACCACGAGGGTGGAGGACAAATCACTCTAGTTAAGAACTACTGTTGTATTCAAACCATCACTGCCATAAGAATAGGCTCACTGCTTATCCTCACTCCCTCCTCCTTCCCGCCCTCTCCCCCTCTCTCTTCCCCTTCTACCCTTCCTTCCTTCCTTCCTTCCTTCCTTCCTTCCTTCCTTCCTTTCTTCCATTCTTTTGGTTTTTGTTTTGTTTTTATTTTTTACTTAAGGAAAGTGTCATCAGTATTTAGGACAGGATAGCCTCATGGTTAGAGGTTAACTTGATGTTTACTTGATGAGAAAACCAAGAGCTCTAAATCAGTTGGGACACTTGGCTGATACCACTAAAATAAAAGATGCAGAAAAGAAGTCACAAGCATGCCACCTACTTATTCTATGCCAGTCCAGGGTTGGGTAAAAATGGAACAAGAGAAGGAGAGAAGAAGAAAGAGGAGGAGGGGGCAGGACAGGATGGGCCAGTACAGCACAGCACAGCACAGCACAGCACAGCACAGCACAGCACAGCACAGCACACCCAGTTTGTCCAGCCGAGAGCCCCTCAGACTTGAGGATCAGAACATGTAAACTAGAGCAGGGTCATTCAGGAAAGAGGGGAAATGCTAGTTTTAGGAATTCTTTTCAAATGTGGCTCTATAGATTCTTATTTTTTCTTTTTAAGTAGAACAGTATAGTCCAGTAGTAATGACTAATTTGATGCCAGGCAGCTAAGACAGAACCAGGAGGGATTCCATTACCTGAAACCAGTGCATTCTTTTGGAATATAGCTTGATTTCTATACCTTTACTGAGAAAGATTTTCCTCACAGTTAAATGACCAAGACAAAAAAGAGACTCCCTCCCCCATTTAAAACTCCTCTCATTACAACTGAGAGTAAAAATATGTAAATTGGAAATGTAAGGGTTGCTGTAATTTTCCCACATTAAAGGACATCTGATGGTTGAAAATATAGTGTGTGTTCTTGGCAATACTAACGATCACTCAGAAAATGGCTTCTATGATCCAATGACATGATGTTAGGCACAGGCTATAGCTCTGCCACACAGGTCCAACTGCAGAAATGCTTTACAGGGAGCAGGCCTCTAGGATAGCCAGGGTGAGCTTCAGAAGAGAAACCATGCAGCGTTTGAGTGCAGCATTTCTCTGTGCAGGCTCACCTCTCTGCTTCCCACATTTAGAGAGCTCTTTCTACACAGGACACAAAATACTTGGTTTGCCAAATTATGTGTCTCCTTTCCCCTCCCCTCCCCTCCCCTTTCCTCCCCTCCCCTCTCCTTCTCTCCTTTCCCCTTCTCTTCCTTCCCCTTCCCTCCCCTCCCCTCTCCTTTTCCCTCCCCTTCTCCTTCCTCCCCTTCCCTCCCTTCCTTTCCCCTTCTCTTCCCTCCCCTCCCCTCCTCCTTTCCCCCTTCTCTTCCCTCTCCTCTCCTCTCCTCCTCTCCCCTCCCCTTTCCTTCCCTCCCCTTCCCCTCCTCCTCTCCCCCTTCTCTTCCCTCCCCTTCCCTCCCCTCCTCTCTTCTGCCCTCCTCTTCACCTGCCTTCCCCCTTTTTTTTCTCCTCCTTTCCTTTTACCCCCCCTTTTCCCTTCTTCCTCTCCTGACTCCTCCTCTGTGTTTTCTTTCTTCTATTCTTTTCAAGATCTAGGTCAGTTTTTGAGTGATTGCCTAATGCATGCAAAGGAGATCATTTACTTAAATAAAGAAAGAGATGAGAAGAAAAAGAAAAGAAACCAAAAGAAAAGAGGAGAGAAGAGAGGAAACTGGGCATGGGTGACTATATTTGTAAGCCCAGAGCTGGGGAAGTAGAAGGATGGTGGGTTGAGACATGGCTACTGACTGACGACTTGTTGAAAAGGAGGAGGAGGAGAAGGAGGAGGAGGAGAAGAAGAAAAGAGGAGGAGGAGAAGGAGGAGGAGGAGAAGGAGGAGGAGGAGAAGAAGAAAAGAGGAGGAGGAGAAGGAGGAGGAGGAGAAGGAGGAGGAGGAGAAGAAGCAAGAAGAAGAAGAAGAAGAAGAAGAAGAAGAAGAAGAAGAAGAAGAAGAAGAAGAAGAAGAAGAAGAAGAAGAAGAATCCACCTGAACATCTAAAGACCGTCATGACCAAGCCTGCTTAGTCAGTCAACAGGTTCTCCAGTGCAGGAGTGAGGATTGAAAAGAAAGAGACAATTAGACAAAACTGCAGCATGACCCCAGTCAATTCTGAGACTGAAGGCAGGTTTAATAATTCTCAATCCATTTTTATACCAATTTAGTTACATGCAGGAATTAAGATCAATAGCAGTACAATGAGGAACAAGCAAGCCAGTAAACACAAAATTGCCAAGGCAGTAAGCAAAGTTCTACAATCAAGTCAGTGACAGTTGTTTCCAAGGGTGTGTAAGGATGACCAAAATACCTGAGCCTACTTCCTTGTCCAAGCCCAGAATCTTGCCTGAAGCTCTCTTCTCTCATTCCACCCTAAGGTAAAAATTCCTGCTTTAACCTACGTTCCTATTATGCCCTAATGTCAGGTTCCTGCCTGAAGCCCTCGTCCTTGGCAATGTCAGGTTCCTGCCAGGCAGCATGGCACCCCAATAAGGCTCTCCACGCTGTCACTGACTGACTATGACCTTTGTAACGAAAAAGTCCTTAAATAGTGAACTTTCTTACTAGTCTAGAGAGATTCTTCAGTGTTTTATGCCAAGTGCATTCATTCATTTTTTTCTTGGTTGCTTGCTTTCCTTCATTCTCTCCCTCTCTTTCACCCTCCCTCCCTCCCTCCCTCCCTCCTTTCCTCTTCCTTTCCTCTTTCCTTCATTTCCTCCTTCCCTCTCTTTCTCCTTCCTTCATCTTAACTTTCTTGTTGGGAATAGAGAATAACTAATCCATTTCCAAGGAAAGGAGACCCTGGGTGACCAGTCAGAGTCCACCAGTTTAATCATCCAGGCCAGAGCATGGAAAAGGTCATTCAATGCTTGTATCAGTGACTGTTAAATCTCTGGATATTGCAGAGGCAGGGGAGTGGATCAAAGACATTCTGAGGTCTGAGAAGCCTAGATCAAGAATTTCCTATCTGGGGGATCTTGGCAAGTGCAGGAGCTTCTCTGACTCAGGTGGAACCATTCAAGAAATGTTAACACTGTGGCCCACAAAGTCACTACTAGGGCATGCATGGGAACCTAATGCCCCAGCTCTACTCACAAAAATCAAAACTGTGAGTGCTAAATCTATGCATGTGAAGAGCCACAGTGCAAATTTACTATTCACATGCTAGTCCTGTTGACCATGGTAGTTCCAGTCGTTTTCATGCTTCTTGCTTGGTCTATGAGCTCCATAGGCTCAGACAGATAATAACAAACACATAACTCAGTGTAATATTTACATTTGAGCGATCTGGACTTCAAATAAATATCCAGGGAAGTCCCAAGATGGGCAGCGATTATCTTTTGCTTCTAATTGATCTTGCTCCATCTTAGAGGAGAGTTTCTCCATTCTCCTTACATTTCCTTTGGGGATAAGATAGTATTATTCCATTGACATGAAGTCAACTAGTAGCCAATGGAAACCAGAAAGATATGACCATTAAATCCCAACCATTGTCTCATAGTCAATTGATGGGTGGCAGTAATCTGTGTAAGTGATCTTGTCATCAGTATATGTGGGTCATGTGGTCTAGAGGTGTGTGTTCTCCTAAACATCTGTGTTGAGACCTATCCATCAATGTGATAATAATAGACATGAGCCCCTATGATTGGCATTGGTGCCTTCATGAAACAGCCCCCAGAGGGCTGCCTCGTCTTTCTGTCATGTGAAAGTACAACAAGGAGGTCTGGCTGTGGTGACAGTCCTTCATCAGGCAGTAAGGCTTTGGGTACCCCTACCATGGATATCCCAACCTCCAAACTGTCACAAACACATGCTTGGTATTTGTCAGCCACACGATTTATGGCATATCGTTATATAGTCTGAATAGTCTGAGGCGTGGGCCAGCGTGACAGGTGACTTTGAAATCAAGAGCTTTGAGGGGCCTGGGGAAATGACTCAGTGGGTAAAGTGTTCAGCATGCGAGCATGAGAACCTAAGTCTGAATCCTCAGCATCCATGGAAAAAGTCAGCATTGAGGAGGCTCAGACAGAAGAATCTCGGAGGCTTGCTGGTCCTCCCGTGTAGATGAATCATGGAGTGCCAGGCTTAGTGAGGAACCCCACCTGACTCAAATGACTAAAAAAAGACATTTGACGTTGACTTGTGGCCTCCACACATGCAGCCCTGCAGGTACACACACACACACACACGGGGCAGGGGGGAGAGAGAGAGAGAGAGAGAGAGAGAGAGAGAGAGAGAATTTGTAATGCAGAATGCCAATTTCAACTTGAAAATTGTTCACACCTTTAAAAATAAGTACATCCCAAAACGTAGACAATGCCATCACCACCTGTCTTAGGAGTACTGGAAGTAACTTTGCAAAGTATTAGAAATCTTGAGTCACAACCATCTGCTTGGGATGCTGAGCCGAGTGCAGTCTGAGCTGGAGTAAACTTTGCCCCCGTTTCATAGGGGATTGGAATCTGTAACACACACCGTGGATGCAGATAAAAATCACATTGTTCTATGGGGAAAAGTCAAAACACTATCTGTAATAGGGGAATGCCTAATTGTTTATATTTTCAGATGGGTAGTTTGAACAAATAACTGTAACCTAGCTAGGTCACCAGGACTCTTTGGGCCACTTCGGATTGTGTGATAATTTCCAAACATTCTTTGCATCTGCAAACTTACTATCACATGTCTCTGGACTCTGGTTTTATTGAGCCGATTTTAACCCTTTAGCCTAATGAGCTAATACAACTCATCATCAGTCCCGGCTTTGGCATGACTTCCTCCAGGGAACTTTCATGACCTTTGACGTCCTGATCACCTGGTCTTCCTCCAGCTTCAGTAGCCCTCCCCCGTTCCATAGGATCAGATATACGTGGAATGATCCAGACTCTTTTGAATCTCCATTAGTTGCTAAGTCCCCGAGGGTTGTGTTGTGCTCTAGAACGAACATCTATCACGGTGCCTGGAAAGAAGCAGTTACTGTTAAAGCAAACTGAAGTGAGAATCCAGTTCTGGAACATTCCTGAGCAGACAAAACCAGCTGAGCACTAATAACCTCAGCCTTGCTTGCAATGCTGACATAAGGAGATGTGGACTTGGATCCTTACTCTTATGTGCTTGTTAGAGAAAGACCAAACCTACGCTGAAGCAGAAGAAGCCACATTGTATCTTTTGTATTGCCCGGGATTAGCCCCTGGACCACCCAAAGCAGCTGTAACCAATCAGATGTTACATTTGTCTTGTTTCCCAGTTCACCCTATAACGCTCTATCACTCGTGATTTTTATTTCCCCTCAGTAGAGCCCAAACTTTCTGCTTTTGTGCTCCTGATTCATGAATAGTTGCTCTGCTCAAATAAACTCTTTAAAATGTCTACTATGTTTCAATTTTTATTTTCGATCATAGGTGACAAATACTTTGTGGCGTGAGCGGACTATGTTTTTCAGTGAAGTAGTCGCTCTTTGTATTGAAGTCATCTGTGACAACTTATAGACTGCCCTTGTCTGAGCGTTGTAATAGTTGAACTGTTCTACCTGCATTCATCTGTTTAGACCAGTTGCTTATTACCCATGTGCAATTACTGGAAATATGGCTAGTGAGACTATGGAACTAAATCTTTGATTACGTTTTATTATAATTAATTTAAATATAAGTAGTTCCTGATGGAAAGTCATGTTACACACAGTCCCAGAGGACTCAAATCAGACTCAGAGGCAGTCCAAGTTTTTCAGGATGGGAAGTAAAGGCTTCCATGTGTTCTAACACTGGCAAACAGCTACATGGGGCTACTTACATATTAAAGTTCGAAGTCATTGAAATTAAATATCAATTAAATATTGGCTTCTGAATCATGCTAGCCACATTTCAACTCTTCAATGTCTAGACTCGGGGAATGGATACTAACCTCCGTACCACAGAGAGCATCTCTACCATCAGAGAAAGTTCTGATGGCAAACGTGAGTTTCAGGACGGCAGAAATAAAGAAGTGTATTCCTGGGATGGTACGCTGTTGAGTTCTTTGAGGGAGACTCGGTTAGAGAACTGAGGTCATAGTCATTATGAAAGGCAGATAGCACCGACTTAGAGTCGCCTTACCCAAATAGGATATTGACTCTGAGAACCCAGTACACTGATGAGAACTAAGTAGCCAATACAGCCAGGTCCAAATTGACTCAGGCAGCATCCTCTCGTGAGAGGGTATCAGGGTCAGCTTCAGCACTCAGCCCTTAAGTATCTTATTTACTCGCACACAAGTCAGCTAGCAAGGTTGGAGTCACCTCTTGACCCTCTCGCTGCCATTGGAGTCTCTGCTAACCTCTTCCCAGGGCATCTCTCTTTGCTCCTCATTTGCATCCTGCTCTGAGATTGGCCGCTGCTGCTCCTCTTCCCCGTGATACAGTTATTGGCAGCGACTCTGGTCTTTGTTACCTCCAGAATGGAGGCTAACCCCGGAGCTTCTCTGGAAGATCACCGAGCAGCTTCAGCTGCGCAGCGCCGTGCTGTCCATCTGCCGAAAGGCACCAGGGCCCCGGTGCCAGGAACACCTGTGCTCCTTGGCTACCTCATCAGTTCCCAGTGACATTCAAGGTGCAGGCCTGAATGCCCACACTGGAAATCACCATCGGAGTGTCTCTTCTCCCTTTAGCAACAGAGTAGCAGCAGGGTGCTGATCAGCCAAGAATGGTCCCAGGCAGGGGGTTAAAGTCAGCCTGGGCATTTTCTGAGGAATTTACTTCTGGTTTGACAAAGCCAACTTCTCTGGGTTCTGGGACACAGTGCAAATGCCATCTGTTAAGGTAGGCTTCTGCCATGCAGAGTCGTTTCGGGGGCGTGGGTATTGAGATTCCTGCTTTTGAGATTTCAGAAAAAGAAATAAAATAATAACAACAACAACAATAATAATAATAATAATAATAATAATAAAGTGTTTAGTTCCAAGTCTTCACTTCCTGTTAGGCACCCCTTTTGTTTTTCTGTATTTCGAAAGTTGGTTTTCTCGGCAACTTTTTGACTTTGGCAACTTTTTGACTTTTCCAGAGACCAGTCAGATGGTTTCTCTGCTCACTGGGCCACCTCTGTAAAGTTTCCCAGTCTTCCGCCACGGAGCGAACTCCGCTGCTCTTCGCTTTACTTCTTCCATTTACTATCCCCCACCCCCGACCCCTACCACTCAACCCGGGTGTTTTAAAGCCACAACCATTAAAAATTCTCCAGAAAAACACTTAAATACCAACCCCCCCCTTCCTAAAAATGTCTTGTCAGATTTCTTCCTCTTGTTTGCTTCAGAACGTGGTGCTTTGATTGTCCATTAGAGAGTTGTTTACATTTCTCCAAAAGCTCCATTTAGTTTCCCTGACAAGGTGGAATAAGTGACTGGCGGTGATGGATAGAAGCACCTGTCCTAATGGCGGCTCACACTGTGCCCACCAGTGCACGTTACATTGATAAATTGACAACAGTTGGAGCATGCTCCGTTAGCAGCGAGAACGAGGCTACCAGGACCCACACAGGCGGCGAGACAGTCTGCTTTAATATTCCTGCGAAAGGTGTACAGCCTCCCGCTCTAACACCCCAACAGCTGTGGTGAGGAATCTGTGCACAGGCAGAATTTCTTTGTTACCTTGACACTACCTCTGCTGGTTAGTCTAGAATTATCGTCACCGACTTCCCGTTGAATGGCTTGCAGTCCTTGAGTAGAAGGGGCTGTTTTGGAAGCTAGCTGGTAAGACTGGACTTCTGCACTGTGAATGCGTGTGCATCTTTTCAATCCCTTTGTTGAAGAATTTGCTTCTCTCCCTGACAAGAAAAAAAAAAAAAAAAGGAAAAAAAATGGTGGCAGGCAAACGTGGAGGTGGCTTCAGTTCATACTGAGGGGCTCGTTATCTGGAATAAGTTGCTTAGAAGGTTCTAAATTTCTAGAAATGAGGAGGTAACTGGCTGCCCTGGCACCCAACAGTGATGCAGGGTGAGGATTTAGAAGGTGGTCAGCTCTTCCTCCTGGGTACTTATTTTCTTCTGTCCACTCTGTTGGGTCCCCTCTGTTGGGTTCTCGGGTACCCTTACTAAAGCTGGGGCAGCAGTGGGGCTCCTCAATGGAATCTCCCCGTTTGACAAAAGGCCGATGGAGAGAGGGACATGTCTAGCTCCTCAGACAGGTCTGGGTTCCTGCACGTCCTTCCAGATCTCAGACAGGTTGAGAGCGTGGGGCAGGGTCTGCTGACAGAGCTGGCGGACAGCTTCTGTGGTGGTTAAGGCAGCAATCTCCAACAGTCCCTCTGTTCACCCATTACAAGCGTATCTTAACTGAGGACTAATCTAAAGGAGCCCATGACCACGAAGAAAACGCTACAACTTAAAACAAAGTCATAAGAAAGGAGAGGGAAGCGGGGGTTAAAACAGCTCGGACAGTAACAACGCCTTCCTGAGTCCAGCTTCCAAATGGGCCCAGTTACTGGTTTTATGATAAGACAGTTTGCCTTTGTGATTTGCATGGGTAATGAAGCAATTAGCAGCCATCATATATAAAACATGCTAGTCCTTCATTAGACACCAAAATGGAACGGCATACCATAAGACATTAGTGTGGTGAGGCCTGAGTGCCGGGCTTGGTCCCTTTGACTTCGGGTGGAGTGCCGTTGCAAGTTTGGTTGCTGTTTCAATCACCGTGGCATTAGCAGGCTAGACTGTGGTTAGTTGATGTGCAGTTCTGACTGGCTGGCAGCCGCCTCCACCCCGCACCCTCTAACTGCTACTAAATTTCATTTCAAGTTATAATTGTTGACATTGGAAACAGCTACTCGGATCAGAACAACAAAGCAACAATTATACAGGATCTGGTGTTTCTCATGCAAATTACAGCAATAAAATACAGGAAAATCCAGCCCCATTTACCGACCGACCAGTTTTTTGTCTGCAGAGAATGCGTTCTGAAGTATTTGGTTAACTAAATTAAAATGTAAATCTTGGCTGGATTTTCTTCTTAGGTAGTGATATGAAACAGTTTCTAAAAGTCAAAACAAGAAGAAGGAGGAGGAGGAGGAGAAGGAGGAGGAGGAGAAGGAAGAGGAAGAGAAGGAAGAGGAGGAGGAGGAGGAGGAGGAGGAGGAGGAGGAGCAACAGCAGCTGCTGCTTCAGAGACCATGTTCCAAAAAAACTTACAGAAATGTATGTTTTAATGAACTGAGTCATAAAGGTATAACTATCTATAACATAAGATATTCTAAACCACTGTTCCAATAGGAAAGACAGAGAAGAAAGCACGGTTCACGTATTTACATTTTATATTTTTGCTCATAAGGAAGCTTGGGAGCTTTGGATGTTAGGTAATAGAGTCCCATGTGTGTCCAAGTCAAGCTGTCTTGCTCTTATTCCCTGATGTTATGACGTGTACAACTAGACGGGTAACTCAAGGAGATTAGTGAGCATTAAAGCTGGCTTCTTTTACTCTATCAGAATTACTCTCCTTCCTGTCTTTCTCTTTCTCTCTCTCTCTACACACACACACACACACACACACACACACACACACACACACATATATACACACACACACACACACACACACACACACCCCAAGCTGCATGCAAGTGTCAGAGTCAGAAGAGCAATAGAAAACAGCAGTCGTGATGTCCCTGACACCAAGGAGATACAAGCGTAGTCTCTCTGTGGGGAAAAGGTATGCTCCTTGAATCCTTGTAGCAATTGCTTTAAAAACATACAAACAAACAAAATGAACAAAACAAGGCAATAGTTCTCTTGGAGTTGGAAAAGGAGTTGCATACTCCAGGTCTTAATCAGTGCTACGAAAGAACCGTCCAAGAAATGGGAAGAGAAAATCCCGAACTCCTGATTACACCCTTGGCTGGAATTCAGTTAAGAACGCCATCTGCTTTGAAAGGCATACCTCTGCCTTTGACCACAAGTAAAACTGACCCACACGAGGCCAGGACAATGCAGGATACTGACATTTAATTTATGTATTTAATTTTTTATCGTATGAAGAAGAAATTGAATGATCTCATCTCATTTCTAACAGATCTGATCTCTAAAAGGTAATAATTTCACAAATGCGCTTTTACGCTAAGAGGCTAAGAGCTCTGTTCTCATAAGCATGGAGCAAACGCTTTGTGGGCAGTCACTGACTTATAGCACATCCTTACAGTCGCTGCAAGATAACCAAGAGTAATGGCTTTTGATAATCAGGCCACACTATTAATATAACATGAACCACAAGCGCTTTTGTACTGTGACTCCAGTTAAACTAGCAGCAAATCTCATTGGAATATAAAGAAGGGATAGGGGAGTCGTGTTCTCTTTCTGCTACTTTGCAGTGAAAAATACGCCTCCAGGCCCTGTCCCGCGCCTCGTATAGCACTGAACAATGTTTCCCTTTAGAACCTCTGGCCTTTTCTGCTCACTTTTAGTTCCACCTCTCCTGGCTAGGTCAGAATTTTGGTCCCTGAAATTCAGCAGCAGATGGATTTCAAATGGCGGTTCTGTTAGCTGGGGTGGTGGAGGGGGTTGCTGCTGGAATCTGTGGCGGTCTGGAGCAAGCGGGCTGGGAGCTGGGCTCTTGCCGGCTTCTGACTGGTGAAATATTGCAGGGCGTAAAGGGACTCATTCCAGCTGATGTGGGCAAAGGGGAAAAGCTGCCCCTTCGTCGTAAATGTTAATGTGAAAGGAAATACGAGGGACTCACTTCTGGTGGTAAGAGTCAGAGGCAACATAATCATAACAAGTAGAACCAGGCTTAAGCGGGTCACGACGCTGTTTATGCGGAGGGTGACATTTACTGGAACTTTTCTCTAAAAGGCAATGGTTTCCTCCTATTTTAACAAGCCAGAGACCGTGATGAAGTTATCTTTGGATATATGATGTATATCTCTGCCATCCAACTCCCCATTTCCTAGGACATGTGTACTAGGAGTGGATTGTGTATTGGGCTTCAGTGCGTGGGCTATTTCGGTACATTTGAGAAAACATGTGGGCGTTGAGTAAAAAATACACACTTCCTGACTCTCACCATGAGGCTAAAAGGTAGGTGAAAGAAGCTGAGGCTAAAAAATTACTTAGTATTTTTTTTCCAAGGCACATCTTTGAAGACAGAATAATGCAAATTAGCAGTAGAACAGGGCATCCCAGAAGTCATAGCCGGAGGCAAGAATGGAAACCCACAGCGCTTCAGCTATGATGCACCTGTGACCGTGAGCTCGGATTGCCTAGTCACGCCATTCATTCATTCATTCATTCATTCACTGAACATTCGTTGAACCCTGACTGCAGGCCAGTGAGAGAGTAGCCTTAGAGGAAGAAGGACACACAGACAGACCATCAGGGAAATCGAAATCTGGTAGGAAAGAATAGGTGTGCACGTAATTAATTATAAAACTTGATAAGTCATGATTAGTAGGCTCTATTTACGCTGTCACGGAAGGGTTACCCAGAGCAATTCGGAATTAATAACAGGGCTTTGATGCATTGAATCCGAGCCTCCATGATTTAGTTTTGTGTCCGTGTTTTATCTTTCCTCCTGTGTTGTAAATTAGCTTGGATTAGTCACCATGTCTAGTTTATATTCATATAATGATGTATTGAACAAGTACCTGGTCTAAAGATGCTTTCCATCAGTTGATATCACATATTGAATACTTAACTGTGTTTCAAGAATTTTTTCTTACTTTTGCAGCACCTCCTGAAGTAGGTCACACTATCATCGTTTACAAAGGACATTTGAGGCAGGGAAGGGTGACAGCTTTGTCCCAAATCACAGCTACTATGTGAAGAAACTTCACTGGATCGCAGCACCTTGGTCTAGCTACAGAGATAGTCTTCACCCCATACACGCTGCCTCTGGTCAATAAATGTTGTCTGAATGCTGACTAAGCTAGGAAGAGGCTCAGCATTTATATTGCCATTTTGTTTATGACTGTAGAATTTCTTAGGAATGCTTAGCTCAGGTAATGAAACAAAAAACCATCAGGGTGCATAAAAATCTGTTGATGATTAAATTTTTATTTATCTCCACGAGCAAGACAAGCAATTGTCCCCAGTACATTTGTTCTGCAGACAGCCTTGAGCGGTGTAGATCATCAAGGGCAGCCTTGACTGACGCCACTACTTCTTTGAAAATACTTTTTACTGTTCGGTGGGTACACACTGTCATTACTCTCGGCATCACGTCTCCGGTTTATCCCTGCGTTGTCATCCCACAGTGTAACTGGGTATATGAAGGAATGTGCTTACGAGAGAGGAACAGAGAGAAGTGGACTCGGAAATCTTGTTAGAAAACTGAAAACCTTCTTCCTGTCCAACATCAACAAATAACGGTTCTCTAGGCAAGTCAGTGTTTGGACCATGGATGGAATGATACAATATACCCTGATGTTTTGCTTTGTAAGTGACAATGTCCAAGTTTAAAAAGTTGGAGTCCCAAGAGGATCTAAAAATGAGCAGTATTTAAGGGAGATACACGCAACAGCTTCCTTGATAAGTATTAATTTCCACATGGCAACAGTGGTGTGATAAAATATTGCTGGCAGATGCTAATAGCTACATTGCTGTCTTGTGAAGACAAAAAACATCCTGTCCATTCTGTAAATGTTTCTTTCTGGTTTAAGAAGTAAATCAAAGGTCAGGGCTAAAGCCCTGTGGGAGAACATTTCCTCAGCCTATGTGAGCCCTGGATTGAAGCTCTGGCACTGATGTAAAGAAGAAATCATCTAATAATTCCCATTTTTCCAGATTTTGCCAAACTATGACATCAGTCCCAATTATAGACCCCTGTAAGCCATTTTGAAAACGGGCTTACTTTGTTTGCACAGTTGGCATTCACTTATCCACTCATTGTCAACTGACTTCCTGTTGCATAAAAGAAACACGGACGCCATTTACCTTTGAGCTCTATTTCCCACCTGTTAGGGAGTGGGAGCAGCCCTAACAGCAACGTTTTTCATAGTGCTCTATTCGGTAACCAAAATGGTATGTAGCATGTTTATTTTAAATTAAAGCAAATTAAAATGATTTTGGAGATTTTCATCATATCCCTTGAGATACTTAGAAATATAAAATAGCACACTACAGAAGAAAGCTGGCCTTTTTATTGTATGTATGTAAGGCATGCATGTGTCTATGTGTGTGTGTGTGTGTGTGTGTGTGTGCATGGGTGTATTCACACATGTGAATGTTTACTTGACAGTGAAGGCAAGAATCATGTATCTAATACATATGCAGGAAAGGAACATTTAAACATTTTCAAGGCTTTCAAAATATCATATTTAGCTAAAACCATAATTTTCATAGAGTAAGTTGATGATGGACCACACTTGAGTTCATTCAACTTTCAGATTTGGGTCGCGACAACAAAAGTTAACTCTATTTGTGTCTGTAATTGCATTAAAATAATTCGATAAAACAAAACCTGTTACTTCCTCTAATAGAAACAAACTTGTACTTTAATTAAGTTTAAATAATAATAATAAAGAATAAAAGACAGAATGAGATATGACACAGAGGAATCCTGGTGGAGATAAGAACCTCATTTTTTTCCCTTTCTTTCCTACAAACTGAGAATGCAATCACCTTTCTATAGCTCTGCGTTCTTACTTTAAAGATAAGGAAATAAGTACAGAGATGGCAGGAAATGTCCTCTCTTCTACATGTCACAGTAAGCAAAGTACTAAAATTGGGGATTTTTATATTTCCTTCTTCACCACGGTGCCTCAACCTACACACCACAAACTGTTCTGCCGAAGTCCCGTTTGGTTGCATGAATGGTACCAATGTCAAGGAAGGGAAAGAAGGAGGAACACTAAGTAGTCCTGGGCCAGTGTTAAGTTCTGGATTGGACATGGCTGCACTCCCAGTCACCAGCAGGAGGGCTTGAGCTCAGGGCCAGCCTTGGCTACCAAGCAAGATCTCCTCAGGCACAAACATAACCCCAAACAAAACCCAATGATAGTACCTCCCCCCAAATCTATGAAATGACAACAAACATACCATCTATTATAAAACAGTAGTACTACAAAGCAGTGGAGTGGACCATGTATACTGGAATGAGAGTCAGAATGTACTATTGACATTGCTTAGGAAGGATGAAAAAAACGTGACCTTACAGTGAACAGTAACAAAGTAAGAAAGATAGGTATCGATTTCTAAACTAACTGTTTAAAATAAAAATAACATACCAATAAATTGATAGAAAATGGGATGTTTAAAAGTAATTTAATTTATTTTTTTTAATTTTTAGAATTTATAAAAAACATGAAGAACACGTAGCAAAACAAGAGCACAGAAACTTCCGATATGCCTAAACACATTCACTGTCCTGGACCAAACACTTAAACCCAAGGATGCAATGTTCAGTGGCAGGCAAGGCAAAACTGTGTGCATTTACCTGAGGTGCGTTTTGATGAGGAGTATTCAGAACTTTGATAGTAAATGGATGGATACAGAAAGACAGACTCTAACCAGAAGAGTGACTCCATTTATTACATCAAAGGAGAATTCTAGATTCGGTCATTTCAAAAGGATCACACACACACACACACACACACACACACACACACACCAAATGAAAAGTTGTGAATATATAATAGCCACCTCTTTACACAAGTGTGAGTAGACAGAGAAAACATGCAAATGCATGTGCTTATAAGCACAGGGAGAGGCCACAGTCAGTTTCTGATTAGGTAATAAAGCAGACAAAAGTTAATAAATGCATAGATACTGGAATCTTATGACACAGTTATGTTCAAGTGTGCATGAAGGACTTAGCAATATTAACTGTATGCTCGACCCTCAAGCAAGCTCAAACTTTGATAAATTAAGCTAAAAAGTCATCTTTAAACAAAACTAATAAATTCAAATATATTTATAAACACATTACATTTATTACATTACTGAAAGAGTACATAGATAAGTAAGTTACATAAAAAGCAAGAAATTATCAGCAAAATAAGAATTATTTTCTCCAGGTCTCTTGTATCAAAGGATAACCTTAAATTTTTGACCCTCCCTTTCCTTTTTGAGTTTCAGTGGCTTGGTGCTTTGGAAAAGTATGACGGTTGGGTGAAGTAGCGATCATAGCCAGGGCCTCATGGATAGTGGTCAAAAGTTCTACCAACTGAGCACATTCTCAATCCTAGAAAAATGCTAAAACCAAATAAAATACAATATAACATAGCAAAGCACTAGAAGTTTGCCATAGCCTGCATAAAGCTATTTAACGGCTTTGGTGCAGTGGTCTATGCCTGTAATCCCGGCACTAAGAAGGCAGGTGAGACCCAGGTTCAAGGCCAGCCTGGGCTGTATAACTAGATGTTATCTCAAAAAGAAATTAATGACAAATAAACAAAGGAAGAATAAAACAAAATAAGAAAAATAAATTAGAAAACAGCAGAGGCTGAGAATTAATTCAGTAAAATTTTATTTAATGAAATGTAGGGAAAAAAACATCACCATGAGTGAAACAAAATTAGATAAAATATTAAATACAAAATTATAAAATAGTTGGTCAAAAAGCAAGAAGGAAAGAAAAAGTCAGTATACAAAGGGAAATAGGAACATGGTATTCTTTTGAAAAGACTCTAAGTCAATTGAATGATGCAAAGAAGAGCTACAAATAGCTAGTTTGCAACTAAAAGCTGAGATATCACTACAGACCATAGAAAACTGAAAATGCTACTGAAAGAATAATATGAGTGACTATGGCAGAAAAGTTAAACATCTAAGTACAATTCCAATCTCTAGAACATATACCTCCCAGCTAGTATAGTAGAGGAAAACTCCAACAGTTCCTCTACAAAAACCCTTCCCACAGAAACATCTTTAACCCAGGTGGCTTCCTTACTACATTATTCCTCATGTTTAAATAATACCACAC
Source organism: Apodemus agrarius (assembly GCA_964023405.1). Lineage (NCBI taxonomy): Eukaryota > Metazoa > Chordata > Mammalia > Rodentia > Muridae > Apodemus > Apodemus agrarius. The sequence goes on from OZ030007.1 coordinate 16,661,914, forward strand.
CAGTTCCATATAAATCTTCTTAAGACGGAGAACAGAATATACTTTATGATTCCACCTGAAGGCTGTCACGTCCACCCTTGTTGGTAAGACTCCCTGGGATGGTTTCACAGAAGGATAAGCCTGGGCAGATTTCTCATACAAATGTTAGCTGCAAAAAAATCCTAAATATAACAGTAGGAAGTAGACTCTAGGGATGTCTAGACATTAGTATGATTAGTAGACATCATAAATGTGTCTACTTTGTTCAGGAATGTAAAGTTTCTATAACATTAAAGGGTTAGTCAAGGGGTTGGAGAGTTAGTTGGCTTAGTTACTGGTTGAGAGCCCTTGATGCTCCTCATCAAGTCCTCAACCCCCACAGATGGCACCTTCCCAGTACCTGTACTATTCCATGGTCTGGACATCCTCTTCTGGTCTCCATGGCTTCTGCATGTGCCTGGTGCACATAAACTCATGCATAAAAGCACTAACATGTCAATTGAAATATATTTAAATTTTGATCAGTGGATTGCCCTTATTAATAAAAGAAAGGAGAAAAATCATATTGTCCTTTCAAAGAATGAAAGCAAAGACAGTTGGTGAAGCTTTCACATCCAAGACTGTGAAGTTGTCCTTTATAAACTAAATAGAGGGAATTTTATGTCATTTGACACAAGTCATTTAAAGAAATTGTTGGTTGTCAAGTTATTTGGAATTTATTAATAATACTGCTTATCATGCAGAACATTTCTGAAAAGTTATAAATTATCAGAGATTAGTAGTGAATATTTTAACATGGATTAATGTGCATCTACGCTAGTTATTAATACTCAGAATTGCTGCTTTCATCATTCCTACTTCACCTGGAAAACTTTGACTTTAAAAACTGCTTAACAGAATATTCCCATCTTGTTCCTTATTCAATAAAAATATCTGCCAGGACACATCTGTGTGCTTTGAAGATGTATGTGTTCTTATAAATGTGTGTGTGTGTTCTTAATAAATGCTCAAGAATTATACAAAGTTGATGGTTGCACCAATGACTGATAAATCAAAACAAAGCATTGACCATCATATATAATGTAGAATTTGAAGGATGAGGGAAATATAATTTGAGGTGATGGTGGCTTCATACATGGATTCGGGATAGATAATTGCTTGTGTTTCGGACTCTGTTCTGAGACACATAAACTACACCTATTGAAGTTGAGTATTGCTTAAAGAACTGCTAATATGTAAAATGCAATAAAAGAACTACTTCTTAGCCAGGCAGTGGTACCACAGGCCTTTAATCCCAGCACTTTGGAGGCAGAAAGTGGTGGATTTCTGAGTTCAAGGCCAGCCTGGTCTACAGAGTGAGTTTCAGTACAGCCAGGGCTACACGGAGAAATCCTGTCTTGAAAAAACAAAAAATCAAAACAACAACAAAAAACCCCAACCCAACCCAACCCAACCCAACCCAACCCAACCCAACCCAACCCAACCCAAACCAACCCAACCCAACCCAACCCAACCCAACCCAACCCAACCCAAACCAAACCAACCCAACCCAACCCAAACCAAACCAAACCAAACCAAACCAAACCAAACCAAACCAAAATAAAACAAAACAAAACAAAAAAGAGAATTACTTCTAAAACCAAAGTTCTGAAAGCATCCTTTACTCTTACAGACTTTAGCTTTTAAGGCAGGGTCTCATTATATGTAGCTTCGATTGGCCTCATCTGCTCTATCCTGACTAAATGTGAAAACATGAGAAGCCTCCCGACTCAGCCATTCAAGTTTTAGGATTATAAATGTAAACCACCACATTGAACTGAGAATCAGAATTAGACACTGGGGGATAATACTAAGAAAAACATCGCTTAAATGTCCACTCAGGGCCAACATTCTTTAACTTTGCTGTAGAACACAGGACTTAAACTTTCTTAAAACCAAATTCCACTGTGTGTAGAGCATACAAAACTCTGGAAATACTGGCATATTTTTCACCTCTTAGTAAGTTACCAAATTTGAGATGAGAAAAGAACATTTTTTTTTTTTATCTCCCAAGGTTTCCATTGGGGGTTCTTGTATTAGTTTTTAATCTCTATGCAAGATAAAGAAAATAGCAAGAGTGAGTAATTCTTGTTTTCTCAAAAAGAGTATGCATGTCATTGCAACAGTTTTCTTCAAAATACATTATTAAGGCCATGTATATACCGCAGTATGACCTCATACTATAGAGTAGAGAGAGTTCCAGAGCCCCAAACACTGACAGGCATATTAGAGTGTTAAGAAACTATAAGTTTCATAAAAATCACCTGAGATTAGTGAATAGCTATATTTAACTTTCCTTTGACATTTATATTGATAAAAACAGTTACTATAAAAATATTTTGTACCCTGATGGCCTTTCATTAATTTATGTAAATAAATTGGGTATGGTATAATAAGTGAGTACATATAAAGGTAATATCTATTTATAGATAAAATGATCTATGAATGCTTTTTACAATATATCTGGGAAAATGATATACCCTGCCATCCTTCTGCTCAATATGCTCTCAATACCAGAATAAATGAGGGTACCAGAGACTAGAATGCCATATTGTTTTAGTAAGGGTTTCTATGGCTGTTAAATACACCTAGACAGTGACAACACTTATAAAGAAAACCATTTAACTGGGGAGGGCTACAGTTGAGAGGTTTGGTCCCTTATCATCATGGCAGCAAGCGTGGTGGCATGCAGGAAGACATGGTGCTAGAGATGTAGCTGAGAGTTCTACATTCCAGAACAGCAGGCAGCTGGGACAGAGATGGATACTGGGCCTGGCTTGAGCTTCTGAAACCCTAAAACCGGCCCCCAGTGACATACTTTCTCCAACAAGTGCCATTTTTTATGAGCCTATAAAGGCACTTTTCATTCAAGCCACTACACAAATCTTAACTCTTGTACCCCTATTAGAATGAAGAAAAATAAAAGCACATTCATGTGAATTTTTGTGGTATTCCCAGTGACTTCATGGTATCAAAAGCATTCAATTCATTTGGGGAAGCCTCCATGTTTCTTTATTCCACAGAGTGGAAATATATTCATTGCTTTTAACAAGTACCAAAAAAAAATGCTGATTTCTCTAATGGGTTACTTTTTATTTTTTTTTCTGAGAGACTAAGGAAAATGATATGTCAGAAAAGCACGTGTTCTGCTCATCCTTACACTAGTAGGGGAGTAAAAGAAAAATGAGAGCGATTTGGTAAGCACATGAAAACTGGTGTCAGCTCACATGATAATGACCCTTAGAGATTCTAGGGGATAGCATTCCCTTTCCAAAAATTGCATCAAGCAAGAAAACTGTATTAATGCGTGTCTACATCTCGGATGTTTTATCACTTTCTTCCTCAGAAGTGGAAGAACCAAAGTCTTGAAAACTGTTGCCAAAGTGCTGGAGACGTAACTAACTCTTCCAGGGCTTCCTACCTGGCTGTAATAGGATTTTTGAGTTATAGATGCATGGAATGAAGATATAATTTTTACATTACTCATGTACTTAGAACTCAGTGGAAGACATATGAGTGATAAATACATGAGCATCTTCTGACACGCTGCAGTCTGGCTGTTGGTAGCTCTTTCTTTTGCATGCTATAGTTCCCCCTAATGTACATGGTATTCAAGCCACAATGAAAATGGTTTCTCTTCTGACTGAATATTTTATTTATTTGCCATGGGTCTTTAATTCTAGTCTTCTAGGGGCTAGGTCTGGTAAAAAGTTCCTGAGTGGGCTAGCCATACTGGCCTTTACTGCCTTGCTTTAACCTGGTTTCTCTCATAGGGTCTACAGTGAATCTTGCAAAAAAAAAACTTTCTTCTCATGTCTAGGAGCTTTTGAGTATTATTTATTTCTATATTTATTTAATTAATTTGCCTGGAACTTGTTCTTTTCCATTTTCTTTGTGGGAATAATTGTTGTTTTGTAGGTTTTATTTGGAATATAATTTGGTCTGAATCTATACAATCAGAATGTCCCTCTTTTGAGTGCTCTAATTTATCCTCCTTAGGTACTGTTTTAATCAGTGTTTCCTGCACAAACATCATGACCAAGAAGCAAGTTGGGGGGGAAAGGGTTTATTGAGCTTATATTTCCACATTGCTATTCATCACCAAAGGAAGTCAGGACTGGAATTCAAACAGGTCAGGAGGCAGGAGCTGATGCAGAAGCCATGGAGGGATGTTACTTACTGGTTTGCTTCCCCTGGCTTGCTCAACTTGCTTTTTTATAGAACCCAAGAATACCAGTCCAGGGATGGCAACACCCACAAGGGGCCCTGCCCCCTTGATCACTAATTGAGAAAATGCCCCACAGCTAGATCTCATGGAGGCACTTCCCAAACTGAAACTCCTTTCTCTGTGTTAACATCAGCAGGTGTCAAGTTGACACACAAAACCAGCCAGTACAGGTACTTACACTTCTCTACTGTATTTTAGTTAGATCTTTCTTTAACCCCACTGTAATCATCTTAAAGGCAAGGAATAGACTCTACATTTGACTCAGACAATGGGGCATCTTTCATGCACACTAATGTATGTTCCTGTGTTTCAGTATTTTAAGAAGACTTAAATATACACAACCCTGTAGCTGGTTCAGAGCATCTGGACTCTGTCACAAGTCTACCTGGTTTAAAGTTTTGGAACTGGCTTCTATCAGCAAATATGGCATTTGTTCTTCCTATGCCTTAGTTGTACCATTTATAGATCAGAGATAACATTTGCAGGTAGTTATGAATATTAAGTATAATAAATGAAAAAGACTCAGTACTTAGGAGATACTATGTAAATTCTTACTATTATTATCATAAATATTCAGGGATTATAATGAATTAGTCATTACCTGATTTCAGTATTCTATTCTCTTCCACTAGTGATACCATTTCTGTTTACCTATTTCTGAAACCCCAAAGACCTTAGTTCTCATTGATAGGCCTTTCCCATTCAGTCTTGAATTGGTCATGAAACCCAGAAGGAACACTATCGATAGAATATTTCATCCACTCAGTTCAGGTTCACCCATCTTTGGATTTGATAAATGCTCATGGTCCCTAGTCTACAAGATGCAATGAAGCAATGATACAGGCAATGGAAATCAACACACTGCCCCATCCCTGCTCAAGGCAGAGGAACTGATGTGTCATTGGCAGAAGGGACTCTTTGCTTATGCAATGATCGACCCCACTAGAGCAGATGCTTTTCCTGACAGATGAACAAATGGATTAAGAAATGAACCGGTTCAGGGTTCAAACCATCCTGTCCCGACTGTCTTTTACCTCCTTTCATCTCTCACTTTCTTCCCATCAGACCTTTGTGGCAGGGTTAGTCCCAAAGACATCCCTTGATCAAAGAACATTCTCACCTTTACAAGTAGCAGATAGCAGAGAAAGTCCCAGGGGAAGCGTTGGGTGCACAAAGGAAGCCCTTGGCTGTCACAAGTAGTTAGGGATGGAATAACAAACTAGGTGACCAGGTATGATCTACTTCGAAGCTCTGGTTTGCAATTACCTGCAGCATTTTTAGTAATTATATTTGGCAAGAATTTGGTAGCGTGGCAAAGAATATGGGGTTTAAAGGTTATGAGATTATGCAGATTATACAGAGCAGGTAGATTAGGGCCAAATGACATTGGGATTTCTTCAAAGGAACATGTGCTATCTTTTGGTACATTACTTTTTATAAATGTGTGTGTGTGTGTGTGTGTGTGTGTGTGTGTGTGTGAGAGAGAGAGAGAGAGAGAGAGAGAGAGAGAGAGAGAGAGAGAGAGGAGGGATGGAGGGAGAGGGAGGACATAGAGAAGAGAGAAAAAGGAGATATTTTAAAATTAAAGGATTAGAAAGTTTGAAAAGTAATTTATTGAGGGTTTAGAATAGACATTGTATATTGCTAAAGTTCTTGGTTTGCTTTGAGTTTGACAACAGAGTAGAGTAAAACAAAACAAAATGCCACTGTAGCTGCTGGTGATAGAGCTTGATTTGGAAATTCAACGATTAGTAAAAAACTCGGGTAATTTTCTTGAACCTTAGTTCTTTCCAGACATGATTCACAGTGACATTATTTACTAATTGAAATTTGAAATATCTTTTAAAAATTCAGTTTTAAAGTTAAAAGCATAGTTTCAAATAATGCACTGAAAGTTACAGATGTTTAAAAGTTAAAAGAAATGGAAATATTATGTAACAGAAATTCCAGAGTGTGGCAAAGATACCACATAGATGACAATATATGGCTTTAAATGTTTATGGGAAAAGACAGGCTGAATAGTTTTAAACTAGTATTTGTCTGTTAAGTCCGAGAAAACATAATAATAAAACCAAAGAAAGATGAGAAGAAAGGATGAGAGAGAGGAAGAAAGGAAAGAAATGTTAAAAAATATCATAGCAGAAATCAGTAAGATAAAAATATAGAAAATAAAGATTAAAATTCATTCAGCACAGTGGTAAAATAAGTGGTAAAATCAGAGGTAAAGGGAGCAGCATGAGACATAGATAAAAATATTACAGAAAAGACAGTATTCCGATGTGAAGAGAACAAATTCAAAATAGTTGTGAAAACATGAAACATAAATGGATTTGAAAAATTAAATGGGAAAAAAGTTCCCAGAAAATTATAGTACCCTAAAATCAACTAAAAGGGGAATTGAAATCTGAATAGACATGGACATGCTAACACATCATTTAAATCATTAAAATTCTTTCCCATTAAAACCACCAGAATCAACTGATCATAAAGATCATTTCTACCAAACATTCAAGGAACACATAATCCAAGTCAAAAACAAACTGTTCTAAGAAAAAGAAGAAGAATAAAGGGAATAGTCATTTCTTAATTTTATTAAGCTTTTAGAAATTTAAAACCTAAACAAGGACAGAAGACCTTAGCAGAAACCTCCCAAAAGAAGATATACAACTGGAAGCAAGCATATGACGTCATGAGGGCGTGGCTCTCACAGTGCCCACATTTCCAAACACTTTCAATACCAAATGCTGCTGAGAACATAGGGCCCGAGCTGTCACTCGCTGCTGGTGTGAATGCATATAGTCCAGCATTTACAAAATGTTTGACAGGTCGTTGCCAAGTATTAGTACTTTCTCATAGAACCTCCTCTGACTGTTTGGCCTGGAAGTCATGCTCTTACCAACTCAAGGGAGTTGAAAATATATCACACAAAGAACCTAGTCTTGAATGCTTGTAGCAGCTTTATTCAAAGTTAGAAGAAAACAAGATGTTCCTAAGTAGATAAATGGACACATAAGCTGTGATACAACTATGTTATGGAATATTATCCCACTATAGAACAACGTGAGCTCTCAAGCCATGAAGAGTATGGAGGAACCATAAAGATGTAATGTTAAGGAAAAGAAGCTAGTCTGAAAAAAATGCAACTTTAAAAATATCTGACAAGTAGTTATAAAGTTGATATTAATGTGACAACCACAATTTGCAAATATACATTGGGACATGCTATAGTAAGGTTCATTATCATTGTATGTTTACTTATGAGAATCAAGATAGTGTGGTGTTGAAATAGAACTAGATAGTGTTGTACCATAAAGTAGGGTTTGGGGTTAACTATTTAGAAAAGACCCATGTGTACTTAGGACTCCTCCATGCTAATGTCAGGAAGCCATTTTGGATAAATGACCTCTCTCTCAAAACATGACCCCTCTGTGGTATCCCTTCTTCAGTCTTTTCCACACCTCCTTCCCTCTCTCCTGCTTTGTGTGTGTGTGTGTGTGTGTGTGTGTGTGTGTGTGTTTCTGTGTGTGTGTTCAGGTATACATGCATTGACTCAGGTATACATTCATGCCTGAGCACATATGCATGTATGTGCTCAGGCATACAAATTCAGAGGTCAACAACCTGTGGCTCACTCTCTTGATCTCCTCCTCCTTTTTGGAGGTGGGTTTTCCCTTAACCTGGAGTCCAATTGGAGAACAATTTGGGTAGACTGCTGACTAATGAGCTCCAAGAGCCTGCCACTGTAGTTCCAGATGTGTGTTCTCCCAACAAGCATTTACGTGGGTCCCAGGATCAAACTCACATTCTCACACATACGAAGTAAGTATTTCTGAATGAGCTATCTCCCCACCTCCTAAAAACCTGAGGATTATTATTTCATAATAAGCAATCAAATCCATTTCTGGTAAGTCAGATATCTGAATGTGGAAGTAAATATTAAAGCCTTTAGAATAAACATTAGAATTTCTTATGATCTGAGTATAGGATAAAGGTAATTCAATACCAAATACACAAGAAAAAGAAAATGAAAAAAAAAATAGACATAAGGAACTTTCTCCCAGTATTTGATACTAGCAGAGAGGAGAGAAAGGCATGGCCTGGTGAAATCGTTGCAGCACCCACATGGAAGAATCTCATTACACCAAGTGTCCAACACCAGACAAAGCAATGACTAAAGACAAGTATCACAACTGGACATGAGAGAAGAAAAGAAGAGGTGACAGGGACAGGCAAACGAGAAAGAGAGTGGTTGCAAAGACTACCATGCTATTTTGAAAACATGTTAACTGGCAAAGTGCACACATCTACTCCAGCCAGCAACATGGAAACATTGAATTCATTATGCTATAAAATCTTTCACTAGATTCGCAAACGCAAAAATTCTGAAAACAGCAGAGACTGGAGAGCTAAGTGGACACCTTCGTGCCAGTCTGTGGGAGAGTGACTGAGTGGACCTTGTCATCCATCAAGGGATCAGGAGTATCCTGGAGAGACGCAAGCCCCTCACAGGATTCACGAAGAAGCTTATTCACCGGATGCTTTCTTTATTCCATGGAAGCTTCATTCTGACACAGGAGTGGCTTCATGCACGACTAGCTTCAGAATCCAGAACTGTTGCTGTCAAGAGGTAAACAAATAGTGCTTAAACATGTAAGCAAGGGAAATCAAAGCTGGCATAACCACACAAGCCAGTTTCTGAATCAGAGGACAATCTGAGCAATCAGCCTAGCCTCTCCACCATGGTATCCATTTTAATAGGTCTATCTAGAGTGTGCTCAACCTGTGGGCCAACTGCCTGCATGTTTCTCCTTCATCTCTATCCCAAAGGCCATGCTTGGTATTTCCACAGAATGGCTTGAGAGATGGTCTATTGTTTGAACAGTTCTGTGCAATGACTCAAGGCTATTTCTTCATTTTTTAAAATGTTAATTCTCCCATAATTTTTCTGTGAAGAGAGACCAAGAGAATTTCGTAACTTTGAAATGCTGTCCTCCCAAACTCAGTGGCAGCACCATAAAGTAAGCCGTGTCTACTGTCGGGCCAACAGCTCTAATGCCAGGGAAGATAGGCAGATCTCCAGTTCTTTCTTGAGTTTGAGCAGAGACTCCCAGGCAGTGTGGATACTAGCAACAGAGGTTGGTTTGAGGCATGAGAAAGAGGTATTATGTAGATGCAATCTTACTATTTTCTTGAACATGAGATTTTAAAAATGGGCCTGTGTACAAAAATGTTTTCACTAATCATTCTGAAGATCAAAGATTTCATTTCCTAAGAGCTCAAACTTCACATCTTTCAGCAAGGACTTACTCTGAACTCTGTTTAATGATGGTGTAGAAGTCTTTTTTTCCCCTTCTCTTGAACTATAGCTAAAGAGTTGTTTTTAAAAAAAAAAGGAGTCGTCTCAACAGTGAAGCACTTTAAATGACTGGCTCTAACCACAATGTATAAAAAAGTACAATTCAGACTTGGGAGAGCCAACTAAATAAATAGTGATGATAAGTGACCTATCTAACAATGTAGCCTTCCTGTCTTGTCATTAACACAATTATGTCTGCACAGTCAATCACCACATTGCCTTGACTTTAAAGCCAGAAACTGAATGCATGCTTTTAGAGTTGGAGGTAGCAGAGAGAGGAGAGCTAGCCCACTTAAGCCACTACTGTGACTTCACAGTTATTCAGGGATTTTAAAGAAAAACAAGGTTATACATTTATAAAATGCTTTGTTGTTGTAGCAATGTTCAAATTATTCGCATGAGTTCAATACCATCTGTAAAAAGCCTTTGGTGATCTCAGACAAAAGGAGGGACTTGGGTTGCTATATTCCTTCTGCATAGAAGAAACTGATTTACTATGTGAAGTGATAATTAACGGGCTTCTGTTCGGTTTCAAGTGGAAATGAATCACATAAGAGGTGAGTGTGGAATCACAGAATAGCAAGATCCTTTGGAACAGCCCCCAACATTCTAGGCTAAAAACTATCTGTAACTAGAAATCACAGATTATAGACCAGGAAGCTGAATAGAGAGCTCTGTCAAGACCCAGGGAAGGAAATATTCAACATATTTTCCCGCTGTTTCTCTTCCATTCATCAGACAGATCTCACATAAATATCTACTTGCATTTTGAAGTGATGTTTATTTCATTCACCAAACAACTGCATGGCCACAAGAAACATTACTTTCACTTGCAATTGAAATAGTCTCTAAGAGACGGAAGAAGAGGACCCATACTAAATAAAATTCAGTGGAGAAGTGTGACTATCATAGTTTGAGCAATAAAAATACTTTGAGGTTGAAAGGAAGAGGAGGCCAGCCTTCTATGCTTAATTAGATGGATTTTCACCAGACCGGGTCTAGAATGCTGGCTGTGTCTACAAAGTAATAGTCATCTCACAGGAAGGGCTATCTAATAACACACACAGACCCTTTTCTCTCCCACCTCCACTTTACAGAGAAGGAAATTAAGGTACCTGACATCCCTAACATATTTAGGTTAAAGACCAAAATTGTACTGTCTCTTGGGTCTTTATTTAACTGATTGGTTCTTTTGTCAGCTTTTGCTTCATTTTTACCATCTCGTTACTCACTGAGTTGTGAGTTGTGTGGGGTTCAGTGTTGAATCCTTCATGTCTAACCTGTGTCTATCACCATGGTTACTCGTGAAGGGATGGGTGCTTTTCTGTTGTAGATAAGATGATGAAGACTTAGAAGACATCTTTCCCCATCATCTGTTATATAAGTGGGGGATCTGCCCTTTAACCCGAGTCTGAGGGCTGCCCTGTCTGTTTGAACAAAGCCATACAAGCCAGAGGCAGAGGTTATCTGCTTTAAAAAAGACAGACAAATAGTATCTTTATCAGCTTGGTCATAGGTCAAATAAAAAAAAAGTAAAAATTGTCAGTAATTACAGTCTTAAGGAAATCGTTCTAAATGCTCTGGACAGCAAGCCATTGAGTTTGGGGAGGAAGTGAAATAATTTGGTAATTTCCAAAATAAGTCTTGCAAATAATGTTGACATTTTAGAAATGGGTAGCATATTTAAAGAGTAGTACGACTGAACACAATTTGTAAATACTGTGACAACCTATTCACTTGAGGATGGGGAAGAAGGCTCTATTTTATGTTATTTAACATGAATATAAATTATTATAATATATATACACACACATATATATACACACACATATATATATGAAACTTATTAGTTATCAGTTCTTCCTAAACATCACACATATTTTGTGATGAGTTTGTTTAGATAAAGCTAGATGGAGTGGCCCTTCAGAATCACAGTGTTTCATATACAGTTTTAAAATTCGTTCTTTAGGTACCTGGATACTTAACACAGAGGTGGGGATTTGATCGTCACCCCAAATGTATCAACTATCATTAATTACTTCATGGACAAAGTAGATTTGTCCAGTTTCTTCATCTGTTTGGGTTTTTTTTTTTTTGTTGGTAATATAAAATAACTGTGATCAAATTGATTATTAAAGAATCAAAGTTCTCTCAACTCTGAGAAATGGAAATATTGTACCAATGGATAAGAAATAAATGGGGTTCTTCTTGTTGTGTGGTCATATGGCATAAGGTGGGTCAGGGAAGACAGTGGAAAAGCAGCACAGGCAGCTGGTAATCTAATGCCACACAAAGCCTGTCGAATGAAGATCTCACTTTCATTCAGAAGGGAATAGTATTCACAGCTTAATAATTTCTTAAAAGGCATCAACTCCTAATATTATCACATTGTCAATACATGGATTTTTCCAGAGCGAGGCATCTAAACCATAACACTGGGAACTAAAAGTGAGAACTGAGACTGTTTGCAGTGGAGAGGCCCACTTCCCAATTTATGTGGCACCAGTCTGCTTAGCTGTCTTCCGAAGTGAATGTCTTCATATGTACACATACACACACACACACACACACACACACACACACACACATTTTACAGGCAAAATAAAGGCTTGTTGACTAAATCACTATTCCAAGACCACATAGTTCATAATAGATTGGATCAACATTTAAATCCAGAAATATTTGCTTCAAATAGAGAACTGCTTAGATGCAATTAACCATAGGATAGCCTTAGAAGTCTAAGCATCTACATGCTATCCTGCCCAGTGTAGACCCAGGATGAAGAGACTGAGCATTTGCAGCCAATTAGTTGTCGAGTTTCTGAAATAATAAGCCTTAGTAAGAATGACTAACGACTCGCCTTACAGGTTTAGTGCGACAATAGGAAGAAACAGGAGGGAGTACGGGTGAGACCCACAGAGGCTGTCCGTACTGAACAGCTTTCTGGTCCATCTGACCTCCTCCTGTTTCCATCTGCAGTTCCCTTCCAACATGCTTTGGTGTGAGCTGGGAGATTATATTTAATCACTAATCTAAGCCAGGGATGAGACTCATGGACAAAGATCTTAGCTGAAAGGTGTCAGAAACTTCCTAGAATTCCACGCTCGTGGTTATTCTAAAGAACAATGAGCCTGGCAGAAGATCTTGACTTACTGGTATGGGAGGAAAAGAACACTATAAATCAGGGGATTAAACCCCTCAAATTCTAGGAAACATGTTCTGCCTTCCGTTACTACTACTCACGGGATATCCAGTTTTAACACCCAGGTAAAAAGACAGCCTGTGGAAGAGCCTTCACCCAAGAGTTTTCTCACGTGTTACACACACACTTACACACACTCACACACACACACATACGTATATACACATATATTTTCCCCTTACAATAGCTTTTGAAGCTGTTTATCATGACTTATTACAGATAGGGAAACCCGAGCCTACAGAAGTTAAAGAACATTTCCAAAATTATTTAGGGAAAAATTTGACCAAGATTCTGGTCTATTTTAGTTATGCGCTGCTACATATAACCACGAAGCCATAAAATGTAACTCTATTCTGTAGACAGAAGTTTTGATGTTCACTCCCAAGGCCAAGAGCTTATCGTACTTTGTGAAAGGGTTCTCATGTTTTCCGAAGAGAAAGGGTGCAGCCCAGCCTCTTGGCCAGTGGGTGAGGACCTGGGTCTCTGTAGCACTCTGCTCCCTTTGGTGATTGGTGATGGCTCCCACACTGTGGAGCCGCATCTCCTGGGGTTCTCATCAAATGCGGCTCTATCTGAGTTGGAAGAGAGGTAAAGCTTGGCAAAGGGAAAGACTCATGAAACCACCTGTCTGGAAGGCACAGAAAGGTTAAGGGTGCTCAGTGAAGAGACTGGAAGTCTGAAAATGTCAAGGGCAGATGCTGAAGAAAAAAGAGTAAGACATGGCATAGGCCAAGCAGAGCACGGCACCATGGAAATTGCTTTCCAGACTGTACTGCATAACAGGAAGGGAGAAAAAGAGTCAGGAGTCAAGGAAGACCCTCCTCCTAACACGGTCCACATTCGCTGTCATGTGAGGCCACCAGGCGCTGTGTGGCTCAGGTTGACAAGCTCTGCGAGCAGCGACAGCATGGCGGGTCCACTCACACCGCCGGGGCTCAACAATAATTCAGCTTTCTCCATGGACTAGTTAATGTATGTGTGTCTTCTCCTGGCTGCATTTTTTGAGCATTTTTAAGCATCTGGTTTCCCTTGTCCCAATTACAACTTATTTATCTATCTTGTTTTTTGAGGCCCCAAACCCCATTTTATTAAACTATCCTGATATCCCTAAGCCTAAGATGATAACTCTGTAGCTAACTTGAGTTAATAGACTTCTAAAGGATTTCCTTCATGGAGTCCTTTCTCCTTATTAAAAAAAAACCCATTAGTTTAATTTGACTTTTGTCTTAGTCAGGGTTTCTATTCCTGCACAAATATCATGACCAAGAAGCAAGTTGGGGAGGAAAGGGTTTATTGAGCTTACACTTCCACACAGCTATTCATCACCAAAGGAAGTCAGGACTGGAACTCAAGCAGGTCAGAAGCAGGAGCTGATGCAGAGGTCATGGAGGGATGGTCCTTACTGGCTTGCTTCCCCTGGCTTGCTCAGCCTGCTCTCTTATAGAACCCAAGAATACCATCCCAGAGATGGCACCACCCACAAGGGGCCCTCCTTCACTTGATCACTAATTGAGAAAATGCCCCACAGCTGGATCTCATAGAGGCACTTCCCCAAGTGAAGCTCCTTTTCCTATGATAACTCCAGCCTGTGTCAAGTTGACCCAAACTAGCCAGTACAATTGACCCCTTGTCAACTTGACACACCAACATATCACTATTAAGCCTCAACCCTTACTTTCTTATTCATCCCCAAGATCTCAATAATGTAAAAAGTCCCACAGTCTTTACATATTAAAAGTTCAATCCCTTTAAAATGTCCAATATCTTAAAATTCAAAGTCTTTTAAAAATTCAAGTCTCTGAACTGTGGGCTCCACTAAAATACCTTCTTCCAAGAGGGAAGAATACCAGGGCACAGTCACAATCAAAAGCAAAACTCAAACTCCAATGGTTCAATGTCTGGGATCCAACTCACGATCTTCTGGGCTCCTCCAAGGGCTTGAGTCAATTCTCCAGCTCTGCCCTTTGTAGCCCACACCTTGTCTTCTAGGCTCCAGCTGCCTGTACTCCACTGCTGCTGCTGTCCTTGGTGGTCATTGCATAGTACTGGCATCTCCAAGCCTCAACTCTTTTGCATGACCCCTTCAGTCTTGGGCTGTCAATTACAACTGAGGGTACACTTTCACCAATGGCCTTCCATGGCCTCTTACTTTACCAAGCCTCAGCTGTTCTTCATGATGCCTTCATGCCTTCAAAAGGAGTACCACCTGGGTGACTCTTACACAGTACCAAGTCCTGCTACAGCACGAGGCACAACCTTGGCTATCTGGAACACGCCCTCTGTGCTCTCAGAAAACACTTTCCAGAAGATTTCACCTCAGTGATGCTGGTTTCTTCTTAATCACTGCTAATTTCTTAGCTCCAGCTAACCAGCATCAATAGTCCCAGTAACACAAAGGCTGACTTTAATGGTTTTGGTATCTTGTTACTCACAGCTGATTCTTCAGCTCCAGCTAACCAAAACCACAATGTCTTCATAGCCCTGATAAGAGTCTTTAATCTTCCCTCTGAAATTTCACAAGCCAGGCCTCCATCTTCTGCACTGTTCTCAACATAATCTTCCAAGCTCCTCCACATCTCACAGAGGTCTCATCACTGAATGGACCATCTAGCCCAAAGTTCCAAAGTCCTTCCACAGTCATCCCCAAAACATGGTCAGGTTGTCACAGGAATACCCCACTATGCTGGTACCAATTTGTCTTAGTCAGGGTTTCTATTCCTGCACAAACAACATGACCAAGAAGCAAGTTGGGGAGGAAAGGGTTTATTGAGCTTACACTTCCACACAGCTGTTCATCACCAAAGGAAGTCAGGACTGGAACTCAAGCATGTCAGAAGCAGGAGCTGATGCAGAGGCCATGGAGGGATGTTCCTTACTGGCTTGCTTCCCCTGGCTTGCTCAGCCTGCTCTCTTATAGAACCCAAGAATACCATCCCAGAGATGGCACCACCCACAAGGGGCCCTCCTTCACTTGATCACTAATTGAGAAAATGCCCCACAGCTGGATCTCATAGAGGCACTTCCCCAAGTGAAGCTCCTTTTCCTATGATAACTCCAGCCTGTGTCAAGTTGACACACCAAACTAGCCAGTACAACTTTCTTCATATGTGGACTGCCCTGACCTATACTAATATTCTGAGCTTAAATCACTGGGCCAGAATTCCCTCATATCACATTCTGGTTGTGAACCGATATGTCTAACCTGTTTCCACTGTGTGATATGATGTGTGTTCAGAACTTGTCTCTTCCTTCTTTCCTTGTTTCCCTCTCTCTTTCTTTCTCTACCTCTCTTTCCCCCTCCCTCCCTCCCTCCCTCCCTCTTTACCTCCCTCCCTCCCTTCCTTCCTTCCTTGCTTCCTTGAAAATGTCCTTGGTATGCTTGCTCAGGACTATGGAGAATGAAATCAAGACTTTCTTGGAAAGTGAAAAATCCCTTAGACTATACAACTGGATGATGCCCAAGCTGAGCCTTGAAGAACAGTTGTTTGTGAGATTGACATTGGAGGGGAGGGTCTAAGAGACAGATTCATGAAATGCAAGAGATAAGAGACAGCTATGACAGTCTGACCAAGATTCAAGTACATCAGTGTAGCTGGCAGGTGACATAGGAGATGAAGAATATCAGAAAATGACCTAAAGGAGTAAGGTAGAACATGGCATCAGAAGGGAAATATACAGGTTCAACGAGTTTGAACTTCATTGCAAAGGTAATGCAAAATACCTAAATTTCTTAGTTGGATTTGATGGACTTTCATTTATATTTAGATCGTAAGTGGGGGAGAGGATTGAGTGTGCAGACTGAAACATCAGGTAGGATACTGTTGCAAGGGTTGGGGAAGTAATGGTTCCACAGAATGCGGCAGAGGAAAGATGAGTTGCATGAAGGAAGAGGTGAAATACAGAGGTGAAATTAATGAGTCCACTGGATTAGGAGATAAAGGTAAGCATATGGGAAAAATCTAGACTATGACGTACTTCTGCATTAGATAATCATAATCAGTTCTTCTCTAGACAGGAAGCAAGGCAGATGTGGACCCCTGTGATGTTGGCCTGGGAAGAGGCAGGGATGACCTTCAGAACTGTAGAGTGTATAGAACAAAGGGGAACATGAAAGTCATACAGATCCTGCAACTAAAGGGTTTCAACACAAGTAGCTAAGCAAGAGGGTTTAGCAGAAGAATATTATCTAGGGACTTGATGATTCTCTAAATAGGGAAAAGAACCTGGGAAGCTCTTTGTGAAACTCACACATGTGAATCAACTCAGGGGAGAAGAAATGATTCATTGAAACCCATCTATACTAAGTGTACCCACTGGCCGGCCAACAGAGATAGCCAACAGGCAACTGGATTTGTGGTCCAGCATGAGAGTCCCTTATGTAAGACTGAATCTGTCCATAGGGAAAGATGGAGGTCACCCAGGAGGGGCTCAGCAGTCCCAGGAAATACTTGTGTGATCTCTTTTCTGTTCCCTGTGCATTCTAATTCCCTCTTATTGTTACTGTGCCATGACATGCACCCATGCATGCCTGTGTGTGTGTGTGTGTGTGTGTGTGTGTGTGTGTATGCACTAGCGCCTGTGTGTTGGGGGTGGGGGTGTCCCTTAGCCTCTGCTTGTTACACTGATCCACTCACAGCCCCTCTGGAGCCCCCACAATCCTGCTTGAGCCTCCCTTTGCTGTTTTGATCCTCTCTCTGCTTCCCCTGTGAGTCTTCAATTATCTTTCAGCGTTTCTGAGTCCCTCAAATCCCTTAAATCTACACAATGAAATGCACACTATTCTTAGTAGGCTTGTCCCTTTGAAGTCAATGGGAATTTACCAAAAAACAATAAAATATAAACATGGTCCATCTGCCATAGAGCACTGATGCAACTTAAGTAAAATAAAACAAAATAAAGAATAAAAAGTTTAGAAGTGATGTTTTACCACAAAGGTATCTGACCTTTTCTTCTTTTGTAAAAATGCTATTTAGCAAAGATCTTAGGTCACATTGTTTCCTCAACCATTTCTACATTTTTATTTCAATCTAGTGTTCCCCATTAAAAAGTGGTTTCAAGTGAGCTACTCAAAATAATGTCAAAAATTGCACCCACACCCACACAACCCAAATCAGATTCTGCGATTAGTAACCAGGGCCCAAGAGAAATTATTTTCTGCATGCGTTTCCAACAACTGAATTTCATACACAGTTATTACAAATTGTTGCCAAAGTTCATATAGATCCCACTCAAAGAGTCATGGGGTTGACTAGTACTTAATATACTTTTATTAAAACCACTCATGAAATCATGTGTTGCATCTTAAGATTAGCGTATCTGTCCACTACAATGTAGATTTGCTTTGTGTGCTGTGAGACAAGAATCACCCATAACTCATAAGTAGAAAAGACAGACTAGCGTCTGGAAAAGGTGCTGAGTTTTGAGGACCAGGGGTTCTTCAGTGATAATTCTGCTGGCTACAGGGAGGCATGGCCTGTGTTTGCCTCTGTGCACATGCTTGGGTTAAGAGGAAAGACCTGCCATTTCATGACCATTTCACATCTTCAAGTTGTATCCTATCCTGTATTAAATCTCTGGTCCTTCTGTGCTGTTAGGCAGTGTAGATTTTTGTAGAGAGACTAAGGCTGCAGCAGGCCAAGTCTTACATAGTGGACAATAGATAGTAGGTGAAGGTAGATGGCGGTATCAAAGCTATTCATCGGCTTGGCCTCTTTAGTGTTTTCTATATTGTTTGTGGGAATGTAAATTAGTACACCTATGGATATAGGGGTAGAGCTTTGTCAAAAGCTAAACATACAACTACAGTATGATGTAACTATTCCACCCCTAGGTATATAACCAAAGGAAGCTATATCACCATACAATAGACATGCCTATATCACCATACCATAGAGATGCTGTCACACTCATGTTTATTACAGAACTATTCCCAATATTCAAGTTATATGATCAGCCTGGGGGGGTATCGGTCAACAGATGAATGGATAAAACACATGTTTCATGAAGCCACCAAGACCAATGAAATTATATGTTTCCGGGGAAATGGATGGCTCATGTTATTATGTAAATTAAGCAAGACTCAAAAGGACAGATACAATATGTTTTCCTTACACAAACAATCAAAATTTAAAACAAACACACAAACAAACAAACAAACAAGGTATGACTATTTGGGAAGAAAAGAGGGCCATCAGGAGGGAAAGGAGAGAGTTGAGATAGAAATGATGGAGACAGAAGCAAACATGAACTGAAGTACATCATACGTGTGCATGAAAATGCCTGCAGGAGGCGTTTTTAAAGAATACACCCACAAGAGAAGGCTAGTCCTTTCTTTATGCACTACTGCATCCTCAGAGACGGGCTCTTACTTATAAAGCATGTGGGCTTAACTTTGTTGGGCCTCAGAATCTGCGTAGGAGAATTTGTATACAGAGTTGCTACCCAGGTGCTGTGAGGAAACCCATGAATAAGTGCCTGGCACAGATGTGCTCAACCAAATGCATGTACCTTCTGAACTTAGAACCTTGGACATGGGGTAGCTAACGTTCTGAGCGGAATAGAACGTGAGCAGATCATCTCAGGATCCCCTCAGGACTCCACCGTGTGCAGACAAGGCTTTCCTGTTACTTGGAGGAAATGTTCTTTGTTTCTGCGCATTTCTTTGGTTGGTTCTGGATGGATGTCAAGCGTTCCTCCGTGGCAGAAAACAAGTGTTCTTTTAAACTTCTTTCTGTACTTTGATTTTTAACTAACGGTTTGAGGATGTGTTTAGTTAACTTACACCACTGTTTATCGCTGTGCTGCTTCAGCAGAAAACCTAGTAAGGGACATTAATTATCAAATGTGCCAGTTTTGTGACCATTAAGTACCTCATTAGATTCTGTTTTGGAAACTGCATTTATGGGCATCTTTATAGAAAGAGCTTAGCATGATTGGCATCGACTAACCAGAGCACAGGCTAAAAGCAGAATCACTGACTTAATGCAGGTCCCCTTTTTATTGTTATACAGCAAAACAACAAAATGAAAATTTCTTATGGCAGGCCTAACTTTAAAAAACACAAGCTCAGCTTGCAAGCCTATAACTTGTTTAAGGGGACAAAACAGTCTGTGTGCTATGAAAGAAGTCTCACGTTGGGTTGAGTGGGGGGTGGGTGTCTCTTGAAGATCCCCAGGTAATTTCTATTTTGCCTTTAAGCTTCTTGCTGGGACGGCAGGACTTGTCTACACCTATCGTCATCCCCCGGCATTGAGCCTGCAGGAATGTGGGCGAAACTGGTCTCCGCTGACAGGTTTTATATCATATCTTCCTTATAGGCATTGATTTCTCAGTAGTTGTTAGCGTGAAAACCTGATAGGCTTCATTTGTGAAGAAAACTAGGAAAGGAAAAATTAAAACTGTTTAAAATATATGGGGCAGCCTGAGCTTTTCTCCATTAGGAAGACTATAGCTGCAAAAGAAAAAGATTAAGTACAAATTTGTTTTGCTTTTAAACCTCTTTAAGAAGCACCTATCCCATCTGACCGTATAAATTCCAATGGAATGCGATGACATGCAATTACTAATCTCGGTGTACACAGCTATGCCTCGGGGACCCAGGGGTTCATATTTTACTATTCTGTAATCAAATACAAAACTAATGAGCAAAAATATGCTTCCTACAATAAATTCCCAGCACCTGGACAAGTGTCTGACAGGGAAATGGAGGATGCACACACAAAATTCATTCTACGAAGCTATTAAAGTGTTATACTTGCCAACAAGTGTTCATTAAACAAGAATGAAGGATCTTTATGCCAGTTTCTTACCAAAGGCTTTTTAATATTTTAATGGAGAGTAAAGACTATTTATCTGAACTCTGATCAGTTAACGTTCAGATCTGTTATGGAGAAACAAGGAGTCCTTTATAATACTTTCATAAAAATCCACTTTGCAATGCTTCAAATAAAGACGCAGGACTGTAAAAGATTATGCTGCATATAAACAAAATCAGTATCATTTCGAAATTATATGGTTATCCCTGGAACTCCTTAGTACATTAGAATCATGCTGTATTTTTATGTAAAAAGTGGTTAACAAAATCCAATATACAAATGGAAAATGGGATTAGAGATGGCATCCCAGCCATGTGACTTCACCCAGGCTCCAGAAAGCAACCGGCATACTTAATGAAGCAGAGAAGGAGAGAGGACGGCTCATCTGCCATCTAGGACTTGGACAGGGGAAGGGAAGAAGAGAAGACAGGCTAAGAGTAGGGGGGAAAGAGAGGAAAGTTGGGGGTAGGGAAGGGTAGGAAGGGAGTAGAAACCACAGCCTTAATGCGAAGCAGTGGGAACTGCTTTCTGAAGCAAAATTCAGATAGCTAAATGCCTGCTGGAGAACCAGAGCCTTTGAATTGCACAAGTGCGTTGTGAAAGGAAGACAACAAGGTTATCATGCAGCACCCAGGAACAATATTTGAATGCCAGTATCCCGCTCATATTCATTTTTCATCACCGAGTTCTACTATACACGCTTATGTCCGTGCATTTATGGAGATATTCAGATGTCTAGGAGAGCCTGGTAACATGTTTTACGCACTTGGTCCCTGGTTGGTGGTAGTGTTTGGGAAACTTACATAATTTGAGAAGTGGAGCCTTGCTAAAGAAAGCGCTCATTGGGGTTGGGTTCTGATGTTTTGTAGCCTGGTTCTACTTCCTGTTCACTCTGTCTCTACTGCCTGTGTGCAGATGATATGTGATTAACCAGCTTCCGGCTCTTGTCTCCAGGCCTTTCCTGCCCGTTGCGATGTTTCTTTTGCAGCATGATTGACTGTAGCTCTCTGAAGCTGGAATCCCAAATAATCCTCTTCTCCTTTAACCTTGTTGTATTTTATCACAGCAACAGTAAAATAACAGAAACAACAACTGTGTTTGTAGACAGGCATATAACACACCTTAAAATTTGAGTATTGTATCAGACAAACAATACAGGGGTATGGATGGTAACAAAGAATATCAGGTGCATTGATGGATTTCAGGGCTTAATGTCCCATATATTCACATTGATGAGTGCTAAGCTCAGGCTGTGCCTGCCTTGAATATAACCAAGCCAGGCCAATAAAACAAAGCAGGCAATGTGTCTGGTCTAAGATAACATTTTCAAAAAAATATTGATAAGACCCTCTCTTGTCTCCTCTTCCAAATGCTTCATTAAACTCAAACTTCTTAGAAAGTTACCAAATGGTAGACCCTTTCCCCCTTTCCCCCACCTTGTAATTTTCAAAACAAGCAGAGGTAGGTGGTGCTGCCTATGAGTTTAATTACTGGTTGATACAAGGAAGCCTTGGGGTATCACACCCACAGTTCTCAGAAAACCAGGTTTTATAGGCAGATATTCTAGCAACAAATTGAGAACACAGAGACATGAAATAACATAGAACACCACTAATTCATGTTCCTTGAATCTGAATTTCCAAAGCGGTTGGGAAGCGTTGGAGAAGAGCGCAAGTCCTAGAAGTAGCAGTTGTTGGCTGTTTCCATCCTACTCTCCCTTTCTGGAATTTAACCTATGTGTTTAATGCTTAGGTAACTAAGATTAAAATTCATGACTAGAAATGGCTGGTGGACATAATGAGGGTGTTTATGATATTTCCATCCATTCTTGCGAATTACAACAATCATGGTGAAAAACCTTACTGTATTCTTGTAAACTCCTGCTTTGACCCCAAGTATCCACAGACATGGGCTTGAAGCAGAGATTGCTTCAAGTCTGCCCGAGTTTGCCCAAATCTGCTTGCTCTGTGTGCCTGCTGATGCTGGGTGGGGCAATAGACACCCATATTTCGTAAATATGGGAACTAGTTCATAACTGTTGTCTCCTTGCATTTGTTTGGCATCTTAAAATGAGTTTAACACGGATTCTAAGGTACCCTGGAAGTTCTTTCATTTGGAGTTTTGAGCTTACACTAAAGGCTGTGGTGGCTCTGTACACCACCAACCCTGATACAACTTCCTGTCTTTAATCCTAGAGGAGAATAGAGAGTTCAGATGGTGTACTGGCTGCTTCCGTGTGTTAACTTGACACAGGCTGGAGTTATCACAGAGAAAGGAGCTTTCAGTTGGGGAAATGCCTCCATGAGATCCAACTGTGGGGCATTTTTTCAATTAGTGATCAAGGGGGGGAGGGCCCTTTGTGGGTGGTGCCATTCCTGGGCTGGTATTCTTGGGTTCTATAAGAGAACCCAAGAACTGAGCAAGCCAGAGGAAGCCAGCCAGTAAGAAACATCCCTCTGTGGCCTCTGCATCAGCTCCTGCTTCCTGACCTGCTTGAGCTCCAGTCCTGATTTCCTTTAGTGATGAACAGCAGTGTGGAAATTTAAGTTCAATAAACCCTTCCCCCCCCAACTTGCTTCTCTGTCATGATGTTTGTGCAGGAATAGAAATCATGACTAAGACAGATGGGTCTTGTTCTTTTCATATATGTATGTATATGTATATGGAAAGAGAGAAGGGTCAGGCTTTGGATTCATGAACTAGACATTCAGGCCAAAGGATCTCCATATGTTAAAGAAAAAACATGTTAATAAACCTTGGCTTTAGTTTCTAGGAGGATTTGTAACCAAATCAGGACAGAAAACAAGTTGTTTGTTCACAGAGTCATCCAGCTGTTATCAGTGAGAAACAGTGAGGTCCCCAACCCCAGATCTGTACCAATATCTTTCTGAAGCTAACAGTCTCCCTCAAAACCCACAAGCAGGTTGCTTTCACTAGGAAAACCCAGTAGGAAGGCCAGTGCTATGTCAACAAGAAATAGAAAGCTCTGGTCTCTCCATTTTTACAAGAGGTCTCTACATTTTACAGACTGTGGGAGAAAATAATGGCCAAGAATTTAGAAACTCCCCTTAGCAAAAAATTCCGGCTAAGAAGGGGCAGATGGGCAAAAGGTAATCTTATTTTATTTTGTAAACATCTATAAATACCCTGTGGAATGATGAAAGCTGGGCTCACCTTTATGTGTTTAGCTTATTTAATAGACACAGGAGCGGCCTGTGGCCTGCTAAGTACCGCTCACCGTTCTAAGTGCTAGCAAACATTAACTCATTGAACTTTCTCTGCTTATACAATACTTCAGATCATTTTATTCTGAAACCTGAAGCAGAGATAATGCTGTCTCCGTGCATTAGCGTGTCTTGCCTTATAAGGAAGCATCTGACTGCACTAGATTAAACTCATAAAAGCTAATGAAGAGTCCTCCTTAATACACATTTCTTTTTTTTTCCTGTTTGGACTTGAAGTGACAACATTCCAGAAACACCCTGCAGGTTTTTTATCTAAATAGCATCCTATAAAACAATGTCCCCTTGTCAGTCACCACTAATTCAGCACAGTCAAGCTGTAAATCTGTCCAAAGGCCAGCAAAGTGCTTAACTTTGGCACATCACTAATAAAATTAGGAATGTGGGTTTATTACAGGAACCTTAAGTAGGTTTGGCCAAGATATTAAGATTTTTCCTTATGGCAACCGTGGCTAATGTGGATTGGTATTTTCATTATAACACACCCCACAGCACTTCCAAGTAACAGCTCAGGTTTCCAAATTAGACAATAATCCTCCCCCCCCTGTACCCATGCTAGGTGCTGCAGCTGGAGCCCCACTCCCCACCCCACCCTTCCTCAAAAGCCTCATGCACTTTAGAGTACTCAAGGGTGGGAAAGGCTTTTCAGGGATGCTAATTCGGCTGAATAAAATTAGAGCAAATTAATTAATACTTCTATTAACGTAACCTGATTTCACTTTGTTCAAGAACAGAAGCACTTATAGGCTTTTAACATTCGCTCAGAAATATCATTTCGGCTCAGGGCAATTTTGAGAAGTGATTTATAAGCAGTTGCAAAATGCCTCTGAAACGGTAAGATTTGAGAGAGCTGAGTGTATACGAACCAAGTCGTCCCCCGGTCTCGGGTTGTTTTATTTTACTATTTTTTAATTATGAAGGAATAATAAATACATCCTCTCGCCTGAATCAACACCTAAGACAATGGCTTCTATTTGCACAGTGACTTTGCTTACAAAATGGTCTCGCTGCCTCCTGATGTCTGATCTCAATGTAACATGGGGGTAGACAGGTATTGCCACCTCCATTTTGCTAACCAGAGCTGAGAGTGGGACTCAGCTTCTTGAGTACACACATGTGCACACACACACACATGCACACACACACACACACACATGCACACGCACACGCACACGCACACGCACACGCACACACACACACACACAGTACCCATTCACCTTTATCTTCTAAGACCCAGTGCTTCTATTATCTGGATCCATCCAGCATCCAAGGACTGTTTGACTCTTCTCTTCTCAATGACACAGCTCCTGCAAATTTCCTTCCTCACCTTGCTTGTTGAGGTTGACACTGGCCCCCTGTGCTAAGATATCTAGGAAATCTGCCCAGCAAAGTGGGATGCTCTCTTTAGCATGCTGCAATCTGAAAAAAAAAAATTAAAACGAAATAATAAAAAAAAAAAATCCAAGAAAACAAAAAAAGCAGAGATGGGCAAAGTCACTAAAGTTCACTTCATGAAAAATACAACACACCACGGAGAGCAAGTATGATTGATGCCCACAGAGCAAACTGTTTATCAGACAAACACATTTTGCAAACTTTGACATAAATTGTTAAGTTGCCTTATCGTCCAGACAGTGCGACACTCGATCGTCTTTTCAGAAACTTCCCCCAAACTCTTTAATGACCTCTAAAAAGCTTTATCTTATCGTGATCTGATTTGCTACCACAATAAATCATTTACAAATAGGGTAAAAAGCAGGGGAAGGAAACAGGCATTAGAAATATGGATTCATTTTCAAAGCATGTGAAGGCGCCGGTGCTGGGCTGGCTATTGTGAGGAGCTGAAGGCTTGACAGAGCATTCAATGTGCTTGGTGCTAAAAGATTCGACAGGAGAGGGTCGCAGCCTCCTCAGGTCTAATTGGAGGCTAATTACACATTTGGTAAATCACACAGGCCCTTTCATTTTCTTCTTCCCTGCTTTCTGAGTTTTATCACATACAGTGGAGGTGGGCGTGGAAAGGTACGTTATATTGTTCAATTTCCAGTCTGTCTGATGTTTGAAAATTAAAATCGTATCTGGAGGTGGTGGTGTACAGTCACCAATCGGCACACTCGCACACTCGCGCTTAGGTCGGGCTTCTGCTCTCCCTAATCTGATTTGATTCCACTAACTCTGTGAAATTAACATTTATTGAACACCTACTATGAGCCAGACAGTGTGCTAAATATTAGGAATGTGAGATGAGCCAGGTGTTCCGGTCCTTAATGGGTCTTTACTGCGGTAAATCACAATGGCTCAGCATGCTGCCTTTTTCACCTCTAAAATAACAGAATTAGCCCAAGTACTTTCTGGATGCTTCTAATTTCAACGTGGCTGCTGATGTTTTTTATGCTGCTGAACCTTGTCCATTTCCCCCTGTCTACACATCTCCCCTTCTGGTCCTCACAGCTTCCGAGGCTGGAAAGACGCCCATGGGGGTCTTTGGCCCTCTGGCTCTTTTTCTGTTGAGCTAATAGAGGACATCAGCAAAGATGTGAAACTCTTCCATTCCTCTGACTAACTGCCCTGCAGGTTTGACTTGGTCTGGCCATGTGAGTCCATAACAAGTCCCTGTATTTTCGAGGTGACCCTGTCTGTGTAACTCTTTGAGGGCTGTGACAACGCCCTCTCCTCGGTATATGGCAGCATATCCAAAGAGTACCACCGCCACTAACCCAGAACGCAGCACGCCGGTCATGGCTTCTTTCCATCTGCGTTCTATTTCTTTAGACAGTTCTCTATAGATTATCTGCATGTTTTTATAACTCGATACATAGTTTTAACAATTCCCTGATAATTTTGTTCGTGGATAAAGTATATTTTGATCATATTCAACCCTTCTTTCATCTCCCTTTCTCTCTCTCTCTCTCTCTCTCTCTCTCTCTCTCTCTCTCTCTCTCCCCCAATTTTGTGTCTTTCTCTTTCATTTTTTTTTCAATTCACCAATTTCTGCTGCCCATGAATTCATGGGTGTATGGCCACCCACTAAACTATGACTCATGCACCAGGGGCCACACTCTTTGAAAGCAACTGATTCTCCCTACCCCCAAATCCATCAAATGGCAGTAGAACTTCAACTAGAGGTGGGATCCCAGGAGCCCCTCCGTGATGGAATGCTTCCTGGCTTGATCTAGTACAGAAAACCTCCCAGAACTGATCCGTTGCCTCCCAGAACTCACTTATAAATTTTATTTGTAATTATAATCAATTGAAAAGAGGTTTAAGTCCTGAAGAGAATTCAATGACAGATAGAAATGTCCAAGACAGATTGGAGGGTATATCTATCCATACTTATGATAGCTTGACCACTCTGCTTTCTATAAGAAAGACAGTCTAAGGTTTAGTTTTCTTCCTGCTGTCCTGTGGTAAGCACATGGAACATGAGTTTGAACTTAATAGATTTCTAAACACGGTGTTGTTGGTTGTAGGTTTTGTGTTGTGCAGCAGCAGTCCTGGGCTTACTCATCTCATGCAGTTCAGTCTTTAGGATGATCAACAACAAGCTCAAGCTAGAGCATCTCTTACCTCCTCTCTCACCTCTGCTCTCAGATCAACATCACGAGCTCCTCTCATTCAGGCCTTCAGAACCGCACTGAATCCTACCAGCAGCTCACACATGGCAGCTATGAGCAACGGCTCAGTCGTCACCTCTATCACAAGGCAGAATGCATTACCATCAACTCTGCACACAGACTAAGTATCATTATATGGTGTGTTCAGGCACCGAAGTGATTCATATTTGAGATTATTTTATCCAGACTATTTACATACATATAATAAAGAAACTAAGACAGGATCTAAGTCTAAGCAAGCAATCAATATATAGTTTTTGTGTATGTGTGTGCATATGGGGCACACGTGCATATTCATGTTTATAGGTGTGGGCGTGTGTCGTGTGTGGGGAAGTGTGCATGATGGAGTAATATGAGACATTACTTCTCCAGACAGAAGCACTGGAGAGAGGGAAGGAGGAAGGGAGGGAAGGAGAGAGGGAGGGAGGGAGAGAGAAGGGGGTGGGGAGAGGTGGAATTGTGTGACTTTTGGAACTTCAAAGCCCACTCTCACTGACACATTTCCTCCAACAAGGCCACACCTCCTAATCCTTCCCAAATAGTTCCACCCACTGAAGACTGCCATATTCAAACATATGGGACTTAAGGGGGTCATTCTCATTCAAACCACAACCATACAAAGGGGAAAAAAACCCATAGGATATGACCAGTGCAGGCTACATGCATGTTCAGAGATGGTGGATCCCATTAATAAGTGCAGTGAATAGTTATTTAACATAAAAATTAAATTTAATTTAATCAAAAATATGACTCATAGATGATAGAAAAGGAAAAAATCAAAATATGATCAAGGAAAACCCAGAAAAGGTGAAAGTGACAGAGAAAGGACTTGAAGTACCTGAGAATTTATTAAAAACAGAGCCAAAACTCCTCTGATTAAAAAGCCTTGCGTATAACCAGATGAGCCTTATGTGAGGGAAATGCCCTGAACCTAGATATTTATAGTAGAGCTTAAAAGCATCAAAGACAGGTAGTGCCTTGTAAAGTTGTTAGAGAAGCGTAGACTACTAGAAAAGGAATTTGATGCCAGAATTCACTGAAGAGAAAAAGGGGGTAGAAAAACAGGGACTATATTTATTACACAGTAAATGTGCTCTCCTTGATAGGAGAGCTATGTCCTGTGTCTAATGAAACATCGTCAGGTTCAAAAGGCAGAGATAAGGATGCCGCATGGATCGGGGCTTTGTCTGCCAGTGCAGGCTGCACACGAACAGGCATTCTCTGTGAATCCCTCTCACATCTCAGCCCTTCTAGAGACCTTGCGTTTTCTGTGTGAGACCCTCTTTACCTTCAAGCACGGCGATGGGAACATTACAGGGATTCTAAGTATATGTTTGTTGAATTTGGTTTAAAATTGTCAGTGAAACCTCTTCTTTGTTGAACATTTGATCAATGCAACCAACATCAAATTTACTCAATAAACTATTAGAATTGAATAAATCAAATGTATGCCTTTAATTAATATTTACTGTGTAAAGCACAAAGCTGAGATCTGATGAGAAAGTCGAAATGGATAAAACATAGCTCCAGGAAAAATCTGGAAGCTAAGAGGTTATGTGTAAAACCAAAAATCTAAGGTATAAAGTATCTCTTAAAGTCAGTTATAAACAACAGAAAAGCCAGACTTAGGAACTTGGACCTGCAGAAGAAAGCCTCTCTGGTGGTGGCCGAATAAGGTTGTAATCTACGAGTATAGAAGAAAATCACCAGGAGTAATTTTCATCTCTTCTTTTTGTTTTGTTTTATTTTATCCCAAGTCCCTGGGCTGTCTAGACATTCAAGCAGTGTCAGGTATGACTTCTATTTCATGGAGTGTGCCTTAAATTACATCAGACATGGATTAGTTACCAGGCTTTGTGCCACCATTGTCTTAGCATATCTTACAGGCAGGACACCATTGCAGGCCAAAGAGTCTGTGACTGGATTGGTGTTTATATTCCTCTCTGGATAGCTTGCAAAGTACCTTCCTGTACCAAAGATACTATGACGTAAAGGCCAGATATTATGCAGAGTGAGAGACCTTGGATCACTCAGAGCTAAAGGGGATGTCTCCATCAAATCCTTCTTCTCAAACCCCAGAGATCTCTGCGGAAGATGGAACAGAATGAGTGTGAGAGGCAAGAGAAAGAGGTATTATGTAGATGCAATCTTACTATTTCCAGTTTAGTGTTTTTATGGCATTCCTAAGTGTGAGAATGACTCTGATGCTTGTGTCTTCTCTCTTGGGCTCTTCTTCACCCGTCCATTGGCCTTATCCAACTTTGATGTGATGGGTTGTTTTTTTTTTTAGCTTGTTATATTTTATCATTATTCAACAGAAGTCCATTTGTTTTTTTCTTTAATAAGGGACAGAAAGGGAGTGGATCTGCGTGGGAGAGGAGGTGGACAGGAAACTGGAAGGCGTGGAGGGAGAGGGGCCATAGCCAGAATATAATTGCATGAGAAACTAATTTATTTTCAATGAAAGGAGAGAAAGAGAAGGAGTGTGTGGGGGAGGGGGAGGGCAAGGACTCAGTGGCAAGAAAATCATTTCATCTAACATAAGGAATGTCTTCAAGGACAACTGGTATTTAGTTTTGATTTCTGGATGAAGGATGAGATTTTACTAGACAGAATCAGTGAAGAGAAAGTCATGGTAGAAATGGGGGTGCTGTCTCATAATTTTTCAGAGTCCATGCCAGTTTTAATTGTGAAATTGTGGGGAGTAGAGGGAGCCTAAAAAGACTGATTAAGTACAGATTGTAGAGGAATATAACAAACAAACAAAGAAACAAGCAAACAAACAAAAACCTGCCAGATAGCTGAAGCAAACACAGGGGCCATACAGAGCTTATCACGTGATATGGGTGGTAGAAGCTCGATGCTTGAATGAAGATGAACTTGGTACCAAATAAAACGTAAAATTTGGCTGGTACATAGCTCACTGGTAGAGAACTTGTCTGGTTTGTATGGTTCTCAAGGTTTAATTTCCAGAATGCAAACCATGAATGTACATCCTGGAGTCAGAAACATGACCATGATAGTTTGGTAACTGACACCAAGTGAAAGCTGACTGCTTGGGGACCGGTTGTGTGTGAGCCTGAGGAATAGAAAAGATATTGACATGGTTGATGCTGGTCTCCAAAGTCATCTGAAAATCATGGACTATCAACTACCCACATCTAGCTTCTAGGGATGATGGCTTTCCAATTGACTAAAATGTGCAAGCATTTTGAGTTTCTACCACTCTTTAGCTGACAGATAACACAAAAACAACGTAATCATGTTATTTCGGGTTACTTACCTTGACTATGCAGCTCGATGTTTGGAAAAGAGAAGAACAACCACAAATAGCCTTGAGTTCCCATTTTTCACCCCAGGAATTTTGATTTGTGGAAGGTGACAATCAGGGTTAAAAAAATAAAATCTTACCCTGCAAGCCAAATGCTTACATTGAGCAGTATAAAGTAAATTTACTTTAATTTAAGATGGATAATCATATGCAGGTCTAGAGTCTTTATATTTTATAGCTCTCCTTAATTCCACATCTTCCTACGGCACACAGTACAGACATAAAATATTTCATCACAGTGTTTAGGAATGTTTCCTTTAGAAGCTGGGGAGGGGGTGGGGCTGGGGGAGGGGCTGGGGCAGAAGTTCTTTACGAATGGCACTCGCACTTGCTAAATTCCCACCTATATTAATGACAATTGACGGTCATAATTTCTGTGTCAGGACTACAACACTGAAGACGCAGCCGAGAGTAAACCGAGGCATTCCCAGCGGAAGGGTCAGAGCAAGCGAGCGAGTCGGCACTCTTCAGGGTCTCGTTTCAGAGATAACTATTGCTGATGAAACGAACATTTTACTGCTAAATATCTGTCATGTCGCATTTAAATCACATTGCTCACCATCTCGTCACCTTCCAAAAGCAAATGCCATCGCTGCTGTAGTACTGTAGTACTTAACATGTTCCCCACTCCCTTTGAGCGTCACTGGGATTAAGGTGCATATGTGGGATGGGGCTTGAGGTGGCTGTACACACACACACACACACACACACACACACACACACCACATCACATACCACACACCACACACCACACACATACGCATCCCCCCCCCACACACACACATGTGTGCTCGCGCACACACACACACACTATAGTATATGACTGATCATCATGGATATCAGAAGTGAATGGACTCTGAAAGTGATACAATTCCAATACTGCAGCTCATAAAACCCAGAGTGATGTTTTATCGTGACCTACATCATTCACATTGAAGAATCCAGAGAATTAGCACGGGATTTTGCGTTTCTCCCCATAACCGCTCCACGAATATCATATTGGATAGTGCCTTCTTTTTGCTTGCAGTCTATAGGGTTAGGAATAGCTCTCCATAATTTTTAAGTATCTGGCTCAGTAATGTCAAGTACATTTACTTTTTTGCGCTCCAAACCCTAGAACTCACCATCATATAAATCAGAAACTTTATGTTCATTAAGAACTACCTTCCACCCACTCTCAACTCCACTGCTGCTAGCCGAGTATCCTATTTTATATTACAGAGGATTTGGCCTCCTGTAAGTATTTGACGTTTGGTCATATAAAACTTTGGACATAGTGCTCTGATGGTCTGCTCATACAGCAGCTTATGCCATTCCTCCTTCTGGTTTAAGGTTGAATAGTATTCTTTTGTGTATGTCTGTGTGGCTATGAACATTTATTGATTTAGTCAGCCTTGGGCATATTGCTTTTATCTTTTATTGATTGTAAATACTGCTGCCTTGAACGTGAGAGTATAGACTGGTCTGAACATGGTTTCTATTATTTTGCACATATTCTCAGAAGCGACATTCCATTGTGTGTTTGTCAAGGGACGGTCTTTCTGTTTTCCTGGAGGATTTTTACATTCACAGCTAACAGTGCACATGAGCTCTGATTCCCCCACATCTTTGCCAACACTTGCTGTTTCGCCTTTTCGTTTTGGTAGGAGCCACTAGGAAGCACGTGGGGTGGCTTGTGGCATGTCTTTTGGCTTAGGTGCAAAATTTCTTTTTTATTAGAACAAATACGTTAAAGATCAAAGCTGATGTGCTAAATGTCCCAGGACTTTGTCACACCAATCAGAAATTATTACCTTAGACAGGGCTAGGATCAAGTTAAAAAAAATAAGTAAAAAGGTAAATAAAACCCAGTTGTTAAAGAGGAATCTGCCTTCAGGGGTGCAGGGAAGACAGCATATGCACAGGAAAGCCTGGTGTGTCTCCTGAGCCTTGGGGTTCCCTGAGGAGAGAAAGAACTTCGCCTCTTCACTTTTTTCATCACAAGGACATTTAATGCGGCTTTTAATAAATATTTGTTCGCAAATGAGCAAACTTGTTCTTCCTCTATGTGATCCTCAAAAGGAAATTTCCAGTGTGTTTTAATGCCTCCCCCACGCCCCAAAGCTCATAGCAGTGGATCAACAGGCACTACCCTCACACCCTTGTGTAAGCCTGAAAACAGTTGCCTTGGCAAGAGGTGTGAATTTCCCTGACTTTGCTTAAAAGGCTGTTAACTTCAAAAGGCGACCTGGTGAGTGTTAAAAAATTAACACATTTAAGTCAGTAGCCAAAACACCACCCCTGGATCTGTGAACCTGACATTGAACTGGTAGACTAAACCCTACTGACTCCTCTGCCTTAGATGCCAAAAAAAGTCATCACTCAGCAGTAACCTGGTCCAGGGAAAATTGGTTCTTTCCCCCCCCCCCAGGCTGGGGAGCGAGGGCTGGAGGACCAGGATGTTAGCAAGGCATAAGAGCAGGAGACAGCTAGTGATAAACTCTTCTCCGGGCCCTTCAGACCCCTTAAACCTGCTTTAAAAGCTACTTTACTGCGGGAATGTGCACTTTATCCCGCTATCATCAAAAGGCACCTCTTTTTATTAAGAGCAGAATTGTTTATTTGTAGAGGAAATTGGCTGAAATATCTTCCCTGGGCTCCTTCCCTCCTTTCCCGCTTGGTCATTGTCCACCAACATATAGAGTTTTCCTTGCTCTGCCTGGCACCGGCCAATGACAGATTATTCGGGCCTCCTTTGCCTCTCTGTGGTTCTTGTTTAGACATGATCCTAACCGCTGGATTTTGGTCAGTGGAAGTGAGGCAGCTGTGAGGCACTGCTGTCAGGCTCAGCATCGGGGGCAGCTGATGCCGAAAGGAGGGCGTCAGGTCCACCCTTCCGCCTCTGGGCACGAATGCACTTAGCTGAGGCCATTACAAAGGCTTTTATGCCTAGCAGACACAAGGCATCCACAGTGAAATATATGGCATCATCAGGAGCAGAGGCAGAAAACCAGGATGTCAGGGAAAGTGTTGAGAGTTTAAATATATATATATATATATATATATATATATATATATATATATATATATAAAGTCTTGAAGGTATTAGAGAGCAAAAGGCTATGGGTGACAGTTGCGCTCAAGCTGTAAGGCCATAGACAATGTATCTGACAGGACAGGGACAGGGTGGGTTGTCAGGTGGACTTCACAGCCATTGTAGTGGAGCAGAACCATCAGAAGCAGGGGTCCGAGTCCACCTCACCCGGGAGGACCGTCTCTAGAGCCGTCTCCCCCAGGTCATGCGTTGTTTTTTCCTTGGATCTGTGAAGTACTAACATTGACTATGGCAGTTTTTGAGATGCCAAGGGTAAAGGGGTAGTGGACTTACTCACTGAATTGAAGGTCTTGGGGTGTTAGAACGAAAACCATCTACGTAGTAATGAGAAGCAGGCTGATAAATGAGGCAGCCCAGCCGCCATTCCAGGGACAGAAGCAAAGGGAAAGGAAGGGGAAATGGTGGGAAGGAGGGAGGAAGTGGGGAGGGAGACTGGGTTCGGGTGGGGGTGGGGGAAGCTTTTGGACTCTGTGCTCTTATTTCTCTCCTAATGTTTTTGACATGAGTTTTATCCACTGGCCCGTGGATCTCTTCTCTTCCTTCTTACCATCCTGAGTCCAGAGCCTTTCAGAGTCTGTGAAAGACATATGCTGTATTTCACTCAGTTTGTGAGTTTATATCAATATACACTCAGCTCTGAAAACGGGCCAGGTCCAGCTCTGAGTGATGGAACTCTGCTCTTTCTGTCTTTACAGCCTTCTGTTCTTTATCACGACTTCACATGTGGAGACTGTGATGGATGCACAAAGGGATCCCGCGATCCTCTGAAGAGGCACACAAGGTCACAGAGATGCAGGTCTGGAAACCAGGTCGTTTTGGAGGCTGAGTGTCTGTGATTGGCTGTACTAGCTTCAGGAACTGATCTGATTGGCTGGCATAGAAGGCGTGCCCGCGTGGTCTGGGCGATAGCTCGATTAGTGTGGCGCGTGAGAACTGGAGTTGGATCCTCAGAACCCATGTAAAAAGCTATGTATGTGGGCATGAACTTATTATGACAACCAAGGAGAGACAAAGATCCCTGCCGGTCACGGGGTACCTACACATCCGAGGTTCATGCCAACATACTGCGTGTGAAACACAAGGTAAGGAGGCACTTGGACAACAATGTGGTTCTGTGTCTTCTATGCACACCTGAAGGCAGAGGAGAAGGGAGCATGTGTGGCTTCCCCGTTTGACCAGTATCAGGGCAACTGGACTCAGGGATGTGTTTAATGGGTCCACCCAGGCTGAGAAGGCAGAAAGCTAGGATGTCTGCGAGGCGGAGAAGACAAGGAAACAAAACAAGAAAGCAAACTAAAACCAAACAAAACAGAGGACGGGGATGTCCTGCATGGCCGGGGAAGAGAGGACACTGCATTCTGAGAGGAACGCCTGAAGAAGCGATTGAGAGACAGGAGACTGGAGGGGTGCCGGTGCAGTTGTTACATCCACACACTGTGTTTCTGGCAAGTTTCCTCCACCCCTCTAAGCCTTGGGTGTCCTGTCTTCCTAAAGGAGATGCTGACATTAGAAAGCGGACCCTGTCGTAGGCCCATGCTGGAGTGGCTTTGTGACTACACTGGATAGGAGACAGCACTGGTTCTGTGGACATTCCGCTCCCTGCTCTCTTATGCTTCAAACTGGTTTGGTTCACATGCTGATGAAAGTTTCTATTAAGTTTCCTCACCGTCATCTTTTTTTCTTTTTAAAGCAGAGAATAGAGGTTACTTAGGGCATGGGGAGGGGAGTTAAGAGAGTAGTAGAGGCAGAGAAAGGCAGAAGGAAATTGTAGAGAAGGAGAAGCTGGCCATGACCACGTGGAGAGAGGGGGGAAGGGAATGGGGAGCAAGAAGAGGGCAAGAAGCAAGCGAGAGAGGCAAGAGTTAGAGAGTAAGAGACCTCATCTTCATCGTAGTCACGATGCTAGGTACATC
Source organism: Apodemus agrarius (assembly GCA_964023405.1). Lineage (NCBI taxonomy): Eukaryota > Metazoa > Chordata > Mammalia > Rodentia > Muridae > Apodemus > Apodemus agrarius. Next base: position 16,697,726 of record OZ030007.1, read on the forward strand.
CTTTTCTTTCTTACTTCTGTGAAACACGATAATAAGATATAAACAATTGATAAGACTATTAATATCATAAATTATCACTTCACCATGAACTAATTAACTAGAGACTTGAGCATTTACTATAGCTAAGAATAGGATTGATTTATAATTTCTTTATTAAGGAGTTTGTGATCCCACTAAGAAATCTATGTAGAGCCAAAGGACCATAATGTATTGGCTCTTGACTGGGACCCATTTTGGCCCTGGCATCTGCTCTGAAGTGCTCACTTGCAACTATTTTTAGCTCTTAAAATTGGGTGAGAGGAGATCACCTGGGTAAGTACGAGGATGCTGTGCACCTTGCAATGCACACGAGAGTAGCCCCCGCCTACCCTTGCAAACGATTACCCAACCCACAATGTAGACAATGCTAAAGTGAGAAGTCGCTGCTGTAGCAAATGATATGGGAGACAGGATAAAAGAGCACAAGGATGGCGTCAGAGAGGCAGTGAGGACGCATTTCCTAGAAAATGTCCAACCAAAAAAAAAAAAAAAAAAGAAAAAAAAAAAAAAGAAAATGTCCAACCACCATAGCGACAGATGCTATGGGAAGCACACACGGTGGTATATAGCTCCTCCTTTCTCTCCTTCCCACACTCCGTCTTCTTTCCAATCCTTTCTGCTGGTTGAATTTGTGTTCTTTCGTTTCTTTGCTTGTTCTTGCAGGTACAGGTAAATGGGGGTGGGCAGGAGTGTGTTCAAATGTTTGGGCACACCCCTGGATGAAGGACTGTGGATGCCTGAAAGAGACATTAGGCATCTTCCTGGATTTCGCTTCATTTCATAGAGGCTCCGTCCATCACGAAACCCAGAGCCTTTTCAATTCTCGCTAGTCGAGCTAGGTGGCTTATCCTTGGCATCTACTGTCTCCACTTGTCAGTGCCGAGGTTACAGAAAAGCTGTCTTCTCAGCCCTCGTTGTATTCCACAGACTCGAACTCCAGGCTGCACACTTGTGCTGGGTGATCTCCCCAGCTCTAGAAACTATCTTTAGCTACCTAGCATGAGAACTGGAGAAATGTGCCTGATACAATCAGAGTGGAAATAGGGTAGTGAATGAGCTGAAGGCTCACGAAGCTACAAAGAAAATAAAAGGGATGCCTCCTGGCCCTTCACACAAAGGGAGACACATCATTAATCTATGGGATAGCTTGGATCAAGACTCTCCACGCATCTGTAACAAATTTCTAGGCCTTTTAGGTTGCAGGACAACAATGCGATGTCTGACATTTTCTCTGTTGCAAGGGGCACCTGGGATGTTAAGTTCTCTTTTAATTCCAAGAACAGACGACCGTTTAGCACGTTTATCTCTTAAACAGGACCACCACCCAATGGATTAAAGGAAACAGTCTGGTGTGTACAAGCGTGTTAAGCGTCAAGTGGTACAGACCAAAGAGATGGCTGTGCTGATGACTCCAGCTCCTGGGCTCGCCATCACCTCTGTCAGTTCTCGGCCCCGCGGTGCCCTCATGTCCATGCTTGAGTTTTACAGTTGCACAGGGAAACAAAATTGACAAAACATGAAAACATTTTCCCGTTTATTAATCATCTGGTGCTATCCTCCACATAAGCATCTTTAGGATAGTAGGCCCACATGTCTTTCTTTTAGGCACGCCAAAGCTTCTCTTGACCAATATCCCACTGACTCTGATGCAGCATAACATGGAGTGCAAACACAGTTAGTAGAAATATGGAAAAGTGAGGCCAATATTGATGATGGTGGATAATTGAATAGCCTACAAAACAGATGACAGATGAGAATCTTTCAGAATCTAACCAGCTAACAGACAAGAGTAAATCAAAGTATAAAAGAGAATTATTTAATACTTAAAGACTAATGTTGGTCATTTAGGAAGCTGGAGAACACAATTTTAATAGGCATTCTTATTTATTTATTTATTCATTTATTTAATAAGTGTGTGTGTGTGTTTGTGGGTGTGTGTATGTGTCCATGTGTGGTGTGGTATTGTATGTATGTGCATGCTATGTACTGATGGGAAGAGAATGCCCCATGTGAAATCCACAGAAGGTTGTTGTGTGCTCTTCCTCTCTATTACTCTTAACCTTGTTCCCGTGAGAGAAGGTCTCTCACTGGGCCTACAGCTAGGCTGTCAGACAAAACATCCCAGGGGACTTGCTGTCTTTGCCCTCCACAGCACTGGCATCAAGGGACTTTGATGCTGCAGTCATGCCCAGATTTTTACCTCAGTCTTGGAGATCTAACTTCAGGAGTCCATGCTTCCATAGAATATGCTATTTCTACCTCTCTACCATTCCTTAGCCTAATAAAGATATTCTTCAATGATCAGGTCCTAGTTAAAATTTTAGATAGATTCACCCAATCGGACAGCCATTATTAATGGAGAAATACCATGCCAGAAACCATTAATTAACTAATTAACCTTTTTCATTTTAAGAATTCAAGTATATTGGAAATATAATGAAACCAAGTTATAGTTGGACAAAACAATACATCTATTTGTACATAGTTTAGTTTCTTTTCAATTTGAGGTTGCAGTGTTTACTATTGCCTCTGAAAATCTTGTTCCTGTTTACAGCAGATCCCTCTCAGTGACTTCACCTTGTCCCAGTACCTTTGAGGAAGAATGCTGAGCTGGTCCTCCTGGGACACTAGGATGTCCTGTTGATTGATGCATGTCTCCCAGCTTAGACACTGAGTCCCTGGACGTAGTCACAGATATCACGGACCACTTTGCAAATAGCATGGGTAGCTTTTGTGGTGAATGGTTAGGTACAAAAGCCAAGTTCTGTAATTAAAAAAAAAAAAAGGAAGGGAAATAGAAACAAAAATATAGGACGTGGATTCAGAAAGTATCACAGCTGAAGAGACCTTAAAATCGTCTGGAGTCCTTCTCCTTCCCTTTTGGGCCAAGAAAATGGAAGAGTAAAGAAGGAATAACTTGCTTTGTCATGCCTCTAGCTCGTAGTGGAGTTGCTGCTTCTGACTGGGACTCTTGGGATTCCTATCCAGAACTTTCTTCTGAATGACACTTCAGCACTGAGGGCAGTTGATGAACTCTGTGTGGCCAAGGAAGAAACTTTATACTTTAATGAGTTCACAAGCCCTGGCGGCTGGGCGAACGGTCGGGCTTGCTGCAATTTGCAGGCATGGTATTGCATGGCGCTGATGAACTTAAGCTCTGGAGCCAGACTGCCTGGGTTTTTAATGAGGTCCTCCAACCCTCGAGCTGCATGACCTTGAGCAAGGCGCCTAATCTTTCTGTGCTTCGATCTCTTCAGTACTTTCTTAGTGCTTACTTTGTGCCAAGGCACAATACTAACCCTTGCTGTGGAGGAACTAAATTTAGCTAATGTTTGAGAAATTGCCTAGAACATGGCCTGGCTTACAATAACCTCTCAGCCATCCTAGCATGGAGCAGAGAGAAAGCTGAGCAAGTCAGGTTGAACGCTGAGAGTTTGGTGGACTCATCTGTACCAACTGACCATCTGATCCACCGTGGTGGGTTGGGAGAACAGAGGCATGGCACATAAAACCTACCTCCACCCTTTTTGTGACATTAGGGCTAAATTCTTTCTCTGCAGCAGTTCAAGATCCTGTGACTCTCTTGTTCCTTCATGGATTTTCTCCACTTTTAATTCTTTCCTGTGCTCTTAAAGCTTTGAGTTAAACATTAATTCAGGTAAGGCTAAAAGGCCAGAGCTACCTGAAACCAACTTTTATTCACTGATCTGGTTTCCTGATAAACAGCAGGTTATCTTAGGGGATGAGGTCTTCAAGAATAAGAGTCGTGGCAGAGTGGTGCAGTTTGTCTGACCCAAATGAATCACTACTTTAAGTACAGCCTATACTAACATGCTTACTAGTCTACAAGTAAACACAGAAGTTTGAATTACTGAATTCCTCCTCTGGTGCAAACAGATTTAAGTTCATGCATGCCAAATTTCCTCACAAAATTTCTCAAAAACATGCCAGTTGGAGAAAAATAGGTATCTGAGGCCTGGAGAATTAAAAATTTCTATTTTAATAAAAAAAATAACATTCCTTAAATAAATCTAGTCTAATTTCTCTGAAGTCCAGATCCCAACTAATTTGCATAATTTACCAATCCTATTCTTACACTTTCCTGAGATGTAGATTCTTCAATTTGGGATTTTTTTTTCAAGTTTCTCACAATAGGAAATGCCAGGCATCCAGATAAACTACAAAAAGGAGACTCCAAAGCCCACAGGCCATCGTGCAAACATTCTGTCTCCTCCTTGGTGGTCTTTTTCATGAAATGGTGTAATTTTCATCCTGGTTATAAAAGATATTCTGAGGGAGTATTCAAACTGTTGTAGGAGAGTGCTGAGGTGGGACATATAAAGAGAAGAAGAGGACTTATTCAACTTTTACCTGCTTGTAAATACACCAGCCATCTTTTTAATATTGATTAAGAAGCAATAAAAGTGTGACGTTGGAAGTTTTCACTATGGAATCGAGGGTTCATGGGGTCAAATCTTGACCCCTTAGCCACTGTGAGACCTAAAGTTGTAAGGTTCTTTGAGCCTCTGAGTTTTTTTCAGCTGTGAAACAAAGACACTTTTGCTCCCCCCATGGACATGTAAGGATTGAAGAAGATTATGATAATTATGTACCTGGCATCATGCTAGTGCTCCACAAACATAAGTTTGTGATTGGCAGGCTGAGAGATTGCAACGTACAGACAACAGATGGAACCAAGCCCACTGTATCAGCGAAGTACATTCTAGTTGAGGGAACAGAAAACAGACAAGTGTGAACATAGAACAAAACAAAATGAAATGTTTCAGTGTGTGTGTGTGTGTGTGTGTGTGTGTGTGTCTGTGTGAGAGAGATGTAAATGTAAACAGAGTCTTAAAGGAATGAAGAAACATGACCTTTTGATGGTTGATTTTGATTAAATTCATTGCATTGAGGAATATGTAGAAAAATCAGTCAGGTATAGTTATAGAACTGTCTGCCTGGATGTTTTCTAGAGAGACTTAACTAGCTTGAATCTGGGCTACATCATCCTATATGTTGGGGCCCTGGGCGAAATAAGGTATAAAGGAGAAATGCCACAAAATACAGGTGTTTTCTTTCTCTGTCTTTTGGCTATCATGATATGATTGTTCTGTTCCACCACCCATCCTGCAACCTTCACTCATTATGTACTGTCATCTCTGAAACTGTGAGCCAAAATAAATCGTAATCATTAATTTATCTTAAATTTGTTTCTCAGGTATTTCATCATAGCAGTTATAAAATCTGATTAACATAAACCAATAGACAATTATGTACTAACTACTTTTCTATTGCTGTAACCCCATGACCAAAGCATGTTACAGAAGAATTTATTTGAGCTTATGGCTCCAGAGGTTTAGAGTCCAGGATAGCAGAGCAAGGGATAGCAGAGCAGTAAAGGCAGCAGGCTGAGAGCCTATATCTCAGGAAGGAGAGAGGGTGAACTTGAAATGACAAACGTTTTTTAAACTCTCAATGCCTCCTCCTAGTGATGCATGTCTTCCAACAAGCTCACCTACCTAAGCTTTCTCAAACAGCACCAATGACTGAGGACTCAATTATTCAAATGTCAGACACTAGTAAGGACATCTTATTCACACCAGTGCAAATTAAAGTGAACATTTCAGGCAGTAGGAACATCACAAAGTATCAAGGCAGCAAAGTGGAAGAGAATCCCAGAAAATGCCCAGAATAACAAGGTGGGAGTGTCAGAAAGTTCCAGAAAGAACCAAGGCAAGTCTAAAGCATCACCATGATTGGGGAGGAGCTAAAATCTAGTGTTGAGATGGCGTTTGAGAGTTTGTGTGGGAACTTGGTTTCAGGCTCTTCGGTTTTACTTGGTAGAAATCTAAAGACCAGAGCACAGGTCTGTGTCAGATACTGCCAGTCCAGGGTGTTGAACTGCTCTAAATGTGACAACATGGAGTTTAAGTACTATAGACCCCAGCACCCAAAAGCTGCTGCCACAACTCTGAATTTAAGACTCTGGGTCTCTCAACTGTAGTGCTACCAATCTTTGACAACTGCACTTGCTGACTCCCTGGTTCTTTAGAAGTTTCCCAATTAAACTTGAATTTAATTCAATTAAATTTGAATTAAAGTTTTCCAAGAAAACTTGTATTTTCTTCTAATCTCTACAATGTCTGTCTTTGGGTATAAGTGTTTGGATGTTCTTTGGAATTCCTTTTCTACTTTCAAGTTGCAGGTAGAGTCTCATGAGTTGTCTGCTTTTCACTTTGTATGATTATCCTGTCCCATCCATGATAAAAATTATGTGCAGCAATCAAACCAGTTGGATAAGGGTTTATTAGAGACTGGTGCTGTAACACAGATGTGTGTGTATGTGTGTGTGTGTGTGTGTGTGTGTGTGTGTGTAAGAGGAGATTGCACTGTCTGATTTGAAGACAGCAAGAAGAGAGCTTCCTCTATGGCCAGTTTTGTATGTGCATGTCTCCAAGCCAACTGAAGACAAACTTCTTAATCATTCCTACCTACACAGATGCAGTAGGTCTGCATGATTCAATTGTCATGTGTAGGGCAAGTGCTCTTTCTCTAACCAACTCAAGATTGAAACTGTGACCGCTAGAGTAGCTAGGGGCAGTACTGTCTAAAGCATATTTGAAGCTATTATGGGAAAATCAAAGTTTCCTGGAGCCACTTCAGGGTTCCTTGAGTTGCTGTGACTGAAACAAGTTTCCTGAAGTAACCATTATTTATGTTGGAGCTTTTGCTGAGACAGATGGGTTCCATGGCTGGAATTAAATCTTTTAGGTGAGTGTTTATGACTTGATCAGAGTCTCCAAAGGCAACAATGAGATGGTTAAAGCAGATACAACTTCCACAATGTCAGCTTAAGGAGTCTCTATAAAACCAACTGTGAGAGTGGTAGGGTTAAGGCTGTGGCCAATGTTGACCTCATGGATCTGCAGGTGCAGCAACAGTATTTCTCAGAGCATCAGTGGTCTTGGGAACAATGGAAACACTAATAGAACTTCTGGTCTGTCCATCCTCTCTTCTTGAGCTGGAGTATGTTGTGTTCTGTTCCTGATAGCTATAGCAAAGTCCAGCATGTGATGAGCGCTTGACAGATGGCAACCAAGCAGTTAAATATTTGAGCCTGAAAGTTTCAGTAGTTTCAAAATGAAACAATGACAATGCCACAAATGCACTAAGTAGTACCGACAACAAAGATCTAAGATGAAATTAGCTTTTAGAAAATGTTTCATCTAACCTTGCTTAGCCTTCAGGAAAATATCCATAAGGACAACTGGGACTTTCCAATCGCCTGCATGCCATGTGAAGTTTTGAGATAATCAGCTGGTCTAGGGTAGAGCATGACCTCTATGATGTCAGCAAGGAAGTGGGGCAACTGAGTTGAACTTTTATAATAATACAAACCTAGACTAAGATGTAAATGGGAGAAATAGTGTGTCATGGTTAGAGTCTGGATACATTTTGAAAGTATATCTAAAAGGATTTATAGTCAAGTCAATGCATGGTATTAGTGGGAGAGGGAAGTCCATGATGATGTCATTGTTTTGTGTGAATGACAAGCGCAGACACCTTGAATGTAAAACGCTGCCCTCTGTTGGCATGGTTTCCAATGCCCTGTACCTTTCTGGAAGCACGAATTGAAAAGCGAACTGCTTCCATTCCTAATCTCCCTTACTCTTAACAGTGACCTTATTATAAGGATCTGGCTAGTAAAATGCAGATACTCATTTTGACTGAATGTTGTGAAAAAAAAGATAAAACAAGGCATCACCTATGAGAAGAAAGCTTTTTGTCTTTACTTTGGGCCTTCCTACTTTCCTCTTGGAATGCACAAAGGGTCCCAGAGGTAAAGTGGCCACCTTCCCACCTTCGATAACGAGATTCAAACACATACAAAATGATGTGGCCTTGGGAGGTGAAGGAGATCAGGCCCTTTAGGTAGCCAAAGAACCAGTTTCATCTCTGGGCTGCTGGGCTATGGGATGCTTGTCTTCTATCATCAATAAACCTGTGTGTTTACACTTATGATGGTTCTATTTTCTGTCATTGACAGCAGAGTACACTCTTAACATATACATTGGTGCATTAGACATCTAAGTGGTGAGTGAATACGAAGGTTGGATTATAATGTGACAACTGGAAAGCTTAAGCATAAGCCACGTAGCGGGATGCTGTCAACACGTAGAAGGCATTCAAGAATGGAGGGCAGGAGAAGAGGAAAATCAGAAAAAAAGAGACGGAGATCAGAACATAGTGAAGATAAGACAAAAGACAGGCAAGTGTGGGGAAGAGAAGGAGGACAAAGAAGAGAAGGAAGAGGAGGAAGAGAATGGCTGCCCTTCCCTTGCCATTTTCCCTGTGGCCCTGATGAATACATTTCACTGTAGAGTCTGTCTCTCTCAGAGGCAGATGAGAGAAGGTGAGATGCACTGGTGAACTTGGTAAACTGAGCAACCACTCGGGGCCTCTGACAAGAGAATTTAAGTTCAGAGTGTAATAATGAGAATTATTGTTGTTTATGGTAAACCAAAGTGCATTTGTGGAAGTCAGAGATACTTCGTGAGGTCAGATCTCGCCTTCCACTTTCACGAGGGTTCTGCAGACTGAACCCAGGTTGTTAGGTCTGCATGACAAGTGCCCCCCCCCATGAACCATCCCACAAGCCCACATTATTCACTTCACTCTGCTCACATTCCCAGTGGATCAGAGGATGATCTTCTTCACTCTGTGTCAGAGTAAGTGGATCAATCTATTTTGCTCAGTTTACTAGTTCAAATATTCATCACTTCCAGAAAGAATTTCATAGATATACCCAGAAACAACTTTAATCATATATCTATCTGGGTATCCTGTGGCCCAGGCAAATGAATGTGTAGCCTTCATACCACATCCAATTGTATCAAGTCTTGATGGGATCAGTAAATTTACCTGGTCTCATTTTCTTACATTTTTATTATAGTTTGTAATTCTCTTTTATATAGCCTGCTGATTCCTATATTCTGTATTTCTATACTCATTAATAAGTAATTTTAAAAGTATAGGCTTAAATAGCATTTAGTGTGTTGTGGACACTCAACATTTAATGAAAAGTGAATATACTTGTTCAGAGACACTGTCACCCTGACTGTCATGGCAGAGAAGGAGATACTAGCCCTGCCAATGTTCAGAGGTATTGATGCAGGGGTAGGTGACAAGTTCTGTCTGAATCGGACCATGTTGGAGACCATGACTGATATTCAAAGTTAGTAATTAATTTTGTCTGGAATTCAGGATTTGAAATCTTAAACCTTTCTGTCCATAAAACCCCTCTCTTCTTGTGTCTATAATTACATGGATGTTCGCCAAAGAAAAATGCCAGGAGACCTTCCAGAGGACGGATGTATACATCTTATATGTATTGAGACAACTTTTGTTGAGATGCTAGCTTCATTTAAAAATAGCTCAGAGCATTTTCACGACAAGGCAAGAACAAAACCCTTCACAGAGGAAATTTGTATTTGTTTTTTTTTTTTAAGGTTTATTTGATTCCTCAAAGTAAAAATTGCCCAAATTCCCACACAAGCAGACACAGAGTGAAAGCCACTTCACTCTGTCTCGAGTATGCAAATACCATAGCTCACTCACCTGTCAGCTTGAAAAGATAATGTCATGCAGAAAATTAAGTCCATCTGATGAAACCACGTGATGAAGTGGGGCTGGAGAGAGCCACATTTGTGTGTTCGGATTGTGTGTATTTTCACATCCAAATTCAAATGAGCAGGCACGGAAACTCAACTAGAGCAAAATTTAAAAAAATTTAGACAAATTTACAAGGTGTTTACTCAGGCAAAAGGGAGGACAGGAGACCTCTTGAGCACCGTCTCCTTGCACAGGCCTTGGACTTATGCTTTGTGTCTAAGGAGCTGGATACATCAGCTTTTCATTTCAAGTTCTGAATTTAATCTGATGGCAGTTTGGATATAATTCTGATGCACTTATTGTTAATTTCCTTAAAGCCTCGCTACTAACAATGTAAGCTATTATCACCCCCAAATGCTTTCTGCATTTGCAAGGATTTCCATATTCCACGGTGCCCAGAATTAGACTCCAGAACAAGGCTTAAGAGGAATATGTGAGAAGCTAGAATATATTTCCTTAGAAACTAGCTAGCTTTTCCATTTTCCCCCCTCTGCAGACCTGATTTCCAGAAGATGAGAAGGAGAGTTGACAGGACTTTATTGGTTTGTAAATTAACTCGGGAGATTTACAGTCATTACTTGGAATGCCAAGAAACCCTTTCAGGAACTTATTTTCAATGGGTGTGGGGCAAATCCATGTTTAACTCAAACTATGAAAATGGCATTCCCAGAATTTTTGATGACAGTAGGTTGATTTGCTTTTCACCCATGGACCTGATCCCATCTGCTCTCAACACACTTATTTTTGGCCAAAGGGAATATTTACAAAGATATTCACCATTGCCTTTCCTTTCCAGGTTAAAAGAATAAGCAATAAACCATAATTAGCCCTTCAGTGGCTGAGATGTACTCGGCCATGTTTGTTGGCTTCCATAAGAGGCTGTAATGGAGTTCAGAGGTCAAATGAACACTATACAACAGTGGAAGATATCCATTACCTCCTGCTCTCCTGCAAGTCTAATCTAGGAGTGAAGAAAGATAGGTTAATATCGGCGTGACCCACTCCTCTTAGCCACTGCCCAAAGACAGAAAAGGTCCAACTTTTGGAGCTAAATGGCTCCATTCCTGAGCAGACCTTTAGCTTGAAGTTCACAAGAGGGTCACTTCAAAAGTGTGCACAGATCTTCCTGTGTTGACAGCCAGAGGGGTGATTCTTAGCTACGTCTACTGGATCAAAGTGTCCTGAGAACTCAGCTCTCTTCATTTATGTTGAAGAGAGGAGAGCATAAAGGCCTCCTATTCAGAAGGAAGGATTAAAAAAAGAAAAACCCAAATATTTAAATGTAGAATACCAGCTCCTGTGGAGAAACACGGGCTACAGGCTACTGAGAAAGAAATTGTCTATTTGGCCAAAGTAAATGTGGGTCTTATTTTGCTGAGATCCAGGCAAGCGAGTTAAAACAAAACCAAAAACAAATGGCAGGGGAGATGACTCTGTGGACAAAGTGCTTATGCCACAAGAACAAGGACCCAAGTTTGAGCCCAGAACAGACCTCAAAATCCAAGTGTGCAGGCGCATAGTTGTGTGGTTGCAATTCAAGTGATTATGACATAGGTGTGTCTGTGGGGGAGACAGGCAGAACTTGGAATTCACTGGGCAGATAGCCTAGCCCACCTGGCTAAGTCAAAAAGGCCCTATCTCAAACAAGAGGTGGAAGGGAGGCAGACATTGTTATCTGACCTGAAGAGAAGCAGGCTTCCTCCTGTACTCACATGGAGGGATGAACACACACACACACACACACACACACACACACACACCCCACATGCACTGTCTTTTGAAAGTAGACTGGGGCTAATTACGAGAGGCAGAGAGCAGGTAAAATAGCTCCTTGTTCAAAAGCATCCTCATATTTTCCCCGGGATGAAGAGCAAATATTTTGTTTAAATAGCAAGCAATTTTCTGTAAAAGTGCTACTTCTTGGAAACACTCTTGATTTATTGCTGCCTTTTAACCTGGAAAAATATTAATAACTGAGGAGCCCTTGTTGGTGTCTTTATGGTGCTTAGGCCCAATAGCCATAATATTCTAACTGGTATAGCCACTTACAATGTATTTCTTTCGTGAATGCAGCGTGGCTTATTAAGGGATGAGAAAACAGAGAAGGGCTACCCCGCAGCTCAGATCTAACTTTCAGAAGGAGCTGCGTCTAAGCTGGGGGGAGTCTCCCCTCACTACTGGAGAGAGGACTCTCTCTCTTTGTGTGTGGATTCATGTCATCTTTCAGCTGTTTCTTCTGGCAAAGCCAGAATCCAGTACAGAGTCACAGTGAAAAAGAAACCAATAAATTAGATCTTTTTGTGAGCAATTTGCCGTGAGTTCTATTCTCCCTGCCTAGTAAGATTCTTTATTTACTTCAGCAGGAGATTTCTGCTGACAAGTCCATCCATTCACCACTAGCCTAGATAAAAACGATAATAAACAAAATGTCAAAAAATGTATTCATGGGACCTTCCCCAAGCCCACCCCCTCCCCTTCTCCTTTTTCATCAAGCTGGACCATTAAAGATCCACTATAGCTCTGCCGTTGAAACCTGACATATTGGAATACATTTTTGTTTATTTAATGTATTATGTTTTATAGCTGTGTCTCTATATATCATAGATTTTAACTATATGTACATATATAAAAATAGGACACTCAGACAGGGAATAGTCCCAAAGAAGGCACAGACTTCCTTATTACCCATGTCCCTGACCCGAGTGGGCCAGATCTATGTCTCCAGGATCAGGACATTTGATGGAAACCTACAGAACAAAGGAAATTTCCCATTTTGTGCCTATAGATACTTCCTAGAGGAATCTTTTGTTTCCAAATATCTTTCGTGTCCTTTGGGTGAAAGGCAAATGCTGTTTAGTGTTTTGTATTTTTATCTTGCATATAACCTCAATGGAGACACCTATAATACAAAACAGAGACCCCCTGAGGGCACTGTTATACATTTATTATAAAGCAAAGATTAAAACAATTTTATGGAAATTAAAGATAATATGGAACATTTGTCTCTCTTTCAGTCAAAGAGTAACATGAAGCCATTCAGCAAACAGCTCCAGGCATCCCACACGGGATGATCGAATGGCTGGCTCTGAGGGGACAGGCAGGGCGGCTGCAGGCGGCGAGGTGTGGCTTTATTCAGTAGGGCATCTTGCCGGGTGCTTGGCAGCTGTGCTGCTGTGAAAAGCGATATGCCTGCAAAGTCAGAACAATGGGCAAGTTGCGGGGAACTTAGGTGATTTGTCCTTCTGGAAGCTTCCGCAGGACAGAATGCAAATAGTAGTGGGGGGCCAGAAAGGCAGCTCCGGAGAGCGCTTTAGGACCTTCTGTCTTGAAGTCAGTGTGTGTGCACACATTTCCCTATGTACGTGTGTGTGATTGTATACATGAGTGTGCAAGACTGAGTGTATGAGAATATGACTGCGTGAGTGTGTGTGATTGTATATATGAGTGTGTAAGACTATAAGTATGTGTTAGAGTGTGACTGTGTGCATGTGATTGTAAGTGATTGTATTTATGAGTGCATGACTGTTAATGTGCAAGTGTGTGATTATATATGTATATATACATATATATATATATGAGTGTGTGAGACTCTGTGTGTGTGTGTGCTTGTGAGTGTGTGTGACAGAGTATGAGTATGTGTGTATATATGTGTGTGAGAGAGTATGAATGTGTGTGTCATGTCTGCGTGTGTCTGTGTGCGTGTGTTACTTTGTTTCTACTAGATTCTCATGATCGCTGGGGGGCGGAAATTCAAAAGCTCTGAAAATTTACAAAATAACCCCAAGCTGGTCGCATTTCCATTTTATGTATAATCAAATCCTGGTACCAGAAAAGTGCTTGTTGGAGGAGAGTGGAACATCTGTGTAAAGCAAAAGATGTCCCCAGCTTCATTCGCACCCAGGGGTCTGCTTTGACCTCTGCTGCACTGAATTCATTCTAAAAGGAGGGCTTTTAAATTGGGTTTGTTTTATTGTGATCCTCTGTCTGGATATTTCTTTCATACCTCCCAGGCAGTAGCTCTCATTGGGAGGCAGATATTTTTGTTAATAAAAAAAAAATGCATTGGGTGCTAATCTAGCCTCCGTCCTGGCTGTTCAAGCCTTCCAGTGCTAATAACCACTCCCAGAGAAGGGATCATCAAAGAGTTCAGATGACAGGGCTGTGCGGTCGAGGCAGTGCGCCCTCGTCAGAAATGTGTGTTTTCCATTCTGGGCCCCACTGTGGGATAACTACGTGACATTTATAAGTTAATTGTTTCTTTCAGCCTTGATTTCTTTAGCTGTAAAAGCCCACTTTTTATTTACTTATTTAATATGGGTCTGGGGACAACAATGATTTATGGAGTGAGGTAGTTATTAGGTTTTGATCCTATGACCTGGGCAGGGACCAGCGGCTCTTTATTACTCTCCATAACATGGTGGAACTTTCCAGCTGTAGCTCATATTCAGATCCTTCAATCTATGAACGGTAGTTTTCATGTAGACTGACGGAGATCCCGTATGCAAACTACGTAGATGGCGCCTGCCACATAGCGCTCGGCTGATGGTCAGATTTCATAGGAAATTATATTCGTGATAATAAAATAATAATAGCTAAATGTCCTTATGGACACAAACAATTAGCTAAAGAGAAAGCATTATCACATAATTATCTGTTATAAATAATAAGGACAACAAATATACACAGATTTTTTTTTATGAGCTCTTGGTAGCAATGAATTTTAATGTCACATCCCAAGCCCCCCGTTTCACCTTTCATTTCAGAGTCTATGACTTTTTCATATACTGGCATAATGTAGTGCAGACGCTTGAAACACCTCCAGTTTCCATCCTCCTCCTCCCCCACTGCCTCCTGCCTCGCGCTCTAATGGAAAGAAAAGGTGGAGAACAATCTGTGAGGCAAAAGCTGACTTGCTGGACCAGGCCAGGGGAAGGAACAGGGCGGGACGAGGGATGAGACCAGGAAGGGAGGCAGGAGGAGCTTGTGAAACACACAGAGGAGTCTGCTCTTTCACACACACACACACACACACACACACACACACACACACACACACACACTCACAGGGAGAAGAACACGGAGCACTGCGCATAACAGGAGCAATATATTCCAGTGTTCCCTGTTGCTCCTCCCATAGGAATAGCGTTTGTCCTGTGGATGGCTGTGTTGAGTATGCGAAGTATAAATGCTCCCTCACTCAAAAATTATTTTTAAGAAAAGAAAAAGAAGTAAAAGAGATTTCCTTTATAATCAAGAAAAGGCACAGAGTCCAGGGGTTCCTGGGGTCATCACATACACCAAGAGGCAGTAAACAGGACAGAGGCTTTATTTATTATTTCCTAATGATATAGGAAACACCCTGCTGTATCAGTGCTTCCTTATGGCTATTTTGGTATTCGGGCAGTAAGAAATCGGTATATTGTCAAGTGCATATAGATACACAAGCCAAACAATATTGTTGTTCAGTATCCATTTGAATAAGGTTGAGACCTATAGCTTTCAAGGGATCTCAAATAAATTCATGGTCATTCCTACTTCAAATAGTTTTGAGTATATGAATTCACCAGGATTTAGGGATTAGACAACTGCTGTCTATACACAAAAAAAAAATCTGCAAAAATTTTCATTACTTTTTTATTAGTTGGCAGCGGCAAACACTCTAACTGTGAACTTTTATGAAGCTATAAACATAAAGGACCTTCTGATAGTGGTGGGATGATAATTCTAAATTTCCTCTTTGCAGCTGTGTTTGATCCCCTTCATTCAGTGGAGTCTTTTTCTTTTCTTTTTCTTTTTTTTTGTGACTTACAGAACAAAGTTGGCTCACTACTAGTATTGCCTTCAAGCAGTTTCCTGGGAAGTTCTTGAATTAAATCCACATGGAAACCCAATTCTCCTCCGCACCTTTCCCTTAAGGTGGTTATAAAATGTCAGTAGAACCAAAGCTGTTTATTTTACTTAGGGTAGGATTCTGTTAGTAAATGAGTTTCTGGTGGGGGCATAGGTGCAAACCGCATCTTTCAGTCAGTTTCTTTACCTCAGTAAAGTGTATTAGCTGAGCCGTAAATATTAATTTAAAATTCAGAAGTTCAGATTTCACCTAAATCCCTATGAACAAGCAGAGACACACAACTAACTGTTTAACAAGTTCTAGATTCACATTCTAGCTTTGTTCACAAAACATGGCTTGGCTTTTGTCTCTTCTCAAGGGACCACCACTGGCCAAATGGCACAGAGTGGCTCCCTGTGAATAAGCTTGACAATCTTCATGGGACGGCTCTCTTGGGATCCAGGAGATTCTGGGTGGCCAAATTGATGGTTTACCCAATAGCTCTGTAGTTGAGGTTAGAATATGCTGGAAGGAGGTAGTGACCAAGAGGGGCTGAGAGGGCGAGATATCTGAGAGAGTATGGTTTCTCTGGGGTTGGCGCTCAAGGTCTCTCTTATGAAAACAAGTTATCTTTTAGGCTCTAATGGGCAAGAAAACCTTGCTGGACCTCAGCCATGCTAGTCTAGTCTCCATCTTTATGCTCTGGAGAATCATGCGTGGTGGGAGGCGCACATCAATGAACCAGTAGTTAAGGAGGGGAGAGGAAGGTCTTCGCTACATTTTCATTTTCATTGAACTTGCTTGAATTGTGGCAGAATTGCATCCTTTAATTTTTGAAGGTTTAAAGACAAGAGGAATGATATTAATTGAAATTGATGATCAGATGATGAAAACATCTTTCTTTTTCCTTCCTTCCTTCCTTCCTTCCTTCCTTTCTTCATTTTCTCTGTTCCTTTCTTCCTTCCTTTCTTTCTTGCTTTCCTCCCTCTGACTATAGTGATAGACATCTTCCAATTGGTAGGTGTGTGTGTGTGTGTGTGTGTGTGTGTGTACGTGTATGCGTCTATAAGTGGAAACACATTTTCTCATTTAAGAGAACCCATTTTTTAGGACTGGAGAGATAGCTTAGAGGTTCGGGGAACGCACATTTGCATCTTGCTTAAGTTTGGAAAGTGAGACTCTCAAGGCTAGAACACAGTATTCACGGCCACTATCTTCGTATTGGAAGAACACTTTGGGGCTCTGTTGTGGAGTCTCATAATCCTCTGCATTTGGGCCTTAGCCTCTGTGTTATTAGTCATAGCTACATCTGTAGCCTTTGAGTGGCACAAGAAACAGTGGGATGGATATAGCAGGGTGGCTTCAGCACAGTGCTGTCTGAGATAAATCTTAGCTCTGGTATCAACTCTACTGTCTCCTGAAGACTTGGTGACCATATTGGTAAGCAATGAACTCCTTGAATGAGCCTGCTTGAATTATAAAAGGAAACACAGGCACCCTAAATATTTATGACAGAGAGGTACACATTTCAAGCCACGTTTTTGACTTTATCATCTCTGTATTGGTAGGATGCAGGTTTTAGTTGTTTCTTGCACTGATATAATTTCCCTCCAGAGGAGGAATATGGTTGAGATTCTTAAAATATAGAAGGTAATACATGTATGTGCATGTGTGTGTTGGTAAAGATCTCATTTTATGCCCTATGCAAATGGCCCATGACTTATGCTGAATGATGGTGTTCATGCAGACAGTGAGAATCTACAGCATCTAGTGGAGGTGTGGGAGGCAGTAGTTAAGAGAAAGGCTTTGGTGTCATATTTGAGCATAAATAAGTGTCCTAGTACTTACCATATGTATGAACCTGATCAGGTAATGCATACTCTCTGCATGTCTTGGTTTTATCATCTCTAAAAGAACAATAATGTTGCACCTATATATTAATGCTTGTTGAATAATATAGTTAGGGAAAGCCTTGGCCCAGCTGATGGTGCTTTGTAGTACTTGATATTGTGTAGATATCTTTTGACATATGCAAGAAGGACATGCAAGGGAAAAGTGCTTTAGAGTTGATGTCATAGGAGACATTTCTCCTTTACATCAGTTGACTCCACCGTCACTGGACAAGGTTTCAATGTGAGTTGGGTCTAAGTGCTCCTTTGTGCCACTCAGAACAAGGGGAAACAGAGAAACACAGCAGCGTTCTGACTGATCAGAAAACACATCTAACTATGGTGCAGATGTTGTGGGCTGAGGGAAGGAGACAGTGAGAAGAAAACAAGAAAAATCTAACCGGAGAGAAAGAATGGACGGTGTCCGAGCCAGCATGGAGCACTGGGAACCAGTGGACGAACATTTAGAACATTGAGTGAGGAGTTCAAACTCCTCTACAGAGTGTGAAGGTCCGGAGGCCAGAAAGTCTGCTGCTGAGATAATTGAAGAGAATCTGAACTGTTACCGGGAGCTGGAAGGGAGGCAGGCTGTGGGCAGCAAATGTGTGTCATGGTTAGTTTCTGACTTTCAGCATTCCCGCATCATCGCTTAAGAAAAATATGCTATTACCTACTCCTTATACTTTTAATCAATAAGCTTGGCTTGCTGGTCTGCAATAGTTCACATAATGTTTGTGAAACCACTATGGAGGAGACAATATTATATTATCTATATTTTACAGATGAGATGACTCTGCCTCGGGATTTTGTGGTTTATCCCAGTTCATGTAGAGTGTAAGTGGCAGAGTTTAGATTCACTCCTTAGCCAACATCCTTACCAGGACTTCTATGTAATGACTGCATAGACTGTGCACTCCACAGTCACCTCTATCATTCTGAGAATGATAGAAATAGTATAACTTGGAGACTTGGACAGGGTCTCTGGTTACTAATCTGTGTCCTGTAACTTAGAGCTAATGTCCTTTTATATGAACAAGTGGAGTTCTATGTCTTAGTGTCTTATGCGAGGAGGTCATCTTTACCTTTAGGTTTTCCCATGTACATTTCACAAAAATGTCAGGCAACATGTTCATATCAGTAAACATGTTTCAAATACGGCTGATAGCTGACAAACCAAGATTACCATTAAAGATCCCACTTAAATTAGCATCAACCAAGTAACCTCAAATAATGTCTAAACTCTGCTAGTAGAAACTACAACAATATGAACAAACCAATACCCCAGAGTTTCCAGGGACTAAACTACCAACCAAAGAGTACACATGGAGGGACCCATGGCTCCAGCTGCATATGTAGCAGAGGATGGCCTCGTTGTACATCAAAGGGAGGAGAGGCAGTTGGCCCTGAAAAGGCTTGATGCCCCAGTGTAGAGGAATACTAGGACAGGGAAGAGCGAGTGGGTGAGTTGGTGAGCACAGGGAAGGGGATAGGATAGGGTGTCTTGGGGGGGATCCAGGAAGGGGGATAACATTTGAAATGTAAGTAAAGAAAACATCTAATTAAAAAGAAGAATTGGGTAAATTGGGCTGGAGAGATGGCTCAGTTAACACTCAGGTTAACATTCAACCTGTTGCCCACACAAGTTAATCAAAACTTGCTTTGGAGAGAAAGAACACCTGTCTTTCCAAACACTGCAAGGGATGTGTGATAGTTTGCTCTGTACAAAGGCCCAGCTGGGGTCTCAGGCTTGTGGTTGAAAATTTGGAAGTGTTTTTCAAAAGAAAAGAACAGCTTTGTTATAAGGGCAGGCCATGAGAGAAGCCAGAAGTTGTGATGATGTCAGCGAGTAGAAAAGTGTTGAGAACAGAAGACTGACATTTCCCACTAGTCAGGAAGAGTCTAGAGCCAGAGAACCAAATTCCTGTCAGCTCCATCAATGTACAATGATTTTTATGATAGGGATGGTTGTTGGAGACTGCTTTGAGAACAGTCCTCTGTAGAAACTGTGATCCTTTGAGGATCACAGAACTCCTCTAGCGAAAAATTCTTCTGGACATTTCCAGTACTTTCTTCTGCAGTGTCTCTCTCATCCTGTCTAGCCTCAGCCTGCTTCCCTTCCCTGCTTTGGCTCACATACTGGGCTGGCTTCTTCCACACACATGTCATCTGCCTCTCAAACTCCAAGGAATTCCTTTTCTCCAAAAAATTCTTGAGAGTATTACTTTCCCATTAGAGCAGAACCCAGGACACCGAGCACGGCTTATATTCCAAGCTTCCATAAACAGCCGGAGAGATGGCCCCGATTGGAACGACCTCACACATAACTGTAGCAAATGGAGCTGCAGTGAACGGTTCCAACAGGTGTATCGTTATAAAAAGAATGTCAGATTTTTATGGAAATGAATACTGGGATATAAGGTCTACTATTACTGCTCAGCAGCAAATGGTTCACGTATAATAATACAGCCGACTCACAGAGCCAATTAATCCATTAGAGGAAAAAGCTATTTATTTAAAAAAAATAAAAGTGAGTTTTAGTGTGAAGAGGGATGAACTGCAGATAACACTTCTAGCAGAATTCATCTTAGTAAGTCATATACTTGGTTCTTTACTACCTTAAAACCCAGTTGTGTGAGGCCAACAGCTATGGAAAAGCATAGCTGTTGTTTGTAATAATTGTGCCTTTCGTGGGGGCACTAAAACTTTATGTCACTGACCCTGCAATTATTTTGGCATCTTGTTGGCAGTCGCAATTGGACAGGAGGGGGATGTATGTGAGCGCAAAACAAGATCCTGGCTTCAGTTCCTCATCCCCACACACTTGAGGGTTTTATTTATGGCTAACATGAAGCTGGATGTCAAATCTGGGCCCCTCAGAACAAAATCTTAATAATTAACTGGAAGAGCTGAGCATGATCGCTTTTGACACACCTACACTGGTAATTATTGCTTTGAGGCCATTTGCTAATGAAATTAATGTATTCATTGCCCTAACAAATTAGCATAACTCATACATAATGCTCCACATTTCAAGACCTCACTGGAAAAACAACATTTAATACCATGGGATGAAACTGGCAAGAGCCTCAGAGGGAGGCAGCCTTCACTGAGTTACTACGAGTTAAAAAAAAAAAAAAAAAACCACAATAGCTAAGTGTTCCTTACAATCGAAGTGTAAACACAATGGGGATATTAAAGCCATTAATAGCGTAGTCAAGAGTGTACAATTGATGATTATCTTTACACTTCAAGTAAGCAGATATAACAATAGCAGTAACCATGGAATCTAATTAACTGGCTACTTTTAGAGCCACAAAATATGAAAAGAATGCTCCGAAGACAGCCTCTTCTTCTTCTCCAATATGACAAAGAATATTGTTCAGCTGTTGCCATGTCTACATATTTTACTAAATGAACTCAATGCCACCCTAATTAAATAGTGCAGCCCTCTCCCAGCTGCAAGAGGTTAAAACCATGGGGGTAAATAGTTTCAGCATCTACCTGTTACACTTAAAGGGGAAAACGCAAAAAGAAGAACATGTCCATTTGATGCATTAGCAGAAAGGGGATTTGGCTTTAATTCTTTGTGAGTTTTGCATATGAGTAATTGTCAAGTCCAGTTGGGTAGGAAGAAAGCAAAGCAAAATTTAAAATTTAATGGCTTCAAATCCTGTTTCCTTGGACTGACTATAACCAACAGGAAGTGATGGTGGAGTTCCAGTGTCTCTTCAGTAGACCTACTTCAGAGAGCGGTGTCTCAAAGCTCTCATACAAGGGACCTTAATGACATTGTCTATGGGTGTGCAGCTCACAGGGGCACAGGCACACACACAGACAGCAGTTTCTGGGTATCTGAGATTGAATTGGACCAGGTCTATCACAAAAAGAACCCATTTGCAGTATCCTTCCACACACGAGTCTTGGCCTCTGTCCTGTACCCAGAAACCTGTGTTTTACCAAAATGTAGAGTCAAATGATAGAAAAGACTCACCAGATTGGTGGCAGTGGGAGGGCTCTTCACGGTGGAAGGAAACAGGATAATCTTGCAATCCAGATTTCTCCCTCGTAATTGGTTTAAGTCAATATGTTTGCGCGATTAAGCAAACTGAGGCAGCATGGCCGGCTGGTCAGCTACACCAGCTCTTGCTCCACTGTCTGTCTCCCTGGTCTGAACTCTAGAACATCACCTCCGGAACAAAAGAATGAGCGCAAAAGCATAAAGGAGAGGTCAGAGCTCTGTCCCATCTGCTCTATTTAACAGGAAAAACAAAAACAAACAAAACCAAACCAAGGAGCATATCTCAAACCAGAGGTGTGTGTAGTTTCATTAGTGTTAGAACTTTCTAGAAACAGATTCCCTAAAGAATTTGCCTGAAAATATGGTGAATCTTGTAATGCGTGCAATCAATTTGCTTCGAGGAGCTTATTACATATGAACCAGACTCAAATTCTGGCTTGTGGGTCTCCTGGTGTCATGCCAAAGGGACAGAAATAGTTCCTTCATCGAATGTACACATGTTTCCTGTGTGGGGTGGTGGTGGTGGTAGAAAATGTCATTTAGTTATTAGTTATGTCTAACACAAAGTAAAAGTAAATTTCAATTAAATTGTACATGTGTGTAGGCAAACACACACACACACACACACACACACACACACACACACACCCTACATTTATTTTACATTGCAGGCACCAAGCCTTAGTGTTGTTAACTAACAGATTCTTGGTAAAATCAAATTAAACAGAAATAGAGAGAAGACTAAAGTGGCAGGCATATTCCATGTCTGTTAGATCACTGCCTGATTGACAGGTAGTCTATGGGCTGGTTTCCATGTAATCGGTACATAAAAGGTCTTCTGTTTTTTATAGTTCCTAGGGGTCTCTGGAAACATAGCTATCATCGAGTATAGTGTATTTATCTCTACTCCCTGGCTTCCCCCTCCTCCCGTCCCTTCTGTTCACTTCCTTCTTTTGAAGTCACTTTCAGAACCCGCAGTTCTCGCTGACTGTTTTATAAAGTGGTCAGGCTGGCCACTAATGGAGACAAAGCTTCAGCATTTTGCCTTATACAAATGACCCTTTCCTTCCCTGCTTTGTAGTTCATGTTAGTGCGATGGAGACTGCAAAATCTGGTGACAGCCTTGTCTAATGTTGTGTTCCCTTCTGAGGCCAAAGGCATTCATAAGGTGACAAGACAAGCAGCAGCAGGCACACCCAACTGCACATCTAGGTTCACACACGGAAGCCTCTCTGGTGATGATGGACTCAGAGGAGTCCGTTGAGAAGGCCCGGTGGCATAGACATTCAGGGATAGAATGGGGACTCTCCTCAAATGAAAGGTTGGCTAAAGTTCAGTTCTAAAAATAGTTCAGTGAATACTTGGGGTTCAGTAAGTTTACAAGACAGAGGGAATTGATCCTATAGGAGCCAATATCCCTACTAGCTAACAAAATGACAAACCAGCTATCGGATGCTGAGCAGTATGTTCTAGGCAATTTGATAAGAATGTTACAGATACCTTTATTGCAGCAGAATTCCTTTTTTTTAAAAACAAGATTTATTTATTTATTTTATGTATATGAGTGCTCTATCTGCATGTACACCTGCATGCCAGAAGAGGGCACCAGAACTGATTAGAGATGATTTACAAACCACCATGTGATTTCTGGGAATTGAACTCAGGACCAGTGCCCTTAACCACTAAACCTTCTGTCCAGCCACCTGCAGCAGAATTCTATAGGGTAGGCTTTGGTATTAACATTATCTCCACTTTAACCCTTAAAGGGTGAAACACTTTTAATAATAATGACAAAACTAATTATAATAAGAACATATACTATCTTTTATTGACTAATCTCTAGATGATTTGTTATCCTTATACATAGGCTATGTATGTCAGATAAGGCAGCCACTGCATCAGGCTACTATATTGCTTGTATGCAGACCACCACATAGTTTGGTTATACACCATGTTCTGCCCGAGGTGAAGGCTGTTGACCAGCTATATCCAGGGACATATCTACTGTGCAGAACTCGACCAGGGCCGGGTCTTCATCTTACAGTTGTAAGCTGATATGGCCTCTCTCAGAGAGACCTGCTTGCAATTTCTACCTCAGGGCATTGCCCAGTTAGACACATGATCAAAGCCATCTATCTCCTCCATAGCGGCAATTAATACAATGTGTGTCACATACATATCCTTGTTGGCTAGTAGTTCATGGTCTAACAACTCAGTGCTCAGCTCCATGAAGGTCAGACCTGTGAGTATTTTCTACCTCAGTGTTCAAAGCCTCTTGGTGTTTGCTGAGGTTAGACCGGCAACAGTGCTTGCGAGCTGTGCAAGTAAGGACTCGGCGCTGCTCAGATTTTTCAGAGCTAAGACCGCACCACATTCTGTTGTCTATAGCGGTATGGGAAGAAGACACCACAGATACAATTTTACACACTTCTCAAGGGCATTCTTAATGTTTTTTTTTAAATTGCTATTTCTAAATGCCTTTGTTTTCTTTTTTGCCTGTTTGAACTTTTTAGAAAAGTAATTGATACGTGTTTTCAAGCAGTGTGCAAACTATTAAGTGTCATTATAATATTTTCAATTAAAAATGTTGCTGTTGATTCTCCGTCCCTCCCTCTCAGTCACCCTCCTGCCCCTACTTTGCACTCTGTGCCCCTGGTAGCGTCCTTTCTGCTTTCATGTCGCGTGTTCCCCACAGTCCGCCCCCTTCCCCAGCAGCTCTTTATGCTCCTCATGCAGCACTTTGAAGTTTCATAGTCTAGCGCCCTACTGTGTGTACTGCACCCCTGTGTGCGTGCACGTGTGGACATGTGTGTGCACCTGCATGCTTGTGTGTGCATGTGTGTATGTGTACACTCATGTGCACATTCAAAGCTGGGATCAACATATGAGGTAGAAGATTAGAACATATTCTAGTTGTCATTTTGCATCTGGATGACTTCACTTAGGATGCTTTGGGTTCATTCTTTTTCCTGCAAATTTCACTTTTTAAAAAAAAAAACAGCTAAATAAAATCCCATTGTGTACACATTGGACATATTCATTATCTGTTTACCTGCTGCTTGGCATCTAGGTAGGTGGCATTTCCTGGCTATTGTAAACTTCCAGACATTATATTTTAATTCGATTTTTCATTTTCTATGAGCATAGTGGTGACCAGGCATTGGATATAGACTTGGCCCTAGAAGGATGAGGCATTATTTTAAAATTTGCTAAGGGGGCTCTTTTTTTTTTTAAATTTAGAGGGCTACTGTCATTGGAATACTATGTCCTAGCCTTTTGCTTTGGAGTTCATGTGTGTGTTCTAAAATAAAGAAGAACAACAAAAGCTTTAGCTACTAGTAGGCCTGCTTAAGTATAAAATTAAACTACGAGAACACAGATATTTTAAAAATGCGATTGTCACTCGTCTTCATTTGGGACAGTGAGAGGGGTGAACAGAGAGAGGGGTGAGGCATAACAGAAGAAGGAGTCCCTTACAGCACACCTGAGCGGAGACCACAGGCTACAGAACAGGCACAGGGAGGCAGCGGTGGTCTCAGGGCAGATTAACATCACAGTTTTATTGTGGAAGGAAGGAAAAGAGGGAAAAGACAAGAAGGAAAAGAGAAAAGGGAAGATGGAAGGCAAAGGAAGACAGGAGCAGAAAAAGCAAGAGGAGAGGGCGAGAGGAGGCTGGATTTAGGTAAGAGATGAAGCGCTCGCATAGCGTTAGTGAGGCCTTGGGTTAGACGAGGCGCTGGCAGATATGGAGGATGGAGAGCTCTTTCCTCAGCGAAGCCCAGTGTCTCTCCTAGCCCTCCCTGCTGCTCCCTAGAGTCTTACTGCGTGCCAGCCACTGTTAATTAGACGTTTCATAATTCACCAAATCTCTGACTAATTCTCGAGTCTTACATTTTATGGATTAGTAAACTGATGCAGGGTTAAGTAATTGGCTTGGGGCGCTCAACAATAAAATGCTGGACAGAGGTTCCGTGCTCTATCTGACCAGCCTCAGCCCTTCCCTCCGCGATTCCACATTTCTTTACGGAAGATATAACCAAAGGGATCTCAGAAAGAGTGAGATCTTAGTCAAGAAAACATCTCATGTTTGAGGTTTGTTAGAGGCTGGTAGGGTATATGTCTTCCTTCAACAGGAATGGTTACCTGCAACCTCATTGGATTGATACACAGAGATGGATCACGATTTGACATGTGTGTTTGTTTAAAAAATAAGATAAAATCATGCTGGATAGAATGATTTGGAAGGGAAATATAAACTTATACATTTCATAAAATAGTGGCAAAATCAAAGGATTGAAAACATTTATTATGTTTGACTAAGCCAAAAAATATCCAACATCAAGAATAAAACCTAAAGCACGTGTGCACGCACGTATGCACACACACACACACACACATACATGAATAAATGCATATATATGGGGGATTATGTATACAGACAATCTTTCTATTCCCAGTTTTAATGTACCCTACAATGAGCTTAAAAAAATAGTCTCTAGGGAATAAGACAACCCCTAATCAGCTAAGGCTTACAGAGATAGAGTAAGAAGGTAATCTACAGAAGTTTTATAAATTACAAACCATTTTATTTTGTGGATCTTTGAATCTACTGTGGTTCAAGTAATGACCCGAAACATAAAGAGTTAACAGTCTGACTGATAGATACCCTTTAAGCTAGTGATGGGTTTTGCCTCTCATTCTGATCTCCTTAGAAGGCAGGGGCAAGGGGGGGGCTCTAGTAAGGCTTTCTTTCATCTGCACCCACACCCAGATAACATCACTTCGCACGCCACTTGACCATGTGGCGTTGGGCTTCACGGGGAACCGTTGGAATGTTAGCAGTGGAGGGAGGCCTCCTAGGAGGATGCTCGTCAAGGGACAGCTATGGGAGGGACGGCATGTTCAGTCCAATGGCTAAGATGAAGGACTTTGTGGGAGTTGGCTAAGTCTCCGCTGTGGAGAGGTAGGACAAAGTGCTTGGAACTAGCAATTGTGATTGCCTGTATTGGCATGTTTATATATTCATTCTTAGAGTGTCTTACCTACTTTCCCTCTCCCTCTCCCTCTTCTTCTCCCTCTCCCTCTCTCTGTGTTTGTGGGGCACACATATGTATGCATATATGGAAGTTAAAGTTCAACCTTGGGTGTTTCCCTTCAGAACTATCCATCTTGTCTTTTGAGAAAGGCTGTGTCACTCACAGATGTGAACTTGAGCTGGGCTGGGCTGGGCTGGGCTGGACTGGCTCACTCCTAAGCACAGAGACTCACAGCTTCCTTAGCACTGATATTATAAGTGTGTGCCACGAGCCTTTTACGTGGGTGCCGGGGATTGCTGCTTGAGTGACACACATTTTTCCTGACGGAGCCATGCCTCCATTCCTTTCCCTTTTAGGTTCTCACTTATATCCATGACTGGAAATTTGGTTCCCTGGAGACTCCAGGGCTGTGTGGTGCCAGAGCACATGGCAAGGGCCGAACTCTAAGATCCCAGGGACTGGGAAAAGATCCACATTGGTGAAATGTATGAGAGACATTTATTAAGAGGCCATCAATCTTCCTCTGGTGACATGCTGGCAGACATGCACAGATGCCGGGTATGGGGCGGGGGTGAGCGCCGGGACAGGGAATGTGGGCAGCCTGCCTTCTCATGCAACTGGAGGGTGAACGGCTCGTGGAAAAGAACTTTGCTTGACCCCAAGAAGTGATGCATGCAGCCTCCGACACCCGTGAGAATGTTCTCTGTGATGTTTATAAACTTTCCGAAGTTATTCTCATAGTTCTATGACCTTATGTGGTGCCATAGTTAATGAGGTGCTGGAAGTCGGAAACACAAGGACGGTGTTGTGCTCCCGTGCTGGGCATTACCGTATAAGGTGAGAGCCAATGCTCCTTTGCTGATGGGACCCAGGGCACAGTCTCCCAGGCACCAGTACAGGTCAAGTCAATCTCTTATTTCAGGAAACCCAAGACATCAAATTAATATACATGCCAAGTAAAGTCATTTCAAAGAAGGAAAGCTGATGAGTAACTGAAATGTACGGCTTCACCCCAGTGCAGAGCAAGATAATCGGCTCATAAAAATGGCTACAATAATAGTAAGTTTTTGACTCTATAGCATGGCTGCCTTTGGTTTCTCGCGATTCCATCTAATACCAAATGCTCTGTTGAGAATGTCCACCATGCCCTCTCCTCCTCTCTCAGGTGTCACGTGCCTGCCTGTGTAGAAGGAGCTCAACTGCCATGTTTGACAGCCTCCTAATTATCTTTTTAATACATCAGGAAATGAATAAAAAGAAAACTCAAATGTTTTTTTCAATTTACATATGTATATATATATATATATTACTATATCATTGCACACACATGTACAGACACACATAGAGCTCTATCTCTACCTATCTCTCTATATATGTCTAATAAATACATGGTCTCCTAACAAATACATGGATGGGTTAAGAAATACTGGTGTGAGTAAACTATTTGGGGAACCACAGACATTTAAATGTTGAGTGAAGAAACATGATAGTAAACTGGTACATTCATGTGTCCTTACATTAACAGAATCCATTCTGTGGATGAAAGAACATCTTTGTGGGTAATATCGCTTGCCATACATGCAAGCATGGCGACTTGAATTTGGATCATCGAAAGCCATAAAAAAAAAAGGCAGCCATGGTGGTTGTCTGTAATTCCAACAATCTGACATGAAGATGAGAGGTGGAGACAGAGCCCGTGCTGGAAGCTTGGCACCAGCTAGCCTGCAGGAGGAAGGTCCGGGGCCACAGCCAGAGAGAGCTGGACATGACTGGAGTGTGCGTGGATCTCTGACTGTCACATGTACATCTCTGCACGCAGAAACACATAAAAATATTAATGAACAAGCAGTATCCATTTGCTAAGCACTCTGGGAGGGAAATAGGTGTGTCAGATGTTCAAATACAGGCAACGCCGAGATAACAATACGTCCATTTCTGAGGGACTGAAGGACTCACCAAAATCCCTTTCAGGGTACTTAAAATAAGGAAGTGGTGACATTTAAAATATTCGTAGTATTTACTAGCAAATTTTAGAGGTTTTATTTCAAGAATTTTGATCTTTCGGTTCTGTTTCTACCTGTATGCTTGCTTTAGCTCCAGGCAAATTCTTTAAAATAGAAAAAGTAAAATAAATCTGTTTTTTTCCCTTCATAAAAAATGATATACATAAGACTGGTTAGAAGATGAATAAAACTCATAAGAAGAGACTAAAACAACCAAATATCAAGTGGAACGAGATAAGAATTATGATGTTATTTCACCTTTTATCATCTTCACTATGAAAATTTAAAAAATCCTCCAATTTTCCTTTGAAAGAAAAATAAGCATATAAAATGTCAACAAGGCTTCTCTTAAATTTTTAACAGACTCATAAAAAAGTAAACTGCAAAAAAAAAAAATACCCTGAGAAACATTTTGCATATGATTACCATAAAGTTGTTTCACTTCCGGAAAGCTCAGAATAGCACTGCACATGTTCTGAAGACCTCAGCACAGGAGAAACTGCCAAAACAAAGACGTGTGCATCCCAGAGAACTATCACAGCTACTAGTTGATGTCAGTACAACCGAGTGCCTCCTTGCTTCTTCAAAGATCAAGCTGAGGAAACCATCACTCTAACCCGGCTGAGAACCGTTCTCCCAAACATTCCAACCCAATACCCTGGCAGCGTTTGTGAAGGTGTATGTCTTGCTAACAATGGGGCTATCTCTGGACACTGGGAAGCAGGTATTTTCTGTGCTCACTCACAACAGAATAAACAATGTCGTTTTCCTCTGGCACAAAAGCAGAGTCACTTCATCCCGGGGGAGAGAAATGAATTGGAAGAGTTCCCATCGCATGAGAGAGAGAGAGAGAGAGAGAGAGAGAGAGAGAGAGAGAGAGAGAGAGAGAGAGAGAGAGAGAGAGAGAGAGAGAGAGAGAGAGAGTGTCTATGGGCATACCAGCCTTTCTACACAGCTACAATATCCTCTTCAGGAAAATCTATTTCCACTCTTCTGAGTAGAATGGCTGAGAGGCAGCGGAAGTTCTAAGTCTAAAAGCAAATAAACAAAGCCCCGCCCATGGGACTGTCAAACTAATCCCATTCTCCTTTTAGTCCCACAGAATACACTCACACTTCAAGATTTAAATACGTCAGTCGGACAGACAGTTTTGGCTGTTGTGTCCTTCTGTGTGAACGACCTGAAAGGCAACCATGCATTGAATAGACCCCAGGTAATTCTCCACAGCCTGAGGAAGTGCTAAATATGATTAATCCAATTAGGAAATTCTTATGCTGAAGAATAATGAGTGCAGTCATTTCTTCCCTGAGGAAGCTTCTGGAGTTCTAAGACATGGTTATTTCTATGTGTGGAAACACGGTAGACCTGGGCTTGGCTTTATGGAGGCAGCTCCTCCACCTTGCTCTGAACAGGTTCAGGGTGGGTCAACAGACCATACCTCAGTGTGAGCTACAAGAGCCACCCCTGGGAGACCCTGTCTGAGGGAAGCTGCTGAAGGCCCATTAAGATATGTATTCTCAGCTATGGAAAATACCCAATCAGCAAATGTTAAGGGAATGTTACACCTGAGAACTACTATGATGATGAAAAACAACCAAACCGAACCGAACCGAACCGAACCGAACCAAACCAAACCAAACCAAACCAAACCAACAAACGAAAAACCCAACCTAGAAGTCAAAGACAGACAAACCTCACCATATACCTTTCAGCAAAGCAGGCAAGAAACAGAAGTAAGTGACTGGACCTTGTGTCTGGCTAATGTGACATCCATTGTTCATGGTGAAGAAACATGCCTCACAGACACAGAACATCAGCCACACTGGACCAACAGCCAGTTATTTAGTCGGCACAATGCCTTTCACACGTGAACTTGTGGCTTCTAAGTCACTTGCTTCTTATTAATGGAACTCGTCTTTAGGCAATTCATGGCAAGCTGTCTTTCTTACTTCAGAGTTACAAACCTTCATGTGGCCTCGTGTCCTGCTTAGAATCCTACTAGATGATTTTTTTTTCTAACGTAAGAAAATTTAAGCAATTATATGAACCAGAAAAAGAAACGTGAAATGTATTAGCATCCATCCAATTTTTACGCCCTACTGTGCTAGCTGAAGAAGAAAACACCAGAGCCAAAAGGTCAACAAAAAATTCTATGTTGTACTATTTTAAAACTTTGTTTCATGATTGAGAGTTTGCGGTCAGTTTCTGTATTTAAGTGTGTTATCCAATGGACATAGTCTCTCAAGAGTTTTCTAGTTACTAAGGCACCAGTACCAAAGTCAAGCTTGAAAATGCTCAGGATAGCAAGTTCAAAGTAGCGCTCAGATCTTAGGCCCTCTTTGAATGTTCAGAAATATCCAAGTTCTTCAAGGTGACTATCTAGAAAGGAACCTACATATCATGACACCTGGCTAGATTGTTCTAGAACTAGCTGTGATTAGTGTTCTTCTGGTTTATAACCTCCCAAAGTAAAGCCAGTGCATGCTTGAAGGAGGAATCGGCAGGAATGATTTTCTTCTAACCTACAGTCATAAAGGAGAGCCACCATCTAAGACAGCAGATGAGGTGACTGTAGGTTAGCTGCAAACATTTGTGGGCATCGGAGGGTCTGATCCTTCTCCTGAGGTAAAGTTTACATCACAGCTCTCCAGAGGACTGTGAATCATGAAACTACATGGAAGATGTAATGAAAATTTCTAGCAACTAAAAATGATAAATAGAAAAAGTTTAACATTGCAAAGCTCTATAAATCTTGAAAAGTACTACTCCTCTTCCTGTAGATCTTTCTAAGCCATAATGGCTTTTACAGTTGACTTTTTCTGATCTTTAAGAACCTAAATTAACTTATTCAGTGTTTTACTTCTTAAGTATATATTACATATATTATATATATAATTTATATGGAAGATAAGTAGATGGATAGATAAAAAAATAAATACTGTTAGGCATAGAGAAGCAGAGATGTAGTCTGACCTGCCTGAACTCAATGCCCATGTCCTCACCAGGGCTATCAGACATCAATGGCACAGACAACATAAAGCTGAAGAGATAGCTGATTAGGTAAATAGCTTGCTATATAAGCATGTAAAAATTTTGAATATGGTAGCATACTCTGGGGATTCAGACAGTAGCATCCTTGAGCTTTGCAGACTAGCCACCAATTAGAAATTTCCTCACTAGTAAGTGACCCTGTCTAGAAACAAACAAAAACAAACAAACAAAAACATTGGGAAGCACATGACATGCATGTTGCCCTACCAACATATGTACACAGCTGATCTGAAAAACTGAGTAGTTTCCTTAGGACAACTTCATAACATACGATACTCTCAAATCTGAAGGCATGTGTCTCCTGCACTGTCCACTATGTGTGACATGGGGACCTGAGTAGTACAACGTCATCATCAAGTGCATTCACAATCAAGACCCTAGTGAAGTCATGTGACACAACACAGGTGGGTGCTGTCAGAAACACAGATTCATTATGTGTTCAGTTTTGAGTTTAATTTTGGTTGTAGAGCATCATTCAAAAAAGACTTTTAAACTTGCAAGATTATTCATGATCACCATATCCATGACCCACAAATTTAGAAGATAGGGTCTAGGCGAATCTGTTTGTCAGTAGAAGAAGAAACAGTTGTGTATGCTGATGTATTAATTGGCCACTCATTAGTAATAGCCATTCTTTGGTTCAGGTCTAAAATCTGTGGGCAGCTTCAGATATGGATACAAACAATACCAAAGAAAGATATTGGCACAAAGAATGAAGGCACTGTGAGAGCGTTCTTCTGGGAGGAGACATCACTAACATTAGGATGATCTAGGGGGACGTGGGGTAAGGAAAACATTCTAGAATAGCCATAAGTTTCTTCCATGTGGATACATGTATGTGTGTGCCAATGTCGCCATGCTTAGTGTAGTTTTATTTTCTTGCTAAGTCATCTCGCTGGCCCAACACTAGTGACTTTTTAATACTCATGGAATCAGTTCCCTCTCCAAAATCAACACCTATCATTTAATAGCTTTTATGAGCTTTGGAGGTACACTCTGTTGCTTAGTCTATGTCATGACCAGTGCACGGTACCTCTTTCCCTGGACTTGCTTTATCCCCATGGCATCTAGTAAAACAAAATATCTTGTCCACACATAACAACTATATATAAAAAGATTGCTTAGTAAGTGAAAATAATGTCTTGTGAGCATCAAAATTTCTCAAATCACTTATTTTTTCCTCCCTTCATTTTGGACATGTGGTTTTCTGATTTTGCTGAAATTCCTTTTGGTAGAGGATCTTAGAGTGAAGCTTCTAGATACCTTACCCACACTACAAGATTTATGACTGCTGCAGCACCGAACTGCATACTCCACCCAAAGCCATGCCCACTTCACCGGGTCATCCTTCATCCAGTACTTGGTCCATGCTAAGGTAAAGGATGACCCACTTAGCTCATTCTGAAGGTCAGCCCAGTTCTAGAGCTCTGGCATGGCTGAGAGCTTCTTTGAGAGTACACTGTAGCCCATCCAGCCTCTCCTGTGCCCAGGCTTACCCTCTTTCCCTCTTTTCCCTTTTCTTCCAAAGTGCTAATTCATAGAAACGGCTCGTATGTCTTCATCTCTGAGTTAGTCCCTTGGGAGAAGATAAATTGGCATTCCCTCTGAAGTCAGATTTTGAAGATCTACCTTTAACTTTATAAAAATATCTTTCAAAAGCCATAGAATACCATGAGTATTTGTCAGGGCCTGGCTCTGCTTATTAAGCCTCCTGGTATGCAGGAGGCAGGACTATGAATGTTTCATGGTGTGCTCCTGTGGAACGGCCATTTTTCAGTGAATCTCCCTACTTCCCAGGTCCTGAGGGACAAATAAAACTTTCCTAGTCAGAGTTAGAGGAAGGCAGATTCCAAGGGAACCATTTCCTCCTATATTTTAAAATAGTATAATTTATATTATGAAATTACAAACAACATAAATTAGTAATTCAATCCCAGCATTCCAAGTTAATGAACTAGAGATTTCATTACACCATTGTTTTGTTCCACTGGACCAATCTTTTCGTGTATGAATGGAAATTTCATCTTTATTAATAAGTAAATATATATAAAAAAATTAAAGGTGTCGCTCTGCAATTATGTTGATGTCTCAAAGGAATGCAGATTCAATAATTTAAAACTAATCTCTTCCCTAGCATACACCCAACTACAGTAGATAAGAGTGTGAAATGTGTCTTTTCCTTTTAAAGTCCCTTTAAGTGCAGTATAGCAAAGCAATTGTTCCCCAGTGGCATGTGGGGAGCTCTTCCCAGGAAGACTATTATTGGATAGAGTTTGCCTGTATAAAGTATAAATAAAGGACATTTTTTGACATCCCATGAGTGACCAATGTTATGGATATGCAATACCAAGATTCATGTTCAATGTGATATTTTTGTCTTCTCTATGACAAGTAAGCTGTATGGGGCTCCTTGTTCTAGTTCCTGTGTTACCGCTTCCCATTACTCCATGTACCATAATGTGAGATACATAGCAGACGCAAAAATCTTATTACAGATGTTTACAATCTCTGCATACCTTGCAAATGCAGCTCCCTAAGCACTCATCTGCTTGCAGACTTAAGAAGTCTTATTTGTTCCAAAAGAATATAGATTCATGGATGGGGATGCTACTGTATATAGCAGGCTGGCACTTCTTCAATAACCAGCCTCAGCCATTACCATCTGTAGGCTTTCTCTTTGTTCCCAGTAGCTTTTGTTCATGACCTGGCTTTTTTCCACAGCTGAGAGTGAACAGTAACTTTCAGAGAGACACAACTTTGTGGATGCAAAGTTCCATTTTGTCTTGTTCCCAGTTGGACTCCTAGCCTAGAGTCTGATTTCCAGCAAATATGAAATATCTATCTTTGATTGAGTGATTAAGAGCATGGATATAGATATCAACCTCTGCCTCTTCTTCCAATGCTAACTACAACTTTTCTCTTCTGAATATAAATGCAAGTGGACTCAAATCAGAGTTCTTCCTTCCTTTCTTTTTTTTTTTTGTTTTTTGTTTTTTTTGTTTTTTGTTTTTTCTAGACAGGGTTTCTCTGTGTAGCCCTGGCTGTCCTGGAACACACTCGGTAGACCAGGCTGGCCTCGAACTCAGAAATCTGCCTGCCTCTGCCTCCCAAGTGCTGGGATTAAAGGTGTGCGCCACCACTGCCCGGCCTTCAGAGTTCTTTCTAATCTTCCCATCCAGGAGTCATCTCTCATTTACGAATCCTTGAGGAGTTTAGTCATGAAGTAGAAGTAATATTTTGTGGCTTGACAAACTTCATATTGTTTCAATATTCGGGGATGATATACTTTTAAAAAGAATAAACAAGAATGTCTGTTTAAAATAATAGAGACTACAAAGCACAGTCAATTATCTTCCTTTTAAAATTCTACACAAACTCACAAACATTTTAAAACATACAGCTAAAAAGACAAGAAGGTAGAGAAAATCTTCAGTAATAAAAAAATGAATGAAAGCAAGAATATAAGACAGAAAGTCCCCTGAAGCCCCAAACTAGAACAAACAAAACCCAAATAACTGACAGCCAACTGGTATACCTTGGGGGATCTATGGTTTAGTTTTTATGAACTTGAGGGACAAAGATGGAAAGCAAATCTTAGAGCCACACAACTTGAAAATTCTGAGACAGTAGTTCCCTACAAAGTCAAGTCCACAGATACCTCTATCCACAGGGAGGAGTGACTTAGAAAACTATGTATAATAAAAAACTTATCTTTGCATGAAGAAAAGACATTTCAAAAGTATTCTCCCAGGTACAGTTCTGTCTGACATAGAATTCAGAAAAGTAGCAAAATATTTTAGTGTATGGAAACGAAATAGTTCAAAATAGACTTCAATATTACCAACAATGTTGAAGATTAAAAGGATCATTATATAATTAATACTTAATATTTCTGGAAGATATGAAGTTCTGTCTTAATTCATACTAATATAGAGTAAAATAGGCATAGTTTCAACTTAGGATGATTTGACTTAACACTGCTTGATTTTACAGTGGTCTAAAAATCATATGCATTCAGAGGAAGTTATACCTCAAATTTTGAATTTTCATCTATTCCTGGGCTATCCATATGCAGTGTGATTCTCTCTTAACGCAGGGCAACTTCTCAGTAGATATAGAAATGCTGGCTAATATTCAACTTTTATTCATGAAAAACTTTTATTCATGAAATGTTTTTAACAGTATACTAAAAATAGAAGAGACTTTTCTTAAACTGATAAAGGATATCAGTAAAAATTCCATTACTATCATGATATTTAAATAAAGGTAAACTTTAAAATAGTTTCTGTAAAATCAAGAGACTGTCACTGGGCAAATTTACAGGTGCCTATCATTCCAGCACTTGAGAATTGGAGGTAGAAGGATTGCAAACTGGAAACTAATCTGGACTACACAGTGAGTTTGAGAACAGCTTGAGAAACTGAGTAAGACTCGGTTCGAAGTGAAGTTTTTAAAAATCAGGGGACTGATAAGATGCTTGCCAGCAACGAGCACTTCTGGACATAATTATAGTTGAGGTTCTTATTAGTCAAAGATAAGCAGAAATTAAATAAATAAATTGGAAAAAAGAAGTAAAAGATTGGTAATATATAAAAATGCAATGTCTACAAAAGTCCACAAAGAGTAGTATTCAGAATTGACATGTGGCTAGATAAAAATGTGTTTACCAAAATGCCAGGCATAAGAAAAATTCAGCTCTAATGTTTTATGTAAGAAATGGTTAAAACTTTGGATTAGAAATGTCATTATTAGTAACAGCACCAAAGACAACACATCCAGCAATACATTTAACAGAATGTAGGAAGGTGTTTTATGGAATATTTTGGGAATTTTTATTTAAATATATTAATGGAGAGCAAAGCTTTTAGAGGCCCATTGTTTTTAAAGATTAGATGATGCAATTTAATGACGATGTCAGTCCTTCCAGCTTTGATCTGCAGATAGAATATACTGACAGTTTTCTAGGGTTCTTTTTCCTATATATAGGGTATGAATGAGAATTCCAAGGTTTACATGGGAAAGATCCAAAGAAATCTATAATGTTCCTATAGAAGAAGTTGAAGGGATTGTCACTGTCACAGATAAAATCTTCTAAGGATGCTGTGCAGTAGACTCTGTGATTGTGATAAGAAACATATAAAAGGAAACATAGGTTCAATATAGAGCCACAGCTATGTAACATTTAATTTATCAAAACCCAGGGGTCAAGCCAAAGATGAAGGCAAGGGCCGTTCAATACATTAAACAGAGAAGAAGGTTACAGTTTGAAAAAAATAGTCATGGTGCAGATTTAATGTGAAAAGCAAACAAAACACTAAGAACTGAAACCGACGCCAGAGATTGTATTCATGAGCTGAGAGTGGAAAGGGCCTTCTCATTATAGATCTTCACTGGGGATGGTGAGATGTGGAGTGGGCAAGCTTCACTGGAGCATCTAAGCTTTAGTTAGAACTTTCATTTCATAAAACCAGCAGGCAACTTAGGAAAGGATAAGGTGCATATTTATGGATATACATGAATCAAAAGAAAATGTATGAAATACAATACAAATTAGAAAAGGCACAGAGATCATCAAAATAATTGGTTAGTAGTTTATTGGAAGAAACACATGTAGTCCTTAAGATATTGCATGGTCAATGTCATTAATCAATAAATAGGCACAGATGACAACCACAGTCTAGAACCTTTCCTGTAGTTCAGATTTGAAATGATTTCTAAAACCTGAAACAACAGAATGTCACCAAATACATGAAAAATAAGAAGTCCTGTGCCCAAGTCCTCCAGGGTCTTCCCAAGTTTCTTTTCTAATAGTTTCAGTGTGTCTGGTTTTATGTGGAGGTCCTTGATCCACTTGGAGTTCTTGAACAGAACACCAATAGCTTATGCTCTAAGATCAAGAATCTACAAATGGGACCTCATAAAATTACAAAGTTTCTGCAAAGCAAAGGACACTGTCAGAAGGACAAAACGGCAACCAACAAAGTGGGAAAAGATCTTCACCAACTCCACATCCGACAGAGGGCTAATATCCAATATATACAAAGAACTCAAGAAGTTAGACCGCAAAGAAACAAATAACCCTATCAAAAAATGGGGCACAGAGCTAAACAAAGAATTTTCACCAGAAGAAATTCGGATGGCCGAGAAACACCTTAAAAGATGTTCAACATCATTAGTCATCAGGGAAATGCAAATCAAAACAACCCTGAGATTCCACCTCACACCAGTCAGAATGGCTAAGATTAAAAACTCAAGAGACAACAAGTGCTGGCGAGGATGTGGAGAAAGAGGAACATTCCTCCACTGTTGGTGGGATTGCAAAATGGTAAAACCGCTCTGGAAATCAGTTTGGCGGTTCCTCAGAAAATTGGGCGTGTCACTTCCAGAGGACCCTGGCATACCACTCCTGGGCATATACCCAGGGTAAGGTAGAGTTGCCCCTGCATGCAATAAGGACACATGCTCCACTATGTTTGTGTATTCCTGGATCTCTGTATAGCAGCCTTGTTTATAATCGCCAGAAATTGGAAGGAGCCCAAATATCCCTCAAAGGAGGAATGGATACAGAAAATGTGGTATATTTATACAATGGAATACTACTCAGCAATTAAAAATAATGAATTCATGCAATTTGTAGGTAAATGGTTAGACCTGGAAAATATCATCCTGAGTGAATTAACCCAATCACAAAAGAATGCACATGAAATGCAATCACTGATAAGTGGATATTAATGAGCCCAGAAGCCCTAAATACTCAAGACACAAATAGCAAATCAAATGATTCCCAAGAAGAAGAAAGGAGAGGACCCTGGGCCTGTAAAGATTGCATCCAGTTTAGTAAAGAAACCGAGGGGGGAGGGGGAATTATTGGGGAACAGAT
Organism: Apodemus agrarius; assembly: GCA_964023405.1. NCBI lineage: Eukaryota > Metazoa > Chordata > Mammalia > Rodentia > Muridae > Apodemus > Apodemus agrarius. Next base: position 16,736,144 of record OZ030007.1, read on the forward strand.
GGGGGGGGGAGAGGAACTATGGGAACTATGGTGGGTGGGAACTGGGAAAGGGGAAAGCCTTTGGAATGTAAACATAGAATATAGAAAATAAAATAAAAAAAAAAGAAGTCCTATATACCATGGGTTGGACTATAAATGATAGAATCTCATGGAAGAACAGTTTAATAATATAATGAAGTAAAAAACAAGTTCGAGGCAGAGTTTTTTCTGAGTGTGGTCTGTGAAACTGTTGCCAACTCTGGAAGCACTTCTTGTTTCCAATTACAAGTTGGAGAGAGCAGATGTTTTGCAAATAGTTGCCCTAAAAACAAGCCCAAACAGGAACGTATTGACTGCTTTTAAGCTATACAATTTAAAAAATTTTAAAATGATGTCACTCTTTGAATTCATTTTCTTCTTTTAAAAACACTGTTTTTCATAAAATTGTTATTGATTGTAATGTATGTCTTAGTCCGTTGAGGCTCCTGTAACATGAATACTGTTCATTGCATGGCTTAAGTATGCTTTGTCCATGACTATTGTGGAGGCTGTAACATCTAAGATGGCGTGACTGATACAACCACTCTATAATAAGCCTTCCACCAAACTGCCAAAGGACATCATTCTGTTTCCTTCCAGGAGGAGAAAGTCATCACCTCTTTCCTGTCCTTTCTGAAGATCTCAACCTCGTGGCCTGACTACACATTATGGCCCCACCCTCACACACTACCACTGAGACTAATGCTTCAAATTATGGATTTGGAAAGAGACACAAATATTCCATCTACAGCAATGCACAACAGGATTACTCTGGCTACTTCTACATAGACTAGTAAGCATGCAAACTTACTATATATATAGTATACTGAATGTACTATATATTCAGTATATATATATATATATATATATATATATATATATAGTGTTCCTTCTGTTTCTATTTTGTAGAATAATTTGAAGAGTATCGGTATCAGGACTTCTTTGAAGGTCTGATAGAATTCTGCACTAAAACCGTCTGGTCCTGTGCTCTTTTTGGTTGGAAGACTGTCTATGACCCCTTCTATTTCTTTGGGGGTTATGGGTCTGTTTAGATGATCTATTTGATCCTGGTTTAATTTTGGTATTTGGTAACTGTCGAGGAAATTGTCCATTTCCTTCAGATTCTCCAGTTGTTTTGAGTATAGACCTTTGTAGTAGGATCTGATGATCTTTTGAATTTCCTCAGTTTCTGTTGTTATATCTCCCTTTTCATTTCTAATTTTGTTAATTTGAATACTGTCTCTGTGCCCTTTAGTAAGTCTGGCTAGGGGTTTATCTATCTTGTTGATCTTCTCAAAGAACCAGCTCCTGGTTTTGTTGATTCTCTGTATGGTTCTCTTTGTTTCAACTTGGTTGATTTCAGCCCTGAGTTTGATGATTTCCTGTCTTCTACTCCTCCTGGGTGAAACATGAACTTTACGTGTAGGTATTATTATGAATAGGCTTTAAGGAAAAAGAAAATTGGATAGTAATATAATTTTAATCCAGGCATGGTGACATATACATCTAATCCTAATCCTCCCAAGGCATAGAGGCAGACAGATCTTTATGAGTTCAAAATCAGCCTAGTCTACACAGTGAGTTTCAACCAGCACTGCAAAGTAAGATCCTGTTTCCAAAAGACAAATAATTATATTACTAGTACACAAAATAATAAAGTACATATGATGGATTTGGGGGTCTGAAGACTATAATTCTGTTCCTATACAATATATTGATTGAGGGGAAATACCACTTGGTAAACATACAAAGAAAATTAGAGAAATGCAAAATGTGAAATAAAGAATATGATTTATCTAGTAAATAGGGGCTGTGTGGTTGGGTTTCTTGGGTAATTGTTTTAGATGTGGTGTGGTAAGGAGAGAGTGGGAGAGAAGGAGAGAGAGACACAGAGAAAAGACACACAGAGAGACAGAGACAGAGACCGAGGAGAGACAGAGAAGCTTACTTAGCAAGTTTCAAGCACCGAGCACCCGGCAGGTTTTAATAAACTGTGAGTTTTATAATGCTCCCCACACATTCCCAGTATTCTCTGTGCTGTGTGGATGTTAGAACAGTTCGAGATAAAATGGGGCATTGAAACAGAAGTGGGAATGAGGAAGAAAGGGGAGCATGGGGGATGGAGGAGAAAGGGAGTGACTCCTGACCTTTACTCGGGACTAAATCAATCCATTAAATGTGCCTCCTCCAATGTTAACCAACTTTTCCGTGCTGAGGGAAGATAACCTTTTGGAGAAAGATATCACCTGTTTGGCTCCCTCTGTTCTACAACACTGTTAAAACAGCCATTTTAGAACTCTTTCAGATAAAGAGACCCATTAGAGACGAAAGCCAGGCCGAGCTGACTGCTCCCTGAGTCAGACCAATACCATATCCAATTTGCAGAGTGCCACAGGTTATGGGATCAGAAGGAAAAAGCCTCAAAAAAGGGTTCTAGGGTTTGGCAGGAAGCTTTGCTTTCCCTCCTCTGGACACGTGCCTCTCTCCCCCTCAAGCCCTCAGAAGAGACCGCACTTTCAGACGTATACACTAGCTGCTGGCCCTTGCGGTCTTTCCCTGGAAATGCTAACACATCTTCAGAGAACTCGTAAAGGGGATTCTGAGTGACAGCAAGAGCAGCGGCTGGTGGCCGTGGTCCTCTCCTCATTTCTATCTCCTTCTCCTGGCTGTCTCAGACCCTTATACTTCTCTATTAGCAACACTGGTACCGACTTTACCATTTTGAAATTGCATAGTTAAATATACCTGGGTTGGGGAGAACAAAGAAATACACAGAGGATAAAGGAAAACAGGAAATGAAGGAGACACGTTTTTAAATATCAAGATTCTGGCTTATGCCTGCACCAGCAGTGACGGTGAACATTAGTAGCTCCAGGAACCAGTGGGTCTTCAGACATACCTCCTTTTGCAGTGCCATCACTCTGTATGTGAAGAGTCAAAGGTAGCCCAAGACTGGCTCCTTCTGAGCTTGCTAGCCACAGTGTTAGGTCAGCTTGCTCTCTAATATGACAACCTGTAGCAGAGTGATTTTCTGAAACTGTCTATGTGGCCGAGCACGCACACTCCCAATGAGCTGTGTGGTGTGGAATTAACACGACATCTTGGGAAGCGGTACCCAACCTGTTGTGGAAGATGCTGTCTGAAGATTTTGATTGGGTGTTCAGAGCATCCCTTCCCTCAGGGGATTGTAAAGACAATTTTGTTTAATAGGACTTAAGAGAAGGAAGAGGCTGTGCTCGGACTGCCCACAGAGATTGTTTAACTGTTTAACGCCTAGGTCCAGACTGAGAATTTTACTTATATTTCAACATTTACATATTAGGACAATCCAGGATGAGAGGTTAAGTATCTTGGTTTCAAAAAACAAATGCCAAATTTCTCATGGAGAGAGAAGGGCACACAGTATAATATAGTGTGATGTAGATCAACTGAGATTGCCCTCAATTTGAACTCTGATTTATTCAGCATTCTTCTCACGGTGATACCTGAGCTAGATGGTCTACACTGCGGAGATGAATTCAGACAAAAGGCTACACTTACACAGTGCTCACAAGGTGTGCTCACAGTAGCCCAAATTAGGAGTCCATCTTAAAGTGGAGAATAGATGGGCGAAAGACGGAACATCCATGCAATGGAATATTACTCAGCAGTGAAAGAAACAAACTATTCATGAATACTGTAAAAGAGACAGACTTCAAAATTGTGAAGGAAGAGAACACACATTGTATAATTGTTGCTTTTTATAATAACATAATTGCAAAGTTCAGAAAATACATCCACCTATTTATATGTATATACATATATATTACACATGTATTATTACTTACATATATATACACACATATATATTCCTTACACACACACACACACACACACACACACACAAATACATACGTATATGTTACTTTATGGTTACCTGGGATTTTAGGGTGGAAGTTCAACAGTAAAATTGCCATGTGGGATTTTATTGAGATAGAAAAACACTTTGAAACAGAAGTATGGTGATAATTGTATAAATAGATTAACAACATCAACATATATACTTGAAGTAGACAGACTATATAATATGCAAAGAATACCTTACCACAATTTCTGCTTTAAAAAAAAATTAAAGAAGGGGCTGGTAGGGTCAGTACTTGGCTGCATCAGCCTGGCAACCAGAGGTCAACATTTGGAACCCATACAAAGGTTGGAAGAGAGCACCGAGTTCACAAAGCCAGCTGCTGCCCTCTGTGTGTGTATTGCGGCAAGTTTGGACACATACACACGCACTCACACCAATAATAATATAATTATTATCATTATCAATCATTAATTATTTATTAACACATAATTTTAAAAATAATATTTTTCAATAATGGAAATATTGTTTATAATACGTTTATAATGATGCTTAATAACAATAATGACAATAACAACAGAGTTTTGAAAAAAAATCAAGCACTATGGTGTGAATGAATGTAAATAGCACTGTGAAATTCATTTCTTTGTATGGTAACCAAAATGCACAAAACAGTTTGAGAAAACAGCCTGTAAGGCATCTAACAGCTTATGAGTACTTTATATTTCCATCAATGTATGCTTTTCTTGTTACTTTAGACTGTCTTGTCTTTAAATATTGTACTGAAGGAATACCTTAATATTGTGAGTCACTTCAACAAGTACATGCTCTTTGAGGGTAGGGAGTATGGGAGGACATGGAGACAGTTGGGGGAAGGAAACAATATGATCAAAATATGTTTCATGGAATTCTCAAAGAAAGAATAAAAGCATTGCTAAAGTGTTCCCTCTTCTAGACGTCACCCCTGATGGAGATTTTTATTTATAAGTAGTGTCTTCCTGAACATTGAAGAAGAGACTGAGGGTCTCAGATTTATCTCTAGCCACATGCTTCTCATCAGTTATTGATAACTTTTAAAATTGATTATGCACCATTGGGGGGCAATGATTTTGCTAGCATCTGCACCTTCTTCTAGAGTCTCTTCTCTTTATCATTATCCACCGTAATTAATGCGGAACGGTGAGAGAGGACGGTGACTCTGACACAGAAGGCCTTCCATGATGGAAAGGAATGGTGGGCTCACTTCTGACCAGGACCATTAGGAAACTTCTAGACCTGAGGCTCCATCAGGACCTGGTAATATGGACAAATGCTTAAGAACCACCTTGGACACTTCTCATATTTGTGTGAATAGAGAGACACATTACTGACAGTCTGGATATCCCATGAGAAAGAGGGGCTGTGATTCGACTTTAGTAGCAGGAGGCCTTGGTCTGTCCTCATGATTACACCATAAGCAATCATGATACTGTTCACATCTTTACAGTTTGAAAGCAGAAGCTTGCCTGTTGACCCTGAAGTTAAAGTCTAAGGCCCAGGCTGACTTTTACCAGACTCTTGAAGCAGGACATGTGCTCTGTCCAGTCATGGCCAGAGGCTGTGCTGAGGTGTGATAGTTGCATGTTGCTTTCCTTTGCCTGAAAGATGTGATTCAGCCCTCGATCAGTTAGAGTCGAGGTCCAGGGAATTAAAGTGCAGAATTTGATTTTTTTTGAACAAAATATTCTGATTCCAGGTAAAATTCTCCACCTGCAGTAGCCAGCTGTCAAGGGGACTCAGCCTCCTCAGGTTAGGAGGATAAGGTAAAAACAACACTTATTTTACTTCTTCCTTGAAGGTCTTTCCTTTGCTCTAGGACAGAGAGAATAGAGAAAATAATGTGTACCTGTTGTGGTTATGGCAAGATAAAGAGCTATAAAGATATGTTCTATGGGGGTGTGGTTAGGTGTGGGGGAAGGAGGTGCCTCAGTGGGCCCATGTAGAGGTATCCCTCCCCCTGAGGGACCAGCCACAAGAGAGTATACTATAGAATAGAGTTTATTCAGGGCATGGAGAGAGGAGTTAAGAGGATAGAAGAGGCAGAGAAAGGCAGAGAGAGGGAGAGTAGAGAAGTAGAGGCTGGCCATGACCACATTGGGGGGGGGGGAGGGAAAGGGGAAAGAAGAGCCCAAGAGGGTAAGAGAGAAGCAAGCAGGAAAGAGGAGTAAGAGAGTAAGAGAGGGGGGAGGGGACAAGTAGCCCCTTTTATAGTGGGCCAGGTCTCCCTGGCTGTTGCCAGGTAACTATGGGGCGGAGCTTAGACAGAATCCTAACAGAACCACGTATAGGAACATTTCTATGGGTTTCCGGTACTGTAGGATGTACGTGCTTATGCGCTGTTTGGAAAGGGTAAGGGACTGACATTTTAAAGAGATTTTTAAAAATATTAAGACCAGAAAGAAGCCTAAATTAAATTCTACACTAACCCAAGCATTTGTATCTATAGGACCAATGGGGTAAAATTAAAGCGGGAACTCAATAGATATTAAATAACAATAATAAAATAATTGGAGGCTTTAGATTTTAATGAAGGGCCATTATATGCTCTTTCTATCAATATAATGGGCTATAAAGATGAACTCTTACTCAGTCATCGGTATTAAAGACCACTTTTTTCCCCCTTCTAAAAATACAGTGCCTCGAGATGCTCTCCAGAGACTCTAATTTGCGTTGATGACTTTCTGACACCTTGGCAAGGAGCTCAGGCTGCCGTCTCAGAAACTCGGAATTTCGTGTCCCGAAACTTGACCCTGACCTGGCCTCTGCCCTGCTACATCTTGAACATCCTCTCCTTGTCACTTTTTCCTCGGTAACACAAGAGACCTTACCCAGGTGGATGCCACTATTTTTTTGGTGTCTTAATCCTTAGTATGCAGCAAGTAGACAAAAATATTTTAGTTGGCAATCAGCAGCAGGGGAATCCAAGCGGAGAGTGAACTCAAAAGCTTCCATTGTTGGTCCAAACCCCATGCCCTCCGTGAATCATGCGGTCACATTTCCATAGTAGCACTTGGACGGACCACAGTGCGTCTGAGAGGGAGGGGATAATGGTAGCGGGTGGAGAACACACCATGAAAACCGGTATCATGAGACTAAAAGCCTACAGGAGCCTCGCAAGTAACGAGTAAGCATTAAGCAGGCCAGAGATGAGGCTTGCCCACCAGCTGTGTTTGGGTGTGGCTTGTCCCGCCAGGATCCGCATATTGGAACCTACGTCCTCAATGTCATGGTATCAAATGGCTCACTTGAGAGGCGATGACTACCTTGTGAAGAGATTAATGCTAATATCTCAGCATAGGCTCCGCCTCACAAGAAAGTAGATTAGATTTCATAAGAGCCGCTTGCTATAAAAGAGCGAGCCTCACCCAGCCCTGCGTCCCTTCTAGTCACGTGACCTCCAACATCCCTTTCTTCAGCTCCAGGTAATGGTGCACCCAGGGAGTTCTCCCGGGAGATACTGGTGCCATGGTATATGGACTGTGCAGCCACCAGAACTAAAACAAAATGTATCTCTCTCCTTTTTACATTGCATAGTCTGAAATATTATATTATAGCAAGAGAAAATGTAGAGATATATCTTAAAGGCTAGTTCCTTTCCCATTTTCCCTCAAAATACATACTTCATTTTTGTCTTTTGATAAAGGAATAAGTCAAAGAAACACCTTTTTCTTTTTTCTTTTTTCTGGTTTATTATTAATTAATTAATTAATTTATTCATTTTTTGTCTCAAACTACAAACAAAAGCAGGATTAAGGGCCCCAAAGTCTGAGAGGCTGACTGCTCTATGAGATGATGTGGTGACCGCCTGGCTGCTGGGCAGGGAAATAGACAAAGTGTTTCTTAGGTGTATCATCGTCATTAGAAGATGGGGCTCCGCTAGGCTGTGGAGGAGTCTTGCAACTTTTGTGCATCCCAGAAAGGTACATATTGCAACTCAGAGCTCCAGGAAATTTGAGCCAAGAGCATCCGTGGCTCTCAGAAAATCACCCTGCAGAAAAGCAAATCGAGAGCCGGGGTTCTCACAGACCTAGCAGAGTCATTTAGGGTCACTCTACATAAGGGAAGTACCAAGGGCTGAACGTTACCAGACGCATCTTTGGTGCTTCAGAAGAGAGAAGTCTCCAGTCTGAAACTTTTGTGAGCCAAATGGATCGGCTTGTAAGATGACAGGCTTCCAACCCTCGGCCTTATGGTAAATGGTCTTCAGTAGAAATGCTGCTGAAGAGCTGTCTCGGTTCCTCTCTGACTGCTCTGAGATCAAGCCAGGACAGCCAAGCACTTCGGCTCTAACTCGCATCCCTCAGCCAGGGAGACCACATGTACCTGCGCCAATCTTATCTCTTCATTTAAAATTTAAAATTCAAGCTGAGCAGTGGTGGCACACGCCTTTAATCCCAGCACTTGGGAGGCAGAGGCAGGTGGATTTCTGAGTTCGAGGCTAGCCTGGTCTACAGAGTGAGTTTCAGGCCAGGGCTACACAGAGAAACCCTGTCTTGAAAAACCAAAAAAAAATAAAAAATAAAAAAATAAAAAATAAAAAATAAAAAATAAAAAAATAAAAAAAAATTAAAATTTAGTTTTGACTCAAGTTGGCTAATAATTATGTCTTTCCAGGCTCTGTCCTGAAGGAGGCTGAATTGTCATGGAGGCTTTAACTGATATAAACTTCATAACTTTGAAGAAATTGCAGGGTCTATAAGATTAACTTTCTCAATGTGCAAGATGGGCTTGCTAACAGTTTATATATATATATATATATGTATATATATATATATATCACCATACACAAAGTGTTTAAAATGTTATCTGTAGCAGAGTTGTGGATTAATAGTAGCAAATAGTAAGGCTACCTGATCAGCAGCAAAGGTAGCAGTAACAGTGCTAGTCTTGCCCATGTATTCAGCAACGTAACCCAAGAGATTAGGATGCCCTCTTTAGAGAACACGGGCCAAGTCTGTTTCTTCAATGTCATATCCCAGTACTAGTCTCACCGGCTGTAACTCCAGTCCCATGGGATCCAGTGCGCTTTTCTGGCCTCCATAAACCATGGAAGCTACAGGCTCACACCTTCACAAAGACACACATGTATGTACAAAATTACAATTTATAAATTCCTACATAAAGATCAGAGCGAGGCCCTTCCTAAGCCTCGAGCCGCAGAGGGAGGAAGATGGGATGAAGCACAGAACTCAGGTTTCAAGCCAAGGACAAGAAGGTTCCCTGACGCCACCTGTGGCTTAGCAGACACTCCACATTCGTGATGAACACTTTTTGAAACTGTGAAAATTCTTGTTTTGTGCGGGCATCAATAAAACATTGTTCTGTGAAGTCTAGCTGAAAAATATATGAGCCCCTCAGACCCGGGATGAGAGATCCAGCTGGGCTCATTCACTCATAATAAGTGGGATTCCAGAGTACAACTCCACAAAGTCACACACCAGAGTGTCATATCGAAATGCTGTGAAGCCCATTTGGTCTTCAGATCCTGCCAGATGGGACAGATACCCAGGCAGTCAGAACAGATGCTGGCCTTAAACAACCTAGAAATTGATACATTATAAACATGTCAGGACCTGGCCCTTGGGGTCACTCACTCCTAAATAGTCATGATCTTAACTGTGGGATGGCTAAGGATCAGAATTCTTTGGTTCTATTAGACAGTCTTAGGTAATCATGCACTTCTCAGGTAATGCTGTCTACACACACACACACACACACACACACACACACACTAACCATTATTTTATTTTTATCTGAGTAGGTTATTTCCCTTGCTAAAAGAAAAAGAACAAAGAAAAAGAAAGAAAGAAAGAAAGAAAGAAAGAAAGAAAGGAAAAAAAAAGCTATCCTAAGACTTGAAAACATAGACCATGTTTTGCTTGGGGCATGGCTATAATTCTATCATGGGGTTCTCTACATTCAGTCCAAGGGACTAGTTGAAAGGATCAGAGCCTTCTATTTTTTCTCTGCAGGCCCAGAGTGTCCTGTACCTCTATGAGCACTTTGTTAGGGACTTAAAATCAACACTCTAATTACAGGCGAGGGGAAAGAACATCAGAAAGCCATGCCAAGACTGAATGGAGAAGGCTGCTTGGGCTCACAGAGTTATGTAAGTGGCTCAGCCCTGCTCTCCCGACTGACATGGAGTCCTACAAATCCACTAGGCACACTGTGTCTCCTGTCACCTCCAACCCTTGCTTACATTTAAGTTGATTTAAAAAAAAAAAAAAAGCTCATGTATTTATGTATGTCAGAGGCCATGTTTGTTTAGGTTGGGGGCCGGCCTGTGACAGAGTGGGTGTGGAAGGTCAGAGGACAGCTTTCAGGTATCTGTTCTCTCCCGTCTCTGGGGGTTCTAGGGGTAGATCCCAAGTCACCATTGCCAGCAGCAAATGCCTTCGCTCACTGAGCCAGTACAAACTCTTTAAAGTCTGGAGAACCAACAGCATATTTGTGGGAAAGCCTGGAATGACCAGAGAGGCTAGACTGTACAATTATAGTCATCAAAAGAGGATTCGTTTGGAGGCATTAATGACATCAATTAAGGTATTATCAGCATTGCTCTTTGTTTATAGGAAACTCCAATGGCTAGGCTCAAGGTCTATGCTGCACAGGCCTGGAGAACGACTTTAAAAGACATTTAACATTCTGTACCTTCCTCTGTCTATAATGAAAAGAAATCCGAGATTTTAAAAGTAAATTGTCACTCACCAGAGTTTGGTACAGCTTGGTCCTCAGACCACCTACATCAAAATCTCCTGGCAAGGCTGTTAAAAATGTGTATTAACACAACCAAGCTCTACCAGGAACTGCATCTTATTAACGTTTGTATCACCAGCTCCAACGTACTACTTAGCCTAATGTAAGTGCTCAATAAATTTGTTGGATAACATGACTTATGAATTAATAGGATCCCGAGAGGGATGAGTTGGATGGGATTGAGCTAACCAGGCCTTTGCTTTTATCTTTCGTGCCTCTGATCTTCAGTTGGCAGAAGTAAAACAGTTGGAAAAATCCAAGTCAAAACATTTTCCATAGTTTCCTCTAAGCCTCCAAATTTCCATCAAGTCAGTAATCTTTAAGAGGTGAAGTTAGTCTTGGAGCACTTCTCTGCTGGCTACGACTCAAGAGAGTCTTAGTGGTCCAGAATTAAAACCCTAAAGCTCAGGCAAATAAGAAAGAATTCAACACCTGGTACAAAGTGGGAATGAACGCATCCCCAGTGGAAATGAAGACTTCAAAATGTAAGACCCTGGGGACAGTGGAGGAGCGCATTTGTACAGGTGGGCACACAGATGCCATCCGTGACCTTCAGAACTGGCCTTACCACAAGAGTAAATGGCACCTTATAAGGCAGGGATTGGGTCCTAAAAGCCTTTGATAGGGCTGGAGAGAAGGTTCAGCAGTAAGACACTTGTACAGCTCTCTTATTGGACACAAGTTTACTTCCCATGTTAAGCTGCTCGAAGCTGCCAGCCCCGAGGGTTCTGATACTCTCTCCTTGCCTCTGTTGCCATCTGCAGTCATATTCACGAACCCATACTTAGATAAACACGTATACCACACATGCTTTTAAATAAAATAAATCTTCTAAGAAGCTTTTGAAGCCCCCAGTATTTTTGTCCACTGTCTTGTTTTGCTTAAGCATGACGAATAAGAATATTAGTAAAATACCAAATCGGTGAAGGCCAGACCACCCACGATCTACAGTCCTGAGGTTTACTTGGTTTAACACGAGATACAGCTTGAGTCGGGTATGTATTGCATTCTCTCTTGTAATCATCACTTCTCTGACTTCATGTTGGCATAGGCACTCCTGAAAATAGACGCTAATGTGCTTAGGAAGAAGCATCAAGGAGTTAGTTGGCTGATGAGGTCCATCGGGACACTCTAGGACACAATTTAGCTGGCAGCTTCTTTCCCAAAGGTTAGCTACCTCATACCTTCTTTTCGCCTTTACATAGAAAGTTTCATACAAGCTGCAACACCCTGGAGACGATCTGGCCCAGACCAAGTCTTAGTCTGTGCTTCCTATTAGAGCAAGTGCTTGCTGTTCCTTTCACCACATCAACAAGTGAAGGAGACTTGCTGACTCTTGGAGGTATAGTGACACGCCCTACTAGAGGCAACAGCATCAAGCCAACAAACCCTTCACATGTTAATCTGGAAAAACATAATTTATGAAAGATCTCTCCTCACGGGGTGGCCTGCACCTGGTGTTTCTCCACACTTTGCCTCCTCCACGTTATTATATATTCCAAGAGCCAAGAAAACTTGCCATTTCTAGTGGGTGGCCATGTGTTGAAGGGACCTGAGCAGACCCTCAACAGGTCATTTGTCCTACAACAGCAGGACGAATACAAAAGGACCCAAGGTCCAGTCTCATTCATCAGGACTCACTTAAAAGCTTTCAAATTTTTGGAAAAAGAAAATCTCAGATGTATCCATGTTTAGCTCTATTCTATCTGGTCAAAGTTCAAGAATACAGACTGTATTCTAAAAGCTATAAAGTTCTCCAGAGCTGGAGGATATTAAGAGTTCAGGGAAGCATGGTCAGCAAATACACCAGTAAACCATGCGGTGCTGTACCTATAAAGCTTGGTCCTACCTTCCCACCCAAGGCCCCCTGTGCGGCCAGGCTGGTCTCACTTGACCTGGATGTGTCTTCCGCCTCAGTTAACTTTCTTTCCTCTTCATTTTGCTTTGAATCCCAGGCATCTTCTCTGTAAGAAATGGCTCGTCTCGATCGTTCCGAACCCCGTCTAGAGGATGGAAATGGAATCTGACTTATCTGAATGTATTTTGTCTTCTGTGTCCAGGAGGCCACATGTATTCCAGAGTAACTGTGAAGGTGCCCAGTACAGTTGTAAATGACAGCATCCTGTCCTGCGATTGTGTCCTGTTGCCACAGTTAATTTATTTAAACATGTTTTCATTTATTCTTTGAGAATTTTATACTGTATGTTTTGATCACAGCCTTGCTCCTCCCCCAACCCCTCCCACGTTTACCTCTCTACTCTTTCAACTTTCTCACCTCTTCCGTCATGTCCCAGGCTCCTTTCTACCTTCCTTAACCTCTGGCATGTTCCCATGCTTTATTTCCATGGTAGGCATGGGCTCTCAACACGGGTACTGTAAGAATTTAAACTCCCTCCAGGATTTCCTAGTTTCAGCAGGGCTGTTAATGCGTAGGGCCGACTGTAAGAGGTATACAAGATGTCTCTCCCTGCTGAAAGCAAGTGCTTGACACTTTGGACTCCTGAGATCTTAGCGTCAGTTGGACACGACTCTCTCTGAGCAGTCAAGCTCTGTAGTCCCATAGTGAGGCAAAGGCAGGCCATTACCACCCAGCTCCTCTCTTTCCGGGCAGATAGAGCACTTTTGCTTCTAATTAAGAAGATTAATAAAGAATCGGGACACACCAGGTTCACATCAATCATTGATTATGTGGTTCTTATTACTGTAATTAAGTGTTATCTTTCCTGAATCTCAGGATGAAGGTGTCGGGATCTGCACTTGAAAGCACACTGTGTGTTCTGCATGTGGTGTCTTCTTTCATTTCCTCCCTTCACAAGTAAAGAAACAAAGTTAGACTCTTGTGGCCGCTTAGCAGTCCCCTTGCTACCAGCTCATCAAGAAAAACTCATTGCTTTATTCTCAAAACACCCTAAAAGAAGTTGCATGTCTTTTATTTTTCATTCAGAATATGCAATTACTGATTTTTTTTTTTAAATAAATCTTAATGTTTGCCTTTTCTTTCAGTCCAGCTGTTGTTGCCCTTGAAAATTCTGGTAGGAAAGGCATTTTTAACGGCTAGTTTAAAAACTTACTAGTAGCTCTGTTATCATGCTTGGACCAAACTTGAGCCATGCAGCATTGATATCTCTCAAATGCATCAGCTTCCCCAAATTGACACCAACTAGCAGCACACCTTGTCCCTCGGATTGACCAGGAAATGTGAGCGATTCTGGGGACACTGATCTTTTTATAGAATTTGATGGAGTGGAGTCAACCCTGGGTCAATTGCTGGGGCATTAGCAATTTAGTTTCCCTGCCATCAAATTTTATTAAGAACCTACAGGTCAACTGGGCAACCTGGACTTACAAGTTTTTTTTAGGTCTCAGCCTGGAGATGGACATAGTATCAGAGAAAATTCATAGCTCATTGTTGTGTTGTGGGTATGAGTTCTCCCTGGCAAGAATGATTCTCTTAGGAAGCCAGTTGATTGTGCGTGCGTGCGTGTGTGTGTGTGTGTGTGTGTGTGTGTGTGTGTGTGTGGTGTGTGTGTGTGTGTGTGTGTGTGTGTGGTGTGTGTGTGTGTGTGTGTGTGTGTGTGTGTGTTGTATGTGCCTTCCCATCTTGGAAATGGCAGTTGTGTCTGCTGGCTTTCTGCTAGTTCGCTCTTCCTGCACCCTGGTGGCTGGGAGCACGGCTGGTTGAAATGCATGAGTGTTGCCTTTCTCCAAGCACTCAGCCCTCTGACCCAAGGCTCTATCTTCTCTCTGTTTCTCTTATCAGTGTCAAAGCAGGGGGCTTGTAACATTCTCTGCACATCTCCCATCTGCACAGTTCAAAGCTGGGGCCTGCAGCTCAGTGGGTCGCCCCCCCTTATCTCCCAAGTCTTTGCTGTGCAAACAAGAGCCTCAGCTGCTTCCTCTCCAAGGCACCCTCACTTCCCAGCTTAACACACACCCAGGCAGGCCGGCTGCCTCTATAATTCTAGGTGCTTCTTTGAAAAAAGAAAAGGGGGGGGGAGATACAACTTTAAGTTGCAAGCATCGTATTTCTCTTTTCTTTTTTTTTTTTTTTATTTCTCTGGTTGCAAGTGCTTGCATTTTTTTTTTATTGAATATCGTCTTCATCTACATTGCCAACCTTTCCCGATTTCCCTCCTCCCCAAAGACCCCCAACCCCTCCTCCCACCTTGCCTCCATGTATATGCCCCTCCCCCCCACATTCTCCCCTCCCCCCTCCCCTTGGTTTCCCTTTGTTGGGGCCTCTAGGGAGCCTTTACCTGACCAAGTACCACCCCTCCCACTGGTGCCCAGCAAGGCCTTCCTCTGCCACATTTTTGGCTGGAACCATGTGTGCCCCTTGGTTATAAGCATCATATTTCTTAAAACAGCCTCATGGCTTTTGCTTTATTACCATATATCCTTACCATGGTCCGTGGCATCAGGCCAGAGCCCTTGTCTCCAAGGACTCAATAGTCTCCTCACGCCAGGATTTCAGGCTGGGAAGACAGTTGGTTAAGTGCTTACTAGTCAAGCTAGAGGACATGAATTTGATCCCCAGAAACCACATAAAAAAGCTCGGTGTCGTGGAACATATCTGTAATTCCAGGACTGGAAAGGCAGAGACAGACAAGCCTTGGAGCTTGCTCGCCAGCAAGCCTGTCCTACTTGGCAAGTTGCTGGTCAGTGGGAGACCTGGTCTCCAAAGGAGTAAGAATAAATAGATAAAGTAGATAAAGTACTACTACACTACTACTATTATTATTACTACTACTACTACTACTACTACTACTACTACTACTACTACTACTACTAAATGAATCAATAAATGGAAATTCAAAGGAGCCTAAAGGCTGATATTTAAGTTTGACCTTTGACCTCTGTATGCATGTATATACATGAGTATACATGTCCACTCATACACATACAGAATTTAAATGCCTGTTGAGTCAGATTTTTAGACCACAGTACTTTTTCTCAAAATCTTGTGACCAATACCATTTCCATCACTCAGGTGGCACTGAGTGGCATGTTCTTCATGCCTTTGTGGCTTTGTTCAATACTGTCTCGCTTAGACTGTGAGGCTCCAGGGGTTTGGGAGCTCTGTGTTTTTCTCTCTGGTTTCCATTACCTCTTGTGGTGTTCTCTCAGAGAATGTCCTCCCAGAGTGCTTGGAAGGACTCTTGGAGATTCATACAATGAGTGAAGTCAGAGTATTGTGTCGTAGAACCAGAGCCAGCAGGGAGAAAGCACACACACAGAAATGCTTGTAGTTATGGATAATTAAAACCCATCTACCACTGCTGCTTGTGTCAGAGGCTGTCATCGTGGTCCCCTCTGGATTTCTCAAAAGCCAATCATCTGTAGTCAGAGCCTCCTGGTGCAGTGTGCAACAAAAGCTAAAATCAGTACTTCTTTGCCAAAAGAAGATTCTTCCCATTTCTTAAATGTGGGTGAGAAGAACCCAGTACAGTCCAAAGACAGTATCTGTCCTGACAAGATTATACTACTAAATGAAGGCACTCAGGGGACTGAAGATCTCAGCATCTCTCTGAAGAATTATTTGAGGGCAAATCCTAGTCCTTCTTCCAAGCACATGTGACATGGACCAAGCTTCAGGACACAAAGCCAAATACCAGATGGAAATTGCGATCGTTTTTTGAGCTCAGAACCAGGAGTGTGCAGTGTGAGTCAGGGGCTATGAGGAGGGTGATGCACATACTGAATCCAGAGATGGGGACAGGCAGGCAGGAGTGATTTACAGAAATTGTAGGAGAATGTGTAACGCTACTGCTGAAACGGTGCAGCATACTATATCCTCAGACAAGCCTGCATTCGCCTGTCACCTGCTGATTCTCTCTATATAATCTCTCTCCTGTATTCAAGGTTGAATTTTCCAAGGAAGACCCCCATCCATTTCAAATATTCTAGATCTTCAAATATTTTCAAAGAAATCGAACGGAAACATATCATTTGAAACCACAGATATCTTTCCACATTTTTTTTCTTTGTTCTTTTTGGACACTTCTCTAACTTATGTTTGGTTTCACCACTTTTTAAGACGAGAAAACATTATCAGTGGGACAGGGAGAACACCAGCCCAACAGAACACTCAGAAACAAGCAACAGAAGCACATTGTTTGGGCTGCGGATGCTTTTTTTACTTTTCCATATGTTGGTCTATGGAGCTGGTGATGAGGCAGGATGTCTGTCACCCCGAGAGCCAGTCTGGAGGCTCTTGTGATGGGAGGGGGCACACAGCACAGCACATTGGCTGAAAATGGAAATGGCTGTGTGGAGGAAATGTTTTGTAGGTAAGGGCCTTGCTTTCAAACTTGTCTGCAAAATCCTTGAGACAGAGCCATGTACCTATCACGCATAGCGCATGGCTTATTTTTAGTATGCATTTACATATAAAGTTGATTCGAAGTCCTCGACAAACACTTCTTTCTGAAAAAAAAAAAGTTTGCTGGCTGTTGCAGAGAGACAATCTCCATTTAAATGGCATCCTTCCCACTTTGCCTTGGTGGTTGGCCATGCATCTTAAAGATAGCCTCTTCTACCATGTTTGAATAAGCAGCCCCCGATTCCAAAACCGAGAACAGCCCAGTGAGATTTCACCATGTGTCCCATTTGGCCAACGCTAGAATCTCTCTTGTCCCTGTCACTAGTTGACCATCAGCTAAGTAATATCTCTGGCAACGGATCACTTCCAGTATATTTATTCCATTGTTTGTTCAGATGTATATTGGAGACATACCATAATTCAAGATTAATAGAAAGTAATACTGGTGGAAGGGGAGAAGAAATGAAGTCTTTTGGGGGCACAGTACAGGAATGCTTCCTGCTTAGGCGAGCATCATTATAAAGAGAACAGGGTCTGATTAGTATTTCTCGTCATAAATGGTCCTGCTGAGAGGTTAGTTTTAAACTCTGCTTAGAGGAAACTCAGAGACAGAGTTTCACTTGTGGAAGGTCCCATAAAATATGGATCTAGTGTGTATCAAAGTGAATGGTTCCTAGCAGGACTCAAGACAACACTGGGAATTCAGTGGAAAACCTCTCATTGCGTATGGAGTGTCTTCAAAGCAAGCCCGAACAGCCACTGTCTGTGTGTGAGAGACTTTGTGTGGAAGACTTCATATCCCAGCACTGCTCTCATTCTACTCGGCTTTCTGGGCCAAGTGGATTATATGCTGTCTTCAGCCAGTGGGTTGGGATGAATAAGAGGTAGTGTTTCAGATAATCCCTTGAAATAGCTGCAGAGTTGCTGTGTTGGTGTCTCGAGACATGGCTGGTTTGGGATATGTAGAGTTTAGTACTTGGAAAAGATGTGACTAAACATCTATGGTGAACCCAGAGAAGTCTTCAGATTTTTGAGGGAGTTTTCCTGACCTTTACAATAGACCAAAAATTGGTTTCAAGTTAGAGGAAGAAGGCTACATAGGAACACTATTTCTTTTAAATGACTCCACACTATGAGATTACATGGGGAGCAGATGAAAGTGGAATAATGGGGTTTAATACGCTGTAACTCAGGAACAAGGAATTGTGTTGGGCAAGACTTTTGAACATTTTGAACATGTCTAAAAGCCAGAAACAAGTGCCTGGCCTAAACATTAAATGTTAAGGGGTGGTTATTTGTTCAAGCCCTGCTTCGTGCTG
Source organism: Apodemus agrarius (assembly GCA_964023405.1). Taxonomy (NCBI): domain Eukaryota; kingdom Metazoa; phylum Chordata; class Mammalia; order Rodentia; family Muridae; genus Apodemus; species Apodemus agrarius. Next base: position 16,754,442 of record OZ030007.1, read on the forward strand.
TGCAAAGGAACCACAAACAAGGGTGGTGGTCGGTTATGTGGAATGCAGTCAGTGCTATGAGTCTAGTTGTGAATGTGTGGTGGTAACCGCGTATTTACTATTACTATGTCATCATGATATAGGCCATAGCTTGGAGGCAAACTACCTTAGAAAAATAGGCCTTGCCACATCTCTCCTGGCTACAGGAGGAAACAAAGGAAAAAGCCAAGGCTTTTCAGGGCTATTTTAGCATGGCCATCAATAGCATAGCCTTTAGCAGGTAAGGCTCCTCAAGCAAATCCATCAGGTTCTGAGACTGTAGACCTCAGCCGTATTAGTGGTTCTGTTTGAGAGAGGTGGTTGTATGCTGCTTGTGTTGTATTTAGGGTGGATCTATTGCAACCTACTGAGGAACAGGAGCTCTTTGATTGTACATATTTTACTTAAGAGCAAATGGGGCCACCCCACCCCAGAAAACGAAACATTTCCTGGCTTCCAGGCTTAGGCGATGGTTACACAGTGTGGAAGGTAGAGTGACACAGAGGAAACTAGAAACTGATTCAGTTCATATTCCTTTTCCTCTTCTTCTTCTTCTCAATTTTTTCCATGGTTTGTGGCTCACAGTTTTCCTATAGGTCAAATAAACTACTACAGTAACATCTGTCATTTGGTGAGCACTGTGCCTAAGTACACCAACACGTACCAGCACATCTAATCACGTTCTCTATGGTCAAGTATTTTACAAAGCAAACACACAAGACAGAGTCACAGAGAAGTTAAAACATTTTCCCGAGGCTGTGTAGTTAATGAATGAGTAAGAAATGGGAACCATAAAACCAAAAGCTGCTAATCGCTACCCCGTGATTGATTTTTAAGAGCTACATTGGCTTAACTACCGGATGGCTCACAGACTTATCTCTCCATTCCTGCTTCTGTTTACCGTTCATCACAACACCTTTTACCTATATAGGACTTTTATCTCCTCACGCTGACACATGACATTTTAAAACTAACTTCTGTTTGCTTTCCAAGTCACCATTCATGTCTTAGGTGGACAACAACATCTGCTGATTCTAAAGGGAAAGGACGGAGAGGGGATCAGTGTGCAGAGATCAGCTTTCCATCCTGAGAACATGCCAAGAACTTGGCCTTATTTTCCTCAAAATGGTGCTTCCCAATCTATCCCAGAACCCCAAAGATCCAGATCCACCTTGACTATAGAGAACGGTTGCTTAGAAAGCAGCAAGTGAGAGAATAACACTTAGGTTACCTCTGAAACTAAAAGGTTTTGCAGACACACACAGACAGACAGACAGACAGACAGACACACACACACACACACACACACACACACACACACACACACCAAGCAATCACAGAATCTATAAATCTATTTAACCAGAAAGGGGGGAGCTAGCAGGAACTAAAGCAGCACAAAGCCGGAGAAGTCCCTATTGAAGATCAATGACTAATGAAAAGTTCAAGGTGAGATTCTGTCAACAAACACATTAAGTATCTGCTGTCGGCTAGAACTGGGAAGCAGCCGCAAGCAGGAGGGGTGGATGCCTCATTTTCCTTGGGGAATACAGTTTATCAGGGACGATAGACCAGAAACAAGCATCAATAAGCCTTGGTGAGTGTTCAAAAGCTGTGCGAAGCTGTTTTGAAGCAGAAGCATAAAAGACAACAAGATGGCACCGCCGGTGAATGTTCCTGCTCTCAAGTCTGCTAACGCGAGTTCAGTCTCTGGGACTCACATGGTGGCAGGAGAGAACCAGCTCTGGCAAGTTGTTCTCTGACAACCCGACTGGGGGACACCTGTACATGTGGACTCCCCGAACACACTAAACAAAATAAAGTTAAAATGTGATTAATTCAAAGCTGAACTCCAAAGGGCTGTTAGAATCTGACTAGGCAAAGGCTGGGAGAATGAAGAGATAAAAATACTACAAGAAAAGAGGTCGAAATATCTTAATGATGTCCAGTGCCCCTCCCTGTCCTGATTAGCGGAAGTCTAGGAAAAGCTTTTTGAGCTTCCACCAGAATAAGCTGGCTCTAGTTTTGTAACATGCTCTACAGAATACCCCAAGGGTGCTGTTATGGTTTGTATATGCTTTTCCCAGGGAGTGGCACTATTAGGAGGTGTGGCCTTGTTGGAGTAGGTGTGTCACTGTGGGTGTGGGCTTAAGACCTTCACCCTGGCTGCCTGAAAGTCAGTCTTCCACTAGCCGCCTTCAGATGAAGAGATAGAACTCTCAGCTCTTCCTGTACCATGCCTGCCTGGATGCTGCCATGTTTCTGCCTTGATGACAATGGACTGAACCTCTGAGCCTGTAAGCCAACCCCAATTAAATGTTGTCTTTTATAAAACTTGCATTGGTCATGGTATCTGTTCACAGCAGTAAAACCCTAACTAAGACAGAAGTTGGTACCAGGGACTGGGGTATTGCTGTGATAGGCATGACCATGCTTTTGTTTGGAAGAATGTGGATTTTGGGACTTTGGATTTGGAAAGCTATGGAATGCTTTAAGTGGGGCTTAATGGGCCAGCCTAGTAGGAATATGGAAGAGAGTGGTGCTGAAGGTCATTTGAACTGTGTAGGCCTGACGGCCCAAGAGGTTTCAGTGGAGAAGAACTTTAATACGTGGCCAAGAGACTGTTTTTGTGATGTTTTGGTGAAGAACATGGCTGCTTTTTGCCATTGCCTGAAGAGACTGCCTAGGGCTAAGGTAAAGAGATTTATATTAACTGCATCTGCTAAGGAAGTCTCAAAAAAGCCCAACAAAGACTTTGTTCTCTGGTTAAGTCTGATGAAGAGAATTTTGAACAAACATAGCAAGCTGAGAAAGGAAAGGTACAAAATATATAGTTTGAGTATTAAAGGAACTCCAGGAAGTGAAATGGAGCTGAATTCAAGGATATTGAATTAAAGGAGTGGAGACCTTGGGGCAAGATTCCACCCAGGTAACTTTAGGTCCAGGCATGGTAGTACACGCCTTTAATCCCAGGAGGCAAAGATAAGCAGATCTCTGAGTTCAAGGCCAGCCTAGAACAGAGTAAATTCTAGGTGAAGAAAAACTTTAATCAAGGCTTGGTGGACCACACCTTTATCCCAGTGCTTAGGGGACAGGCATGCAGATCTCTTGAGTTCAAGGTCAGTCTAAGGAGCAAGATTTAGGACAGCCAACTTAGGCAGTGAAGGAGCTGGGAAAAAGGAAGCTAGTGATAATTGAATAGAACAAGCGGGCTAATGTTCCAGCTCCTGCAAGCAGCAGAGCTCAGCAGCTTCGGCCACGTGTCTCTGGCTTTATATTCAAAAGAAGGGGAGTACTGGGACAAGTGATGCTGGTTAGCTGGAGCTAAGAAATTAGTGGTGATTAAGAAAAGACCAGCATCACTGAGGTGAAATCCTCTGGGAAGTGTTTTCCGAGAGCACAAAGAAGCTATGTTCCAGAGATAGCCAAGGTTGTACCTCAATGCTGCAGCTGTACTTGGTAACGTGTAAGAATCATCCAGGTGGTACTGGTTTTGAAGGCATGAAGGTATCATGAAGAACAACTGAGGCTTGGTACTGTGAGAGGCCATGGAAGGCCATGGAACTGTACCCTCAGTTGTAATTGACAGCCCAGGACTGAAGGGGTCATGCAAAGGAGTTGAGGCTTGGTACCATGAAGAGAGCCTATGAGAGGCTTTGGTGAAGTATAGTTGCAGTGGAAGACCCGAGCATATTGGAGATGCCAGTACCATGGGATGACCACCAAGAACAGCAGTGGCAGTGGAGTGGATCAATCTGAACTTAGAGTGCTACAGAGGGCAGAGCTGGAGAAGTGACACCAGCTCTTTGGAGATACACAGAAGATCATGTGTGGATCTCAGACTTTGGAACAAGAAGCTGTGAAGCTGAAATTGACTTGGGGTACCCAAGATGTTAAAGATGCCAGGGTCACAGGATGCCTGCCAAAGAAAGCTGCTAACAGGGAGTGGAACAAGCCCAGGAGAAAGAACCTAGTTGCAGTCAACAAGGATGAAAAAGGAGTTGGATATCTGAAGACTGCTTTGCCATCAGACATGGAGATGCAGAGTTTGGACTTTGCCCAGCTGGTTTCCTGTCTTGCTTGGGGGATTACAGTTAAGTGATTGAGTGAATCTCAGAAGAGACCTTGAACTTTGGACTTTTAACAGTGTGGAGACTGCTATAGACTAAAGGGACTTTTGAAGTTGAACTAAATGTATTTTGCATTATGTTATGTTTAAGTATGGCCCCCATAGACTAATGTTTGAACTAGCCTATGGGGGCCAGGGAGTGGAATGTTATGGTTTGTATATGCTTTTCCCAGGGAGTGGCACTATTAGGAGGTGTGGCCTTGTTGGAGTAGGTGTGTCACTGTGGGTGTGGGCTTAAGACCTTCACCCTGGCTGCCTGAAAGTCAGTCTTCCACTAGCCGCCTTCAGATGAAGAGATAGAACTCTCAGCTCTTCCTGTACCATGCCTGCCTGGATGCTGCCATGTTTCTGCCTTGATGACAATGGACTGAACCTCTGAGCCTGTAAGCCAACCCCAATTAAATGTTGTCTTTTATAAAACTTGCATTGGTCATGGTATCTGTTCACAGCAGTAAAACCCTAACTAAGACAGGTGCTTAGCGATGCCACTCTAAGATAACTTGATAGAGAAGAGGATGTGTCTGTGTATTTTTATTTCACTTTGCCAGTGAGACCAGTAGTAATTCAGCTGTTCAATAAACAAACCTAGATGTGTATGAAGCCAGATAACAGAAGAAAATCATGATGGAACACAAGAAGCCAAAGCTACGCGGAAGAGCTCACAAGAGCTTTCAACATCCAAGGACAGAGCTTCTTTAACCCTATGGTTCTACTTCCACAATAACATTGTCTTGTAGGATATATGGATGGGGTGTAAGTGCAGGATGCAAGAACAGGGGAACCTAGATCAGACGGCCTCCGTGTGTAGCAGGTTTGTGAGCTTATTCAGATGAAGGGCTGAATACGGGGCACGAGGAGGTGTTCCTCATCCCAGGACTTAGCACTTCTGCAGCTGTATGCTTGGAGAAGAGATGGATGCCAGTCTCCAAACCTAATGCCCAGCCGAGGTGTACAGGCAGTGTGATTGCACAGAGTGTAACTTAGTAAGCAGATCACCAGAGGCAGCAGGAGATGCTGTGCTCATGCATATGCCAACAAAGAGAACTGGGCTGACATCGAGAAGAAAAGATGCTTGCCTGTGAGGCTTGTCCATGGGAAGAAGAGAAAGAGGCTGTGTCCTGGCTTTTCCCACTCCTTCCAGCCACTTTCTACTCTAAACAGCAAAGGAAACTCACATGACGGGTTCTTAGTAACAGTCCCCACTCTTCGTGGCCAATGAGAAATATTAGCACTTGACAAATAGGTGTGAAAGAGAGAAAATCAAATGAGAGAACATGGAGTGGGAGTGAATGGGGACAGTTTCTCTTGTACCATCAACAAGCAATCACTATGAAGTCAACAGAAGATCTCTGATGACTTAGTAACCTGTTTTTTCTTAAACAATGAAATAAAGAATGCTTGTAGAGTAAGCGTCCCAGAGCCTCCTGTGCATTGACCATTTGAATCTTCCACCCTCCCTCTGCTTCTGTCCTCTAGGTAGTATTTTATATTTTGATAACAGAAGAGCAGTTCTTTCTCTAGCAACTGGCCATTTATTATCTTTAAAAACTAGCTGTGTGCATGGATAGATAGGTCAGTAGTTCTGAGAAGTTGCTGTTCTCACAGAGGAATCTTGACTTGGATTGCATCCCCAGCTCTCGTGCAGGGCAGTTCACAAGCACCTGGAACTCCAGTTCCAGGGCATCTGGTGACTTCTGGTGTCTTCAGGGACCTGAGCGCCCATGAACATAACCACACAGACCCATACATGCATACACTTTAGAAATGAAATAAAGCTTTTTAAACTACTCTTTAAATCCTCCCCAGATTAACTGTCTTAAAAATTCTCTTTCCACTACTGAAATGGACACTTGAGTGATAATTGCTCTTGAGGAAATCTCACAGTGCAGAACACTGTTTGGTTGGGTGTCCCTTATTGATTCGATCACTTTTTATAGCATTGTTTTAAAGACTCAGTGGGCCTCCTTACTTTACTTTAATAACAACATCTACTGTTTCTGCTTCAAAGAGTACCTCTACTATTAACATGCTTGTGTGTCTCTGGAATTCCTGCTTATCTTCCCTTATCAATTCTCGTTCACCGGAGACCCAAACTCTCACTCCTTACAGCTTTGGTTGCCCCTAGCTGACACTAACAAAGTGTTGACAAATTTACTCCATCCACTTGGATGTTAAGATTTTCAGAATATGATCATCTATTGATCCCATTCATACTTACATCTCTGTCTATCTATCTATCTATCTATCTATCTATCTATCTATCTATCTATCTCTATTATCCATCTATCTATCTATCCCAGATATCAGTTCAAACACCTACCCACCCATTTGTCCATCAGCGTCTGCCACAACAGTAGAACTTGAGACCAGCTAATTTTTCCTCCTGGCAGCATTTGAAGCTCCTGCCTTATACATAGGAGTAGGTGTTGTATGCAAGGTTCCTTTTCTGGCATCATTCTCCCATAGACTTTCTAATCCAGGTCTGGCATATAAAAACAGTATGTGACATCCCACTCTAAAAGCTTATGTTTCCCCGGGGGAAGCTAACAGGACAAATCGCCCAATCTCTGCCCCATAGACTTTAGGAAGACAATGCACTGAGGATTCTTTTTAGCTAGCTCTTGAAGACTGATGGACTAACCTATCAGGCAAGAAAGCAGAAGATTCATCCTAGGGTAGGCACAGGTCACTCAAAGGCACAGACCTGTAAGTGCAGGCCATTGAGGAAGTGATGTGTCTTCTTGGCTCAGACACAGTATTCATGGAGATTCAGCAGAGGCCATGTCAGCAATGAGAACCTGTTATGTTCTTCCCACTATGAAGTCCATAGATAGACAGCATGAAATTTCTGAGAGCTGATAGAATTATCCTTGCATTTCAAAGCCAATGTGGAATCAACTAACGTGGAAGAGTCCATGAGAAATGGAATCTTATTTCCAAATTCCAAAATGGCTTCTTACATGACATGGGATGAGTAGGTTTCTTCACAGCATTCCATACTGTCACAAGAGTCACCCTTCCTGATATTAATTGTATTTAAAGGGAATAAGGCACTCTAGTTGTGTTAGAGAAAGAGAGGCAACTTGTGTCCAAATCATAGCTGTCTTATTTTTAAAAGTTTCCCCACAAAAGTAAAAATCCTGGACCAAGGACCTACAATATTTCCTCTTTCTCCAACTGAATTGTTTCTTCTAAACAATTCCCTGAGATTTCTCCATTGATTAAAGTGAAGACTTCACCGTGGGAATCCTGAGTTTTAGCCAAACACAGATTACTCTTTGGATAATACTGTGCACAGTGAGACGGAATATGCCTACTCTTGTGTATCTAAAAATGATTAAGAAGCTCTGTCCTGAATGTGAGATCCAGAATGAAATGATACGCATTAGGCACAAAGTAAAGAAGTAAAGTACCACCTGGAGAGCAAAAAATATGGGTTTCAACACGGGCACAACTGCAGGTCTATCACCAATATGATAGGGCAGAAAAAAGCTCCCTGAATTAAGATCCACGTTGGACTCCTACAGAACTCAGACGGTAGTCAAATGTGGGGAGATTGGCCTGTTCCTGGGCAGGTTCTCAGGGCAGGATGAGGTCCCAAGAGACCAGAAATGTTGATGATTTAGCCTTACTGTGCGCTCTGCATTAGGAATTCATATTGTCAGTGTGTTTGATCCTCAGGTACGCTGTTTCGTCTCCTGGCACTCCACCATTTTTCCATTCTGTTGAGAATTGCGGTGGGAACTGTGGAGGGGGCTGTGGAGCAGGATGGAGGTTATTCCTCTCTACCTGGGAAATGCTAATTCCTGTTTTTAAGTATATAGGCTAAGAAAAGGCTCAAGGGAGTGTAGGACATCAAAGAGCTCTTAAAACAACTTTCCCCTCTCATGATTTAAATGAAAATGAGGCAGACATATATGGATTAAATTTCCCTTTCCTGTGCCTGAGGTTTCAAGACTGGGGGCAGGGGTTGGTGGCAGTAAAGTGATAGGGGGGTTATCGTCAACATTTCCACGATGCTGATCCAGAGCACACTGACCCATGCCGTGGTTGTAAGCAGGCTCCCATGTTCCCTCCCCGGTACATTCATTCATGCATGTGCACCATGTGGCGAGGGAACAGGCTCTCCACGGTGGATGATTTACACAGCATGCCAAGAGAGAAGTAGGCCACACCAGCCTTGAAAGCACTTTAGCCTGGTTGTTTTTACTCATGAAGGACATTTTGTCCTGTAATTACTCTGTCATTTCTTAGGTGAAATCCTGAACAGGTTCGCACCTTCTGTGTTGCTAGAACACTCTGTCCGAGCATGTCTAACCAAGTTGGAGTTTGCTTTTCACCTCTCCTTACGAGGAACAAAGAGGAAGCAGATACTGTAAAATGTATTAGCACACAAGAGAAGGAAAAATGTGTTAGTACAGGAGAATTATGTACGAGAAAAATCATAAACAATATTCCTGTTTCCTCTTGGGATCTCCAAACACTTACAAAATATATTGCATTAAGTTTTTAGGCTCCTCTCTGCTCGTCAATAAACAAGCTTTATTTTGTATCTATCTGTAGCAGAAAAGATGGCTAAAAATAGCAATCACTTAACTCAGAGGCAAAATAAACTAGAATTCCAAGAGATGTAGATTAACTAATGTTAAAAAGTGTCCTTTGGCAATCTGAAGAGGATTGTAGCATTATTATTGTCAGCTGGCTGTTTCCTGTACCACTGATACATTTTTCAAAGTTAGCAAGTTAAAAACAGAAAAGTTTTATTGCCTCAAAGTAACTTGGAATCTTACCATTTCAAACGCAGTAAAAGTATGTGATACTTTTTTTTTTGTCTTTTACCAAGATTAACCTTTCAATTTGAAAGGTGGATCATTGTAACACATTAAGGCATGCCCTACAGGGCATTCCTGGGCTGTATCAGAATGAATAGTGAGCAGGCTTATCATCGACTTAACAGTGGTGTTTTGGTCTCATGAACTGTTCACAGTTTCCATGCTGTCCTTTGGAGAGACATACTTATGGGTGAGTGGCCCATGCACTGCATGGCTTGTGTGGTTAGGGAGCAGGCATCCTGTCTCTGCATGTGATACAGGACCCTTCTCCCATAAGGTTTCGAAACCACAGCCATCACTGTTACTAATTCATTTAGATCCAAGCTATAGCAAAGCACCCACAGGCCACCAGCTGGTCACCCCTGCCAGGGAGCTACACTGTTCCTCCTGTCACACCTCTGCTCAGGAATCTCTATTAATTTGAACTTGTGAATTCAAGCACTTCGAAAACTATCATGGAAGTCAATCCTTAGACTCCCAGTGTCCTGTTCCTTTGTTTGGTTTTTGTCTGGAGTGTTGGCTTGTGCTTCTCACCATCTTTGGTGGTCACTGATAAGCCAAAAGGGTTATTTTATAGTTTGAATATTGTTTTTTTTGAATGGATGCATTGGTATCTAGACTCACCCAGATTAATATCTCTGCCTCTCAAGTTACATGACCACACACTCAGCTGAGGCCACGCTGATGGTTTTCCAAAGCTGTTACAACAGGCCTTGATGTAGTGTGAAACCCGTGACATTCCATGGTATAGGCATGTCTGAGCATCTCAGTGGCTACTTTCTATTAGTGCTTCAAGAACCTGTTGGTCTCTCAGTGAGGCATCTTTTAACCCCTTTATAGACCCATGGCAAAATTAATTGGTGACTCTTCCTCAATTCCTTAGGCATTGTCTTAGTTTTATTCTTATTGAATGAAACACTCCATGTAGCTTTGAGTAACCTGGAACTTGCTGTGAATAGTTCATGCTAGTCTTGAACCTACAGCAATCTAGTCTTTCGTGTCCTGGGATTATAAACGTTCAGCCTGTGCCTGTACCACTGATTCAGCTTCTATTTTATCACTTCTTGTGAGTTATAATTATTGTTTATCTGTTCAGTTTTCCTAGAGTTTTTATCACATGCTCATTTGCACCGAGCAGATGAAGACTTTTCGTGGCCCTTATCTGAACACAAAAGGTTCAAAATGAAGCAAAAATTGGGTATTGCTTCAGAATTCTCTGGGTTCTAAGAATCACTTGAATGTCCAAGGGCATGAGCTTGAGTCACACCAGAGAGTGGCTAGTGTGGGAAGTCTCTACTGGAAGTAAGAGTATGCTTATAGACAGAAGGCAGGCCAAAGTCATGTTTCTTTGAGAAGGTACGATGCAAATACTGGAGAACTCAAACCCAGGATGTTCAGTTACAATATGCTTACCCAGGATGCACAGGATCTTGGGTTCAATTCCCAGAATGACAGAGGAAAAAGTGAGGAGACATGTCACAGGAGTTTGCAGGAGGCCTCAGAAACAGTGGTGAGTAAAAGACACTGACAGGACCACCAGTGGCTTGAACGAGTCAAGCAGATTAAGATATAAATAAAGATAAAGAGTTTTAGTTTGATCGACTTTTAAAATGTGGTCTCACTGTGTAGCTCAGGCTAGCATCAAATTTATGGCAATTCTTCTGCCTCAACCTTCTAGGTGCTGGGACTATCATTGTGCTTCACTGAAAATATGAAGTTATTTTTGTGTGTGTGTGATTACAAAAATCATAAAAAGCACTAAAAAAAACCCCACAAATTCTTAAAGTTTAAAATATCTCCAAATTTCAAATCATGATAAGGCATAAATAGGCAGAGGAAATCTTTTAAACATTATTTTATATATAACCTCGGTATATAAGGAATCTATAAAAAAATTAAGACAATATGACTCGACAAGAAAATACAACTTACAGAGTGAAAGGCAGTTTGGAAAGATTAAACACCACACACACACACACACACACCACAGAGCAAACACACTCTATACCTCTGGGTTTAGTCACTGAGAAGGAACACACTAAGAGAACCTGTTACTAGAATTATGGCAGGCTCTTTAGTTCATGTGAATGCAGGGCTTGGTTAGGGCTGCAACTGCTATCCGTGGGTAAAGTTTTTCTTCCTTAAGGGAAAACTGTCATTTAAGAAAGGCGAAAACTGGCTCACCTATATTACCTGAGATGATATCCTTCTTAACCTCACCTGATTCTGAGCTTGAATCATTTCTGAAATTACCCTCACAGCACCATCTGGTAATACTTACTATAGTCCATCTCCTGAAAATGTGTCAAATATGCATTTCTGACTATTGTTAATCTCCAAGTAAAAGCTCAACAAGCCATATTCCAGCCTCACATGCAAATATTATTTGAAACGTAACTGAAAATCACCCTACACCTTTCCTCAGAGGATACAAAGTCCTTGGGTGACTTTCTTCATTCTTCTCCTTTGATAAGTGCTAGCATCCACACAGAGACATAAACTATTGTCAGCCAATGAAACTGAAATAAAGCAAAAAAAAATGTGGAAAACAAAGTTGCCACTCATATCTCTACAGTCACACATGCTAATATGTATTTATAAAGCAACAGAGGAAGATATGTCGTACCACGTGTCTTCACGGTGTCTGCCACTATGGTGAAGGTGTGTTTAGTGCTCATAGCTGCCTTCTCCTATGTTCTACCCCCCATATTTCTTTTTTATCAAGCTCCTTAGGACATTGTTGCTTCCTCAATGGCATAGTTCAAGCCTTCCTTCCTAAAGAGTCTAGGACATCATAAGTTTTTCCCAGACAGTGCAGTACAGCCACCAGATCTTAGGTGGAAATATACATTTTTGAACTCTGACCCCTATACCAAGAAAATATAATTCTGTTGGAGTGGCATCAAAATACATGATAGCCCCTCACCAGGAGAGTCATTGCTGGCCTCATGATTCCTGAATGTGGAAGAGACAGCATCCTGTATTGGATACTGCCGTAAAGCATATTGGCCTACCATGGGATGCAGCTTCTGCTTTAACCGATGATGTAGCTGGGTTTCCAAAGACTGTTCAGTTGTTCTATGAAGCAGCTGCTGAGGGATAGTAGATATGGTTGTTTGAGTAGGCATGGTCCCCATAGACCCCTGTGTTTGAATGCTTGACCCATAGGGAGTGGGACTCCAACAAGTGGTCTTGTTGGAACAGGTATGACCTTGTTAGAAGAAGTATGCCACTGTGTGGCGGGCTTTGATGTTTCCTATGTTCAAGCTCTGCCTAGTGTGGAACACAGTCTCCTCCTACTGCCCTTGAAACAAGATGTAGAACTCTCAGCTGCATCTCCAGCATTATCCCTGCCTGGATGCTGCCATGATCTCCACTTGATAATGGATTAAACCTCTGAACCTGTAAACCAGCCTCAGTTAAATGTTGTCCATTATAAAAGTTGCCTTGGTCATGATGTCTCTTCACAGCAATAAAACCCTAACTAAGACAGTTGGAAATATGGTATATTTAGTCAGTGGATCACAGAACAGTGTAGACCGTAGCCCTCCCTGTGCCACAGAGTGAGTTAATTGATCCAAAGCAATGTACTGTGGGATCCTATCCTACACAATATTTACATGGTAGAAACAGCATTGTGCGTGTCCACAGGCTGCATTTATCAAATCTATATCCAGAGTTAATTTGTGTTATGGTAGGAACAGAGCTTGGCCTCAGAGTCGGTAAAAGAACAGCACAATGGAAGATATTCGCCATCAGTTAGCTGTCTGATAACTCCAGGCAACATGGTAAGGTCAGTGACGTGGAGTTGGTCTCCTTTCCACACAGGATGGGGACCATGCTAGTGGTTGTAGGCAGTCTTGGTGAACCCTGAGAAAATGCCCCCACCTTGTCATTTCAAGTATTATACTTTAAAGCTAAAACACACATCTATGACCTTCCATTGTTTATATTTTGAAGGCTATACAGCCTAATTACTGACTATTTACTGGAGCCTATATAAACATAACCATATGTACATAATTACAGGTATACACATGTATATTAACAACCAAGGGAGATCACTTATGTTGCTGATAGATGACTTGGAACACTAGAATGGCAACAGTAATGCAGGGTTTGTGTTGAGCACGTAACTCCTTCCCTTCATAGACCTGCTATTTATTTAAAAGTTTCCTAAACTTGTAGATGTTATTAGTATAACTCAACAGATAGAAGAATAGGGATTTAAAGACTTCTTTTCAAACAGTATCCCCAAATTAGCACAGAGGTGACCAAATACAGCAAAATATCATTTCTCACCCGTAATAACTTGCTGTATCCACGCTTGGACTCCACGATCCACTCAAGAATAATGTGGTGTAAATTAAAGTTCTGAAATCTCCAGTGCCCAGTTGTGTGACCTTGCCAATATCATTTACACTCCTTGACCTTCCATACTGGATTATTCTGTATCTTTTACTATCAGCCAATCCTAGATTTTTAATCATTTTGTAAACAGGAACATGGGAGTCAGATGTGAAATTCTATCGGCTTGCTTTGTAGCTTTTTAAGAGGCTATGTGAGAATGTTAAAAACAGCAGATAACAATTCCCAAAGCTATTCTTATAGATAGTTTACATGGAAATTAATATCCTTATTTCATAGCACAGAAAGCAACATGCCAACTCAAGAAAAATCAATAATAGTTAAAGGGATTTTGCTGAGGGGATTAAAAAGATCTCCTTCTGAAAGACAGGTGAGTGAACCCCAATACTTAGAAGTTACTTGATTTTGCTAAGCCCCATTATGCTTCTCAATAAAACTATTGTGTTGGGGAAATACTTTAAATACCCTCACAGGCCCAGCATTCTGTCCACAGGGACCTTCAGGATTCTCAGGCTAGGGCCACTGTCTCCCACCTTTCTATGACAAACGTGGAGAGCCTTACAAGAAAATCAGTCACCCAGTTGATCTGGGTTCATTTCAACTGCAGTACTCAAATGCCACCGTATAGCTCCGTCTGCCTTTCTGAATTGAATTGACCTCACAGCACTGTGAAAATGTATCTTTCATTGACTTCAATGCCAACCACTTAATCCCTGGAAATTAATCGAGGGAGTTTGAGTTTGAATTTCCCTGGTGTTATTGGCCTATGGAAAATCTTGTTACTTATGTCTTCCTTTTGTGTGTTACATCGTTACTTTTAAGAGATCACCACAGCCATCTCCTGTTTCTGTTAACACTCCGAAAATCCAAGTGGGTTTACTTCTTAAATTGCTAATAACCTTACCCAGTCGGACAAATTATCAAGTATATGGACGACAGTTGAACACAAACTCATCTTATTTTATGAAGGCAAAAAATATAAAAATACCAAGATTTCCATTTTGAGAGTAAAAACTGCCAGAGCGAATTACTGGGAATGCAGTTCAACATGATGAGATGCCATAAATTATACTGAATATTTCTTTGTGTAGGTATTTGGGCCTGTATGCTCTTATTGATGAAGCGCCAGTCCCCTTGCCTCTTTTTGCTTAGGAGGACTAACAATCGCATTACCCTGGAAGAGAATTTACTTCTACTAGCTGACTGCAGCACTCAGAAAATTCATATTGTTTTGTTAGAATCTTGACAGGAAAAAAAGAAAGTTCCCATAAGACTCTCTTATACCCCAAAGAGACTGCTACCTGCCTTAAGTGCTTTTGGTCTCTCCTGCGAAAGAGCTAAGGATGGTCATTCCACCCAAGTTAAAAGCAGGAGCCGGTGTAGAAAGCTCGCTCAGCTACGACACCGCAAATGCGAGGCTGCATAAAGATTCTTCCCAAACAAAAGTCTGGCAGAACTCAGGAATCAGAACAGAAGGTAAAGCGGAGTTCTCCCAGGCTGCACTGGAAGCTCTCGAAGCCTGCTGGATGAATCCCCACACATTTCTCCCCGAGCGGGCACGCAGTTTTTGGCAATGGAAAAGTCCTCTGTTTAGGTTCTGCCATTTGATTTTTTTTCAAGAAATTGCGGTAGTATACAAAAGTGAAAAAGAAATCAAGACATTTCAGTCCCATATGTTTGAGGAATAGCTTCAAGACTGACCAGCTGCACTTCCAAAGAACCTGTTTGAAAGCTTGCAGGGGGAGGGCTCAAGAGTTAGAGGGGCCAGCCCCTCCCCACCCCGCACCGCTAGTCACTCTGTAAAAGATTAATCCTAATGAGCTCCTTTCTCCAGGCGGGCACACCCAGGCTTTACCTCACATACCTGCGATTTCTCAATGTTTGGGCCAAAGTGTGTACACTCCAATGCTGATAGACGGCATCTTTCCAGAAACCATTAACCACAGTATTAGCTGTAATAACTTAGTTTAAGGAATGAGGCCGAGCGGGGTGGCTCAGCTTCGCTGTGGAAGCAATTTTCAGAGGGGGAGGAAAGCAAGCATGTTGATGGAACTCAGGTTTCTTACACCAGAAGGAGAAGCCAGCCCAGGCCCCTCTCTTGCTTTCATCTTTACAGAGTGGAGTGGCCATCACCTCCTCCTCTGAGCCATTTGCTGGTCATTCTGCCACAGGCTGTGCCAATAACCTAACTGATTTCTACTCTGAACGGCAGCCACTGTGACGGAGTATGAAGTTCTTTACTCAGAGTCAGACTCGGGCAGATTCAACTTCCTGATGCCGCTGGCAGATCCCGAGAAGACAGCTGCACACAGGGCGACTATGCTGATCCAGGAGACAGCGGCACTTAGCTACTTCTACAGGACCTGCAGGGCGACCCAGCAAGGTCCTCGCACATGGAGGGCTTCACTCACTGTGAACCGTGCCTAGGTTTCTTTTTATATTTTGTCTCATCCATCTTGGAGACTGTTGCGACTCTTGGAGCTGAGAAGACAAGAGAGTGAATAAAAGAGCCACAAACACAGAAAAGCAACAACAGCGGGTGCGAAGCAGGGAGGTGTCTACATCCGGATGCTGGTGGCATTTGATCTGAATGGATGCTCAAGGCAGCCACTCACTGAGTAATTGTGCACACAGCTCTATGCCCAGAGCAGTTCTACGGCAGGTGAGCTTCCCAAAGAGGCCAGCACAGTTCCTTCCCTTAAAAGACTTATGTTTTGTAGAGAGCAGTGCAGCATTAGCTAATGGCGCTGCACACTTCCAATCACACTCCGGCATGAAGCAAAGCGCCTTAGCCTCCCCTAAACCATGTGATTAATTAATAACATTTCCTCCACTTTGTTGATAGGAAATTTGAGGCTCAGATAAAACCACCGACTTTGTCTAACACCATACAGCCAATAAATGGGCAGTCTAGGAATCACATCTAGACCTTTTGAACTCAGGGGTTTGAATTGTGGTACAGTAGCTCTCCCAGGACACTGTTGCTAGAAAGAGCAGCTCATTGGAAGAAAGGCACAGCAGGGGTAGGAAAACTTGTATACCCAGGAAGAAGACCTGATTTCTTCTAATTTTACTGGGAAGGTGCTCAAGGACTCCCAGTTGCTCCACTGCCCATGGCTGTTCCAAGGCTTTCTGTATGCCCACTATGAGATGACTGGATGTTACTTGAAGAACACTGAAGTTCTCTCCCACCTGTCTGACAGTCTGGCTCAAAACTGCAGGAGAGGCTTTGATGGCAGGCTGCTTCCCGGGATGGTCTGTGTGCTCCAGCGTGAGAGCTGGCGGTTTCCTCTATGGTGATGGATAACTCTTTGGTTAAATTAAGGTGCATGTGAACTTAAGTTTAAAAACTGATGCTTAACTAAGTTTTGGGGGATGTTCCTACTTGCTTGGAACCACTTAGAAGTAAGGTTAGCTCTCTTTTGCCCTCAACACTAAAATATGTAAACATAAAGCAGACATCAAATATTTCTAATAAGATGCTGGTGTCTGAGCTTTTCAATCATTTTTAAACATATGTGGAATTTGGGGATTGGGGGAATGGCTTACTGGGTACAAGCATTTCCTAGACAAGTGTGAAGACCTATCTGAGTTTAGATAATTACCTATACTCAACGTAGAAAAGCTAGGCATGGCTGCATGTGCCTGTAATGTCACCACTGGGAGTGGAGGTAGGCAACCCCCAACAGCAGCCCAGTCAGGCACTCTTGTCCAAACAGTGTGCTTGTAGCACATTGAGAGCCTTTCTCAAGACATAGGGACAAAGAGACCAATAGGGTGGAAGTAAACATCCTAATGTCTGTTATCTCTGGATAATGCAGGTGTGTGTATGGGCAAGCATAGCCACACACATCCACGAAACACACACACACAATACATACTCACATACATACATGCGTGCACACACAAATTGCACAAACAAAAATAGTAAACTAAAATAAACATTAAATTTGCAGACACATGTGAAAATATGAGACATCATCTCAATGATATTTTTATGGTCTTACCATAGGTAGAATAAGTAAAAAAATAAGTCTCGTTTTTGCTTGTTTTTATTTGTTTTGAATGTAGTTGCTACGTAATTTTAAATGATTTGTTTGGATCGTATCATATTTTCTTTGGACAGTGCCAACTTGACTAAGGACATATTTCCTGATAAGTGGTCTACTGTATAAGACCAGCCACTGGATTGTACTCATCGTGGATTTGACTGTGTCTACTGTGGACCTGTTTCAGTGCTTGCTATGGATTGCAATGGACCTTAACTGATTTCTTAAGTAAAAACTATGCAAGCCCTGAGCAGAACACGGAGCTCCTTACTGCCATCCAGCCATGGACCCCCCCACATCATCTCCTTTACCTTTCCCCTCAATCCTTTGCAGGCATTAGAAAGGGTTGATTTGTATTAATCAACCCTTTCGCACTCACATGAGTGTGTGTGTGTGTGTGTGTGTGTGTGTGTGTGTACAGCTTGTGTACAACAGCATCCATCAGTCACAGCACCCGGGCCGAATTTTGGATAGCAAACTACCATAGTCCGATTCTGTGTAGGGTGATCTCGTCACCAGAGCAACCAAAGTCAACCACTGTTTACTCTCAACTATGTACTGAAGATTTCTGCTACATTATGTTGATTCTGTTTTAGTTGCTATGAAAAAATTCTTCTGACAGTATCATTTTATCTTCACAGTATCCTTCCTTTTCACTTTCTTTAGTTGCTCTTACAGGGTTCTTTGACTCTTTGGTGCCTGGGTGTCTCACTATGGTGTGCCCAGGTCTAGATTCCATTGTACTTATCATGGTGGAGCTAGTTCAGTCTGATAATTCATAGATACAGATTCTCGAATGATTTCTTCATTATTTCAGCACTGCACCTTCTCCATCCTCTCTATTCTGTTCTTCTGTTCTCCTCTGAATAGCTAGCTCCTTTTCACATTACCCCACTCTGCTTTCTTTGCTCTATTATGAGTCATTTCCAGACATTTATTTTCCTAATTTTTAATTCCATCTTTAACTAGATCTAATCTTTTATTTAAATAGACATTTAAATTTGTATTTTAACTACTATATTAAAAAAACTCACATGTAATTTACATTTTTCAATACCTGACTAATCTCTTTTATGTCCACATGACACATCTATGCCAGAGAGGTATCCATTTACATACACAAATAAAAATATATTTATAAATAAGTTTGCGTATAAATGAACACAACATTACCCTTTTAATCATTCTTTCATTCCCTTTGGGATATTTGAGCATTTAAACATACTTTATAATATATAGATTTTTTATGTAAGGATAAGTTGTGCATATATCCCCTTGCTTCTTGTGCATAATGACCCCTGTTCATGAACAGTCTTATTCTAGGTTTTGGAATTTCCAAGCTGGGAGTTAATTTTGGATTGAGACTTCTTGAATGAATCAGTTGCCCACTGAAGTTTTCCTTTTCTAATATTTTGTGTAAATGCATGTAGTATCCTGCTTCAGATTGATAAAAGTATGAATATACACTTGATATGACCCGGCTCACACATTTGAAAGGACATTCAGGGAAGACACAAGGCTATATATACATTCTCAAGTACACAGCTCTTCCCTAGTTCAAATTTATAGTCACATAGAAAATAATCTGTGTTCTTCTCCTGTACAAGTGGGAAGCCTGTTTAAGCTCATGCTGTCCAGGCCCAGGTTCATGAAGTATCTTCTCTTTCCCCTCAGTGCATCTAGGTCTTGCCTCCTGTCCCTCACCCTTGAGAACAGTAACTCCCTACCCTTTCCTGGTACCCCTGAAGAGGTGACTCCGACTCACTGCACCGCCGGTCAAATTCTCGTTAGTGTAGAAACCTGAAGCTTTCCCTGGCTTTCTTTAGCTTTTTAGCCCTTTTCATTTCAAAAATATGCATATATATTTTAAGTTCTCAGATTCCTAGATACCATTAGAATAAAAAAGGAGATGATCTCTGTACATTAGCTTGTCTACCTCAGTTAGACAACCAACTTTTCTGATGCAGGCTGTCATCTGCCTGCTCTGTTGGTACATGTGACTACTTATCCATAAATACACAGTTATTTGTGTATGTAAATGGATACATATATAAATACAGACATGTCATATTAGAAATCACTGCTTGTCAGCTCTTGCTTCTGTCTTGCCCAGCTGTGTTTCTTAATTATTTCTTGAGACACTCACCTCAATTTACAAAGCAGTCTGAATTCCCAGTAGACAGCAATAATATCTACTACAGTCCATCCCTGTGCAATTTAATCATTCACAGTCTTGGTCACTGAGCTCTATATTCTGGGTGTCACTAAGCAAATCAAGACTCTCAACTCTTAAAGTACCCACTGAGTTCCTAAGTTTTCGCTTGTTTTATGAGCCTAAATTTGTAGACTAGGGATCTAATTAAAAATTGAACATTATCATAAAAATCACTGTTTTGAGTGATCTGGCCATAAATCTAAATTCTACTCTATTTCTGTCAAGTGATTCTCCTTGCAAATAGATGAGTTTTTGACTAGATCACAGTAAAGGTCAAACACTTCCAAGTTATCTTCCAACTGTAGTTTGTATAGATTCTCCATCGACATGGGCTCCAGATTGGGTTCCTCTTGGAAAAACTATGAATCTGTTAGTCCAAGTTTGTTCTATCTGTGGTCTTTAATCACTATCCCCTGGATAATTTTTCTATGTTCATGATCCACAATCAACTATTTTTATAAGATAACTATCTTAGTTCAGATGACGGATGATTAAATATAATGATTAAGTTTTTGTAAACAATACATTTCTATAAAAGATTGGCCTTAAAAATATTCAGCCAAGCTAATCATTTTGATATTTATTTGTGAGGCTGTACCAAGTGTTAGTCACAAAAATGGAGATGAGGCATCCTTTCTCTCTGGACTTTGATTATTGTTCCCACGGTTGTTCTGATTATGCATGCTTAATTTCCATTCTTTTGTTAGTGAAACTGAAGTAGCAATAAGAACTCCACAATTGAAAAAAATGCCCATTTTAGATGTACAGTCTCGAAATGCAGATATTCTCAATATTTTAGTAATAGGACAAAATGCTCTTTTCAGTTTTCTATGAGTATAGTACAAGGTGAGAAAAAAAAAACTCGGTAGAATTAGCAGGAGAGGGGACAGAGCTGGTGAGAGTAAGATCTGATGCCAATGCACATTATTTTTTTCAAGAGGATGTGGGATGAGCTGTGAGAAAGCAAGGGGGTGAGGAGGAAATTGGAAGGAGATGCTGAAGGAGCCGCTCAGAGTGGGATGACACTGCCTACCCAGAAAGGCTGACGACGACGGCTGGGGTGCATCTTCAATTACCCAGACAAAGGCCATGGGCAAACATTTTAACATGGCAGAACAGAACCAAGTTCTTGCTGGGCGGGGACTGTCAGCGGGAGTATTTGGTAGGGATTTTTTGGCAGAATTTATTCAACTGGTTCTTGTAAAATTTATTTCTGGAATTTGGAATTGGAAAGTTGGATGTAACAGAATATTTAAGTAAAAATAAAAGTATGTAAAATATACCAATAGCAAAAAGAAAAAAAATGTAAAGTCAAGTCTTACATAACTTTTAAAACATTAATCTTATTTTTCCTCAGGAAATGATTATAATTCCAGCCATGACTGTACAAGAGATTAATTTAAAATTTAAAAATCTTCACAGGCTCTAATTATCCTTAATAGTCTGGAGATAGAATGTGGTTTTGTGAGGGTTAGAAATAAAAAATAAAGTATGTAGCACAATGGTATCAAGTAGAAAACCAGCTGAGCCTGTTTTAAAGAAGTCTTAATACCTCCTAAACAGCACTCAGAGGAAACGTGTGTCTTAACGTGTTGGTCATATTCAAATCCATGAGTCATATTCAATACGCTTTAAAATATCAGTATATACTAATAAATGTAATTCAGAAAAGGCTGCTGATTTTCACTTCCCTAATCTGCAAGCCCTCGGTGCGCACAAAGGACCCCACAGTCTTGCTTTACCTCTGGGCAGAGATTTAATAGCTGCGAGCTCCGTCGTGGTCTCACGTTACGAAGACTTCATTACTTTTCCATGCCACTCTACAGGACACTTACTAATATACTATTAAGTATTATCATAAATAATTAAAACACAACTACACCTGACAAAATGAAAGAACAAAGTGCATTCTGTATGGCGGGCAACTTGTATGTGTGTGTTGGCTGGAGAGAGGCAAGCACGTATTTTAAAAATAGAAAATCAATTACTGAGAGACCTTAGTTGGACTGCAATGGGCCTACCTCTCATTAGTGTGAGTTAGTGAGGTCTATTCCTGGCTTCTACCTACCAATTAAATCATAGAGCCATTATATTATTAGTTAATTGAAATATATATATATATATATATATATACACACACACACACACACACACACACGTGTGTGTGTATATATAATATATACATGTATATATGTGTATATATGTGTATATATAAATATATATGTATATGTGTATATATGTATGTATATACATGTATATATATGTATGTATACACACATATATATAAAATAATATATATATTATTTATATATTATATTTATATATATAAAACAAGTGCCAGTGAAGCTCTGTCTTCATGCCAGTCTCGTCTATTTTGCCACACCCCCACTCCTGGTTAATTTGGTACAGCCAAGAGTTTTGCCATTGCCTCCCTTGTAAGAATTTATAATCGCACTAATTGGCTGACATGTGTCTGGTAGCAAAGCATTGTGGTCAGCTGTCAAGGAATGCGTTATTATATATCATATTCTCTTTCCTCAGGCGGGTCTACAGTATAGATGAAGAACCAAGGTATGAAATGACAAAGAGAACAGGAGGAAAACGGCACGTGCGACGGCAGTTCCATGCAATGACAAACAGAAGCTGAAGTCTAGGCGAGGATATAACCTTGCGGTCTTCCAAGCAGGACTTGGTCTGCAGCCCTACAGAGTTCAAAGCCAGGGGGCCTGATCTGAGGTTTGCAAACAGACCCCTGGCCGCAGCATTCTGAAGATCTGGAGCAAAGTGAACGCGGGGAGCTTAGACAACTAGGAATAAACATTCAGCAAAGCAATAAGGGTTGGCCAAAATTAACATGTGTTTGTGGTGTGATTTACTCCAATTTGGATAATAGCCAGGCTTTCTTGGCCGGTCCCATGGAAGTGTGCTTATTTCTCTGTTGTTATGAATAAGCTCATTATTTCTGAAGGTAAACAACTTAAGTCACGTGACTCTGACTTCGGATAATCTCGCAGAGTCCTGAGTATTTTCTGCCTTACAGGTTGGTTCTTCTCATGCAGTTGTACATTCAGAACAAGTTCCTTCTCTTAGCAGGTGGCCGAGATGAGTTGCTTCAAATGGAGTCTCTTTCATTCTCTGACTCTTATTATTCCTTGGTAATCCTACGAGGTTTCAGTTCGGACTGCAGTATCTTCCATCGAGATCAATGTCCTGTCTGAGGAACGTGGGCCTGTCTCAGTCGTGTACGAGGCACACTTTGGTTGCTTTGAGATGAAGAGCTGGGCGGGAAGTGGGGAGAGGAGAGTGCAATCCTTGGCAGGGAGCAGCTAAACTTACCAGACACCAGCGAGAAGGCTATGCGTGCCACCACACCACACTCCCCGTGTAAAACTCCCCGGTGGCTCTCATGATGGATCTTTGGGCCACTACCAATAGCTTTCATATGTTCTGAGCACCCCCGCATGGGTGCCTACATCCTACCTAACTTCAGCAGCAGTTTAAACCTTTCTTCCCTAGTGAACCGACAGCTACATGTCATCTGCTCCCTAGCCTCCATGCCCCCCCCTCCCCCGCTTGACACGTAGTCACGGTGCTCTTGATTGTTAATAATGCAAATAATGTGTTTTGATTAAGTATACCCCCATACCCTCTCCTTAAATCTCTCTCCTATCTCTTCCATCACTTTTAACTCCTAGCTTCATGTGCTCTGTTTTTTGTTTTTTTTGTTTTTAACCCCACTGAGTCCTCTTAGAATTGCCTGGATGGGCATGGGCATGGGCATGGTACTTGCTCTTCCTCTCAGGAACCACCTCCCTACATCTGCCAGCAGTCATCAATGGCCAATAGCTTGGTTGGAGGCGGGACTTGACAAGCTCCTCCCCTTTCAGTGCGAGGATTTTTGTCTGGCTTAATTGCCTGCAGGTTTTGTCCATGCAGCCACAGCTGTGGGGAGTTCATGTGCTGGTACCCAGCTCATTAAGATCCCACCATCGCCACCTTCCTCTGAATAAGTGTGGGGCTTGAAAGATGGTTTAGCAGGTAAAACACTTAGTGCTGTCTGCTAGAGGGCCAAATTTGGTTCACAGAACCCACGTCCAGCAAGCAGCTTACGTCCCCAGGTCACTTTTGTTCTAGGGTATCCAACATCCTCTTCTGGCCTCCCTAGGCACCCACATATATATGGCGTGATCTCACACAGATCTGCAATATACATAAACGAACTAAAGATCCAAAAGTCATCAAAAGCTAGGCATGGCGATTGCATGCGTGTAACCTTAGAATTGAGTTTGAGGCAGGAGGATTGTGAATTTGAGACCAGCATGGACTCCATAGCTGTACCTGGTCTCAGAAAGCATAAAGAACAGTTTATTTCTTTCCGTGCTCCGACTGAAACGCTCTAGTCCCTCCTCATCTTGTTTTGCACAGCCATTGCCCACACTTTCCTAAAGTCTTGGCTTGGTAATTATTCTCCCAGGAATGCCTTCTCTAGAACCCTCCCACCACCACCTCCACCCCAAAATGAGTGAAGCTGACGCATCTATGCCCACACGGGTACCATATAATTAGCCTTCCCATTTGCTTAGCACTTGTACTCTTAATTAATTTATTTGTATCTTTATCTGATAGAGGCTTCTCCCTCAACAAACTGTGAGCTCTAAGGAGACAGATTTCTACAACATTCAATCCCTAGGGGTTAGCTTGGTGCTTGGCTTCTAGTATGTGCTCAGTAAACACGAGTGAGTAAATAAGACAGTTCTCTAATCATGATGAGTTCCTAGGTTTCCTCTTTCTTCTGGCCTTAGCATCCTCTCGTAGAGGTTTTGTATCATTTCCTGCACGTTACCTTGGTCTTCCTTCTCCTTCAGTGAAACCGTAGATTTTTCAATTGATTTTCTTACATAGCGGATGAGAGAGTGGTGACCACTAAAGCTGAGGGTTTCCTCCAGAAAGTCTTGTATTGTCCCACTGGGGGTGGGTGACATCTGAGCTTCAGAGTGTATACCCTCTTCCAGCAACAAACCAGAAATGCAAAAGGGTCAGGAGGCCCTGAAGTGACCCTGTATGTGCAAGTCCTCTGGAACAGTGGACATCATAAGTTTGTATTTTATTTTTCTAGATCAACATATGAAAGTTAAAGGGAATTGGTGAGCTGAAGGGATGGCTTAGTGGGTAAAATGGCTGACATGTGGGGATCCGGCAACTGATCTTCAGAACTGATGGAAGACAGGAGAGGCCACACATCTTTACAATTCCAGCATCCCTACTGTGAAACGCAGGCGGAGAGAGAATCCCGTGGTACTCACAAACTGGCTGGCAATAACGAACAAGAGAACCAATCTCAGACAAGACGGAAGGGGAGGCTTGATACCTGCTGTTATCCTCTGATTTCTACCCCTGCATGATGGCTTGTTGTGATGGCCTGCACACATCACACACACACACACACACACACACACACACATGCATGCACGCACGTGCGTGCACACACACACATGCACACGCACACACACACACACAGAAGAAATAAAGGGAATTGGGATCTACTAAAAAAAATGAATGCTATAATAAAAACAATGGTCAAAGAAGATCTCCTAAGTTCACTTAAAAGTTTATTGTTCAGAGGCTGGTGAGATAAGTAATGACATTTACGTCCAAGCCACATGATCTGAGTTCAATCTCTGGGACCCACATGGTGGACAGAGAGAACTGAATCGAAGAATGTGTCCCCTGGTCTCCACAGGACACTGTGGCATATATACATACCTTCATAATAAATAATAAATTTACCCTCCCCCAATTTTAAGTTGTCTCTTCAGGTTTTCCCAATACAACTTCTGGTAGTATGAGTGGATTGGATGTTCCTCATGAGTTCATAGTGGCACACTGGCTTCTCATCTTTTCTTGTAGTGCACACATCAGGGAGTTCTCGGCATCCTCACAGAGAAATGACATTAAGGGTACACACGGCTTGGACTCCTTCATCCTTACTGCAGGGAAGTGTACCATGGTGGCAGGAACAGAATGCCTTGGGGCAGATGGTCACCGTGGAAATGGAGGAAATCAGCAAACAGCAGAGACTCAGGAATCATTGAAGTCGTAGCTTCTTTCCCTGTGGGTTTCCTCAGCCAGAGTCTACCCGGTTCTTTGCTTCTGCCTATCACAGGCCCTGGGCTAGAACTGGTGGCCATGACCACAGGGTCTCAGGGAGAGCAGAGGGCAGACTGCTTCCAACAGCCTCAGCTGTAAGAATGCACACACTCTCCCGGGGGAGAGGTAGCACAGCCAGCCAGGGCCTGCTGGGAGACTCGTTTCCAGTCCTCTTTAGAGTTGCAATAAAATGGTAGAAAGTAGTTTTGAAACCTCCTTTGAGCTACTTTATTGTCTGTTCCATTTGTCACCAAAGGGTAAAATTGATAAACTGCTAAATAATCAACCTTTGTATATTTCATTTGAAAACTTTAAAATTTTAAATACTCACTTTATGGGCCTGATAAAGTATGGCGGGGGCTCAGTACTGTCCTCATTGAACGCCTGTGGTGGGTGGATAGGATATGTTTGGTTTAATAGCACACTGAGGGGCGCTCCCTAGCCTGGATTATTGCCCCAGTCCATGACTCACTGATTGGAGAGGGGAAGGACTCCTGGGAAAGCAACGATTTCACATATTTCCAGGGAAGAGGCTGGGCTCAAGATAGAAGTAGAATAGACTCTTCCAGTGTTGATTGGGCAAATGAATCATATTTATTGGGAAAGAACTGCACAGATGGAAGTGGATACAGATGAGGGTGAGAGGAGCCCAGCGTCACAATCGTTTGACACCTAGGGATATTGATTCATTCTTTTAAACATAGAGATTGGACATTAATTTCTGTTTTGTTTTTATCCCAATGTTCTGTGCAGTGCTTGATACATATTATATGCCCAATAATACATCCTTGTTTGATCAACACATAGATGGATAAATAAGACAACGGGGAAAGCCTCGGACGGAATGTGCTTTTTGTTGTTTTAAGGTTTCTATCATGAATGTCTACTGTGTGACTGGGACCACGGCAGTTCATAACCTCAGAGCTCTGGGAGATGAGCATCTGACTGCAGGGTGTCAGTCTGATTATGTTCACACTGGGGAAGGGCCTGCTTTACGGTTCTAGAAGCTTCTTTCCTTGTGACAACATGGCAGACACAGGCCCTCACATACAGGTATCTTCTTCATGTATGCCAGATTCCAAACTTCTTCCTCCTTTCCTGTAAAGACAGTGGGCACATTGAATTAGAGACACAGAAGTGTCCCGTTGGACCCCTACTTAACTCATTGTGTCTTTAAGGTCTTTGTTTGCTAACTAAGGCCATATTTGTAACAACCATAGTTTAGGGCTTTAAGAACTGGGCCAAAGATTGTTTAGCTCAAAACATGTTCTTTCTTGTACTACGAATACATTTGAAAGTTGAATTGCATCGTGCATTTGGAAGTTTTATTATGTAACTATTCAAAGAGCATCCATTTATGAGATGATTACTCATATATCTGTATCTATACATTTATTTTTGAATGTCACCAGATCCAAAAGTCATGGGTTCTAGACTCAAGTGTAAGCATAAAACAGAATTTTCTTTGACCTAATAAAGGGAGTTAGTATATAAAGTTTTTGAGGAGATTGGAGCTCAAGTTCTTTGAGTTTCTATACTATTGTTCCCGACACATCTCTTCTGAGCATTCTGTAATGCTGCATCTTTAAACTAGACTCTCAGCGTAAGATAGCAGTTGAGTCCAGCGATTCCTTTTCTTGAAGGAGTTCAAGAGCTTAGACCACCTACTTTCAGAAGAGCAATATTTTAAATTCTCAAGCTTTTGACCCATGTCTGTTTGGCTGATGGGTTTCAGCAGTTGACACAGCCTTGACAACAACATTCTCACTACTAAGCCTGACGTGGCACGGTACACCTTCAATGCTATCATGCGGGAGAAGTCAGGGAGATCTCTTGGCAATTCCAAGACAACCTCCTGTATATAGTGAGTTCCAGGACAGCCAGAGAGACCCTGTCTCAAAAGAAAAAAAAAAAAGGAAAAAATAATTCTCAACAACAGTAGGCACTTGCAATTTTTAATGAATGATACTGTTATAATAAATACAATTACAATGATTTATATTTATAAAAATACGAATTTGAGAAATGCTGAATGAAATGGATATGCTGGCTTTAATATTATTTCTATGAATTGGTTAATGTATTTGGCTTCATTTTTATCTTTCTGTAAACATTTCCCTCTACCTGTGAGCATCAGCGTAACTTAGAACTCAAAAATCCATGCATACATTAGTGGGTGAATATAGATAAAATAATTTTAGGCTATCTGGCAGATATTAATAAATATATGGGATAGTGGCTTTATAAAGACACAGAGATGGACTAAACATTGTTTGGCACAGTGTTTCTCTCTGTCACCTTTCTGTGGAGGCCCATCAATACATGGGGTGAAGGCAGTTTAGGGAGCCCATTTGGGGCCTGTTTTACTTTGATTCCCGGGACTGGATCGTGTATAGTATGCACCGGGAGATCATGTAAATAGTGACAAAGTTTATGAGTCATAAACTGTGTCAAGTTCCTTCTTGTTACTAAAGCCTCCAGAGAAAGCTGGTCTTTCCCACTGTTCTTCAGAGTTTTAATGTGGTCCCTTTATTTGCAAGGGCTGGGACTGAAATTCATCCTTGTCGGGTCGAAGGTGCTGTGGGGTGATGTCTGGTGGTGCTCAGGGCTCCAGTAGTGCCCTCAAAACAACTGAACTCTGAGGGAGGAGGTAACTACCTTGGAGTGGTAATAGGTAAAGCTCATGAAGCCAACTGATGTTTGAAACAATTTGATCATTTGAGGGACAGTTTTAAGTTGTAGCAGGGGAGCCAAAGGAGGCATTTCTCATTTTCCACCTATCCCAGGGAAGCCTTTAACCCAGAATTGGGGGACTTTTGGAACAATCTTTCAGGGTACAGAGGTGTCTTGTCCTCTCAAGCAGTGAAGGGCATTGACATCTTCCAACTTCAATGGGAGCAAATTGTATCTTTTTTAATTTCTCTCCTACATCCTAGCTTCATTTCTGAGACCGTTCAGTTCTCTGAGGCTGTAGCCTAAAATCAGGAAAGCTTTCTCCCCACCCCACCCCCAAAGAAGAAAAGATTTCCATTTGACTGAAATACCATTCAGAGTGATTGATTTTTAAGCTCTGAACTCAGACCCAGAGCCTAAAATTCCAGTCTCTGCCAACTGGGCTGGGATTTGAAATTACAAGGACGGACTGAGTTTCAGAGTTGGGATGTTTTAAGCAGTGGGGGCAATTGCTTTTCTCACCTATCTCTCGAGAGATGGAGGAAGGGAAACATTTAAGAATTAAGAAAAGAAATTCTACAGCTTCTGAGTCACTGCTTCTTGCTCTGCTAGAGGCAGAATTTCAGTTTGCATTTACTCTGGGAAACTTTGGTGAGGAATTTAATAAATCTTTTGGTAACTGTGAATTGTTTGAAAGGAGAGTTGGAGAAGACAAAATAAATAACAGAGCAAGAAAAGCATACAGCCCAGTCACTTTATTAAGGCTGGACTCGCTCGCTGTGTAGGTGTCTGAGAGTACAATGGACCCATTTAAAATAAGCAAGGCATTTCCAGAATGTGACTAAAAGGAATTGCTCTACTGGAAAAAATACCTTTTGAATATTCTTCAGGAAACAGTAAGCACTAACAATGGTACCAGGACATTAGGAAATATAATGTTCATTTTTTTTTTTTTGGACTGTGGTTTTTAACGGATGGAATTGTTCGAGGCTCACTTCTTCTTTCTCTTCCCCACCCCCACCTTCAGATGTGCTGAACTGTTTCCTTGTGTGCCATCTCAAATAAAAGTATTTGTAAAGGGAACACAATGTTAAGAGAGATGTATAAATAAGACAAGTGCTAATTGCAGTGTCTAAAAGGAGACTCCTCATGCTGCAAATCGTGCCGTGACTGCTTACACAGAGAAAGGGACAGTTACCATCTCGTCCTGTGCCTTCCATCAAGTCACGGGGTATAAATCTGGCCTATAAATGATCAGGAGGTACTGTACTGTGTAACTTGTACAATGCTCATAAAAGAAATTAATGAACAAATAAATATTCTCTGACGGATGAGCTGGTAAGAATGTAGCTTGCAACCTAAATAAATAAATAAAGGCCTTCTGCTTCAGTTGGCAAGGGATGTCACAGGGGTGACATTTCTTTGAATAGTGTGCTTGGTCTCTCAGAGAGTAAATGCTTAGAGGGAAATCTCAGTTCCTGACCTGACAAGTTATACCAGGAGCCAAACCCTTGTGGCTGTCCACAGGGGTCTGCTGATGGCAAGGGCGTAGGGCTAGGCTATTCTCTTACTGTCTGGTAACAAAGCCACAACCTTACCTAACATTCTGAGACATAAGTATTAATTGATATCCACATCCAGAATAGAACTTATCTCCAAAACTAAAGATCTATGAAGAGGGATGACCTTTCTGATAGAAGCATTGGAAGAATAAGAAATCTGTCCGTGGATCCTGGTTTTGGAGTCAGCAGTACAGGTGCCCCATGGGCTGTCATGGCCGAGATAGACATGCAACAGATACTCCTGGGAACCACCTTGGCCATTGTTCACTCTTGTCAGTGATCTAAATGGCCCTGTAGCAGGAGACAGCCACCACTCTGAACTCTGAGCGTGCATCTTAGGCCACGAGCAGCTTTGCCACTGAGGAGTGTATCCTACTATTCCCAAATAGGATTACAGGTATCCCTTGGAATGACTGGTTTCAAGACTCGGCGAGGGCATTGGGACCCATGGATATTCAAGTCCTTCACATAAAATAGCACAGGCTTGTGGATATCTCATATCCATCCACCCACATGCTTTAAATCATTCTTGAATTACTTACAAAACCTAACGTGTTGTACCTATCATGAACATAGTCACATTATACTGTTCAGGAAAGAATGGCCAGACAAACACTGCCTACATTTCATAAAATATTTTTGATTTGCTTGGTAGGGCAGAGCCTGCGCATTCAGATGGAAGACTGCATTTCTACTTGTCCTGGCTCTTACATCTCTCTCTTCCACCACTCTCCTTCCCTTCCACCCACAGGCTCTTTCTTTGCAGCCATGCATCCCGACCCATCCAGTGAAGCACAATCCAAGCTTCGCTGCCCCATGATGCTTCCCCCGTCCCCGCCCCCTAGAAATTCCCCACAGAACCTGGTTAACACATGAAACCTCTTTTTCTCAAAGCCTTTACTTTTCCTCATGTTTTCCTTCAAAGTAGGCCTAACTCCCTAAAAGTCAAAGACAAGATTGAACATGAAGATTATTCCTCGTATGAACATGTAAGACAGATACTTTAAATCACACAACTCAAATCCTAACCACTTGCTTTATGTACAAAGTTGAAAACGACCCCTTCACATGCATTTTATCGCTTTAGAGTATCACCGAGGACCTTTAGCACTTGCGAGCTTTGTTCTGTAGCCTTTCAGCAGTATTTTTCGCTGAGCAGATGTTCTCTCCTATCCTCGTTGGCAGTGCGTGAATCGAACTTCCATTTGTCTGCAGTGAAAGTTTTGTCAGACATTTTAACAACTCCTTGTAGCTAATGTAATTCCACTATAATTGTATTTTTTAAAGTGTAGACTGTCAAATGGGAATCCAATTTATCACTTATCAGTGTTAATACTTTATCACCAAAATAATGTGGCCCACACAAATAACATTGAATTAGGAGCTAGGCACAACCAGATGACACTAATAAAGACACATAATGGCCAGGACGGGATGGGAAACACCCGGGGAGAAGTACGCCGTGCAGTTCTGGGGATGGCATGAAGCACAGAAAAAGCAACCTTAAAATAAACACGTTTTGAAATTCTCAAAAACTGTGGAATAATCCAGCCAAAAAGTGACTTTTAAAATGGGGAAAAAAAAGAGTAGGTCCACCTGGTGTTGTGGCTGTGAGATCAAATCCCCCAATCTGCCCAAGGTTTGAATAGCAACACATCTGACGGAAGCTGGGCGTGCTCTCCCCTGCTTCCCATGTACTGTATGATTAATGTAAATTCTGAATTCTGAAGAAACGCACATATTCCTCCTGTCCTATAGCTGTTTCATGTAACATAAGGCTACCCGATAGAATGCCGGCTGAATTTAAAGACAGAATTGCAGTTTAATTTGAATTTTGGATAAACAACAAAGGAATGGTTGGTTTATGTTTTCCCTGCAAATACGGTATGTGACCTATTTACCAATTTAAGTTTGAGTTTTAGATGAGATCATATTTTAACTGGGAATCTTCTAATTTGGAATTTATTGAATAATTTGTAGCAAAGTCTGTTTGCACTTGCTTATACATGTGCCTGATGGAGGATGTGTTTGAATGGTGCTAGTCTCTTTCAAATTATAGCTTCTTTTTTTATTATTTTGAGATAATTTAAGAAAATATATATCCTTCTTACACTAATAACCTCTTAAAAACCAGTTATTATTATTACACACCTTTCTTCTATCTATCTCTCATCTATTTTTATCTATCTATCTATCTATCTATCATCTACACATCCATCCATCCATCCATCCATCCATCCGTCTATCCATTCATCTATCTATCTATCTATCTATCTATCTATCTATCTATAATTTACACATCCATCCATCCATCCATCCATTTGTCTGTCTATCTATCTATCTATCTATCTATCTATCTGGCCAAAATTATAAGTATAACTTGATGAGTGTGCTTTTTATTGTTTTCATGTATGATTTTAGTGCTGATCAGTTTTGTTGGATAAGCAACTAGGGTTCATTCCCGGGAGAAGATAATTCCTCTTTTCTTGAAAGTCATTCGTTGCTCGTGGTTCTTTGTCTCGGCTTGGGACCCCTGAGCTTTGCTCTCTTCTGCATTAACATGTCTGTTGATATTGCTGTTATCCAGGTCTTGTTTAGGTACCTGTTTCCAGGAGACATAGTCTCATAGTTATTTTTCCTAGTTTTCTGTCCTGCTATTGTGATGCTCCCTGAAACTTTCCTGCTGGAGTTGGATTATAGATTTATTTATGGGGGTTATGGTCCCCATGATCCACTGATCCTATAACTATGTTTAGCTGTGGGTTTTTGTGATGGCCTCCCCTTGCTTTTGACAGAAGCTTCTTTGACAAGGGATCAGAGCCTATGATTTCCCTCCTGATGAGTGGGCTGGAAGTCCAATTAGAGAGCTCTGGCTTGGTAACATCTAAGATATGCATGCCATTACTACACATTTAGGGACATCTTGCAACACCCATCTTTGGTGTAGTTCATAGGCAACACAGCTAGGTAGGACTATTGACTGTTTCTCTTCTGTGGCAGTTACCTTGTACTTTCTGGTACTATGAGAGAGGCTCTCAGATTAGACCTACCTGAGTTATTAGAGTCCTGGATTGTAGGTGTGTGGTGTCTTCAGCAATAGGGACCCACCTTTAATCCCTGAGAGGCCACTGAGGGCAACAGCAATAATCTAATCTTTATTGTCTGGGAGTTCTTAAGCTACCTTGACCAACAACTCAAATAGAAATGTCTCATGCCTGGACCTGGGGTTTTGGGAAGAATCTTTGGCTCTTGTGAGAAGCTTTGTCAGACCAAGTAGTGTAACTATACTTATATGCAGGGGGGAATCAGATTATCTCTTACTTGACACAGTCATAGGATTTACTTCACTGCTAGACTGCTCCAATGAATATCTTTGAAAATTAAACCATCAAACTTTCCTAAACATTTGTGCCTTCTCAGGAACAGGTTATGTCTATACATGCTGTTTGAGAAGACTACTTAATAATATTTAAAGACAGCGATGTTGTTTCAGCCTTGGCCATCCACTTCAATATTTTCCATGTTTTGTTTTGATTTTCTTCTGGATGAGAAAAATCTCCATGTCTTGAAGCTGCCACCCACAAGGCCTTAGTTTTGACTATTCTTCAGTCTCAGTACTGATTCCACTTCCTCAGCCACTGTGTTTTCTATCAGTCAGTTTTCCCTGTTCCCAAATGTTTAGAAGGTCAACTGAAGGGAGGAAGGGTTCCTTTTGGCTCTTGGCTTGAAGAGATACATAGTTCATCATTTTAGCAAGGCACGGCAGCAGGAGACAGCAAGGGGCTGCTCCACGTTTTTGTATCTCCATAGAACAGGAAGTAGAGAGCAGAGACAGGAAACAGGGACTGCCTTTGAAGAGAAGGGCTTGACACCTTCCCGCCCCCTGTGCTCCACTTCCTCCAGCTAGGCCTCCACCTTCAAAAGCTTTCACAACCGAAAGTTTCAGTGGCTCCACCTGGAGACCTGGTGTTAAAATATACAAATTTTTCAGATGGGAAAATTTCACCTTCAAACCCTAGCACGGACCTTCTAGGGACCAGGTACAGTTCCAGGCTTGGGAAAGTGGTTAATGAACAACAACAAAAAGATTCTAGTTTTATACAATTCACGTTAAAGCAATGAAGATTAAAAGACACACACACACACACACACACACACACACACACACGTGAAAACTAATTGACCAGGTTGTGATTAGTAATCAGAAGACGAGCAACATGAAAGAAAGGAGGCAGCTTTGATAGAGCCACAGCTGAGGAGACACCTATGAAAGTACAAGTATTTGATGGCTGAAATAATTAGTGTCACTGGCAGTCTGCTTCCTAGATCCTGCCTAAACTCTCCCTGACTCATAATAAATTAAATTTGAATGTGGAGGTGTTGAGCCACACAGTCTACATTTATTCACAACCATTCATTTGTGCAAGGATATTTGGTAAAAACCTCCCTGACTCTATCTTATGTGAGGTATTAGTTATCTTCCTTTGTGACATTTTTCAAGGATGCTTCTGATTACTTCGTCCATATGCACTAGTGTGTTGATAGTCCTTTGAAAGGCTACAGGGGCCCTTATCCTTACCCATTTCCTTTCCTCTATCAACGATGACACAAAAGTTCTTGGGAAATAACCTCAGGGTGTGTTCCTTTGCTCAGGTAACTTGTGGTTATTCCTGATTGATACATTTAAACCAGAGAATCAACAATAGCGTTTGTCTCCACCTGGTTCTTATGGCTGGTTTTAAAGTTCAAAGCCGGTCAAGGAGATAGCAGTTCCTTGCCCAGGAGATCTTTACATTCTTTCATTTAGACACTGACTGGATCTCTGTTCTTTCCTGGAAATTCTGGGCTCCTAATCTTTAATCTGGTCCAGCTCTAGACTACCTCCATAGCTCCCTTCCTATGTCCCATCTGCTATAAGCCAGTAAAAGTTCCAGTTTCTCTCTTTTCCAGGATTCTCTTTCTTTTGTGTACAGTGGGTGTTTTAATCATATTGATTGACAAGCCAGTGTGCATCTGAGATACTGCATCATGTTCTGTATTTAAAAAGTTCCTCAAAGCATAGCTCCTTTAGAGATGCTGCTTTTAATAAAATATTTCTCCGAAGTTACATTTGTGCGTATTTGTTTGCACTTGCGAACAAAAGTAGGAAGTGATAAGAGAAAAAGCCCTCCATTGAGTGAGAAAACGAGAATATTCTATAAGTTTAACTTCCCACTGTGAGGCATAAGGAGCTGTCTTTCTGCTGAGGGTCCTGATCTTTCCCATAAGACAGAAGATCAGTAGATACAGCTTAGCAGCCACCAGGCTGGTGACCCACTAAACAATTCTGTTGTAGCAACTAACATTAGTAAACAGAAACTAAACAACCTTGTTGCTGTCGTGGCTAATGGAACACTGGGCAAAAGTGATCTGAGGATTCTTCCAGCCCCGCCCAATTCTTTTTTTCTCTCTGAATTATAAGCTAATTTTACTCTAATTCATTATTAAGATGAAGAGCCAGGTACCTTCATGAATCAAAGGAGATCACAGGAGTAAGTTAAAGGGTTCAGAACCCCTGCCCAGCAGCTATGGCTTCCATTTCTAGAAACAGTCATCACATGTATTGATTCTTCTGCCTTCTACAAATACTCTTCTGCTTCCATGGATGCTCCCCGAAACCATCCTGTGGTTCCCTTCTTTTCTATGTCTCTTCCTAGATTCTACTATGGCAGTCTGGGCATGCATCCAAGAGGAAATGAAAACCTCTTCATGCAGCCGAGCTTCAGTATCACATGACAGCCATTAAATGCCGTCTTCCCCACCCCATAGCCCAGTGTTAGCATATACACCGTCAACAGGCTGCCCCTTTACTCTTCCCCACCCTAAGGAGGTGTTTATATCTGTGTACGACAGTTAAGGAATTCCAGCCAATGGGCTTTGGCATGGAGTGAGGGTATCCTGAACCCAGAGCAGTCTCCATTGCAAACAGGAACCCAACACTACCCCATCACAACTCTGGCTGTCTAACTCCATGCCTGACTCTCTTGAAACAGGTCATTCTCAGAATTATGGGGCAGTTTGATAAGCTGGGACATACTAATTTATTGGCCATTTGAAAGAGAGGAAATTTTATTATGGATTACTCTGCTTTCTTGAAAATGTTTTCTTATAATTAAAAACATCTGGAAGGCATTTTAATATATCATAAACAAGAGGAAATCCAAAGCACGTGACTTCAAGAAAATGATGCAAAAGGATTCCTTGCCAAAATTTACTGTAATCTGTTTTTCTTCCCCACCCCACCCCCCCCTTTTCGTGTGGGCATGTGGCGGTGGAATATTCAAGAAGGAAGGGCAAATGAGACAGTATTGGTGATTTTGCAGAGAAAACACTTATTTTAAAATTACTCCACCGCTGGCTTTGCCCAGTGTTATAAGACATTACACACTGGCGAGACTCTGAAATAGTCTTGTTTTTTTAAAAAAGAAGAAAAAAAAAACTTAGTCATTTTTACTGGTAACTTTATTTCTGAAATGGGCAAATAGCTAAATAGACACAAATGAAATTAGAAGATTGTAATCAGGAGAACAGAGGTAGAACCAGGGTGGGAATCTCTTCCAGGGTGAACTTAGGTAGGGAACAGTCTGCACAGGCTACATGCTATTGTCTGTGACCGTCCTCTGACTGAATAACAGCATCATAAGAACAGCCTGTGTCTGATAGCAACCACCTAAAACTTACAATGATGCTACACTTCAAATATTTCCTAATCTATCTTTCCTCACATGTGGAATAATCCAATGTACAGCAAAAAATGATATACCCTGCAGGTCTCGCTCTCTTCCTCCTCTTCTTCCTCCTCCTCTTCCTCTTCCCCTTCCTCCTTCTCTTCTTCCTCCTCCTCCTTTGCCCCCTCAATCTCCCTACCTCCATTTCTGCATCCTATTTGTTGTCTTGAAACAGGGTCTCACCCTACCCCAGGCCTGGAGTTGATGACGTAGCTCAAACACTGGGCTGACTTCAAACTTGCTACAATCTTCTTACCCCTGCCTCCCAAATGCTGGGATTCCAGATAAGAGCTGCTATGCTCAGCTGAAGACTTGGTTCCTAAACATGGAACTATATGGAAAATATGCATGAACTGCAGGCACTGCATTCCCTCCAACCATGGTTAACAGGCCACCCCACCCCACATACTCGAACTCCATAGAGTGACCCTAACAGTAACAGTGTGGCCAGCGTTTACCTTATTTGGCTTCTAACTCTCAAAAGCACACTTAATAATTCCATGAAAATAACAATGTACTTTTTTGTTTGGTGTAGAGCCAACCTTAAGTATATAAATAGTTTATAAAAGCTCATTGTACTGCTATAAATCTATAATTACACAAAGTGTATGAAAGAAACAGTAGCATTTTATATAATGCAGGGACCTCTTATTTTCCTGGCTCCATTCCAGGTTGGAGCTGTGGGGAAATGCAGAGTGAGGGCAGAGGAACTGTGTGCATATCCTGACTTAAAGTCATAGCATGCTTCTCCGAGATTGGTGCTCTCCTCTCGGATATGATGATAACATAACCTTTATTTTTTGTGAATTAGCGTAGATAATTCATATACAAATGGCTTGAATGATTTCTAGCATATGGCAGAGTACTGATTGATACTAGTATTATTACTGGCGCTGATGTATCCATATTATTATTGTTCGAATAATTCCAGAAAGCACCAGCTGGTGACAAGCCATTCTGTGTTTTGTTTTCATTCTTTTTGTGTATATTTGGGAGATGGATATTCTACATTGTTTCTTTT
The DNA here is from genome assembly GCA_964023405.1 of Apodemus agrarius. Lineage (NCBI taxonomy): Eukaryota > Metazoa > Chordata > Mammalia > Rodentia > Muridae > Apodemus > Apodemus agrarius. The sequence goes on from OZ030007.1 coordinate 16,792,220, forward strand.
CTGGGCAGAAAGTGGATCAAATGATTTCATGGTCAACACTCCCTCCTGACCCCATGCAGCTCTGTAGAGGTACATGCTGACTTCTTTCTTCTGGGCTCTAATGTGGACACATGAGAAGGGTCATATGTGACCCTACTTCTCTGATCCAAAAGAGAGAAGGTAACTTTGACACATCTTTGTATTCGTTTAAAGCCAGAGATCATGAGAGCTGATACAGACAAGAAGTGGGTGAAACAGTCTACTAACTAGAAAATTTCTAGCTACATGTCTTCCTCAACACAGGGCTATGAAGGACTGACAGGTTGAGAAAGTCATTAATGTCAATGGTAGGAGTGGAAAGTAACAGCAGAGATCAGAGGATATAACCTGCCCTCTCTATTTGTAATTCCTTTATGAATAGATTCAACCAGCCTTAGAGTGAACACTCAGACTGACCATGGCAGTGCATAGAATCAATGTTTGTGAGGAAGAAACAGGAAGATTGAAACATTCTGATCAACCTAAGGTACACAGAGAGATTCTTTCTCAAAAAAAAAAAAACACAACCAACAACAACAACAACAAAAAAAAAACGTGTATAAAGTATGACAGTCCCCTATACACTATTTGCATTGTATTGGGCATTTGTTTCTACCATGAATAACAGTCATCTATACACTATTTGCATTGTATTGTCATTTGTTAGGGTTGAGAAGTGACTTCATATGCAGGTAGGAGTGGATTACACACACACACACACACACACACACGGAGAACACTTCTCACTCCTTTACAGAAAAATATCCTGAATCTGTTCTGGTAACTGGTGTTCCTATAAGCCCTATTGGGAAGCTTTCATTTTCCAAATTGTTGAGAAAAGCTATAAAATGTTGGATGTGCCTGTCAGCACGCACCTGTTGGCATCCATCATAATGTCTGGGTTTGGCCACTGTATATGGGATGGATCCCCAGGAGGCACAGTCTCTGGATGGTCTTTCCCTCAGTTTCTGCTCCACACTTTGTCTCTGTGTCTCCTCGCATGGGTATTTTGTTCTCCCTTCTAAGAATGACCAAAGTATCCACACTTTGGTCTTATATCTTGGGTATTCCAAGCTCCTGGGCTAATATCCACTTATCAGTGAGTGCATACTGTGTATGTTCTTCTGTGATTGGTTTACCTCACTCAGGATGACATTTTCTAGTTCCATCCGTTTGCCTAAGAACTTCATGAATTCATTGTTTTTAATAGCTGAGTGGTATTCCATTATGTAAATGTACTCCATTTTCTGTATCCATTCTTCTGTTGAGGGACATCTGGGTCCTTTCTAGCTTCTGGCTATTATAAATAAGGCTGCTATGAGCATAGTGGTGTACATGTCCCTATTACATGTTGGAGATTCTTTTGGGTATATGCCCAGGAGTGGTATAGCTGGGTCCTCCAGTAGTACTATATCCTGTTTTCTGAGGAACCGCCAAACTGATTTCCAGGGTGGTTTTACCAGTTTGCAATCCCACCAGCAGTGGAGGAGTGTTCCTCTCTCTCCATATCTTTACCAGCACCTGCTGTCACCTGAGATTTTGATCTTAGCAGTTCTGACTAGTGAGGTAGAATCTCAGGGTTGTTTTGATTTGCATATCCCCTGATCTGAGAGGCTCTGCCAGTACCTGACAAATACAGAGGTGGATGCTCTCAGCCAATCATTGGACTGAGCACAGGGTCCCCAATGGAGGAACTAGAGAAAGGATCCAAGGAGCTGAAGGAGCTTGCAGTCCTATAGGAGGAACAACTATATGAACCAGCCACTACCCCCAGAGCTCCCAGGGACTAAACCCCCAACCAAAGTGCACACGTGAAGGGACCCATGGCTCCAACTACATATGTAGCAGAGGATGGCCTTATTGGACATCAAAGGGAGGAGAGGCCCTTGGTCCTGAGAAGGCTTGATGCCCTAGTATAGGGGAATGCCAGGACAGGGAAGCGCGAGTGGGTGGGTTGGTGAGCAGGTGGAGGGAGGAATAGGATAGGGTGTTTTCGGAGGGGAAACCAGGAAAGGGGGTGACATTTGAAAAACATAAATAAAGAAAATATCTAATAAAAAACGTTGGAGGTGGGGAGCAAGGGAGAGTGCAGTGAGAACTGGGGTACATGCCCTGACTGCAGGGCAGCGACTTCTCTGAATCTCATGCACCGACTCTCAAAGATAGAATGATCCAACCTCTGTAATTGTCTAATGTGAAGCATCAATCGCATTGTGTAATCTGCTTTGAGTTTCTCCTCACTACCAAAAGAAAGAAAATATAGTCAGAGTTGTTATCAATATCAGTGCTGATTTATTTTAAGTATCTAGCAGATGGTACGCCTATTATTATTAGCCACTGTTATCATTAAAACAGACAATGGACTCAATATGGAAATGTTATGCCCCGTGATAAAAATATAATATCTATTACAAATTCATCTATGTTTTTATATTGGTTTGTCTTTCTTTATTAATAGAGATAACTTTGGAAAAGTTTTAAAAAGTACTTCGTCTACCAAAATCGATACACATTGGAAGTTTTAATTACATGCTATAATCCAAGAAATTGATTAAAATGAATGTAGACATGTTAGTGCTTTCAAAGATGACAGGCAACAACTTGCAAATTTATGTTAAACTAATGTTAAAAGTGCGTGTGCGTGTGTGTGTGTGTGTGTGTGTGTGTGTGCGCGTGTGTGACTTATTATAACACTACATCTGAAGTAGATGATAGGTTATATTTACCAGTCTTTTGACTGCTTTGTCCTTAATAGGAACATGAGACTGCATATTAGGTGAGCCACAACAGACTTTTATTTCAAAGGAAATTACAAGGCTAATTTGAATTGACTGGTTTAAACAAGAGTCTATCAGGGACACTAATCTGAGAAAACATTACACAGAGACAGAAACAAAAGGATAAGGCCAAGAGAATGGCTATTCATATTTCAGAATCCTGATCTCTTGAAATGGATGGTCAGAGGTGTGAATTGGTTTTACTATTTCATTTTGACAATAAATACAAAACTTCATATTTCTGGAAGGTGTTCTTTATAGGAACCTCCATGAGCCCAAACAAAGTAATTGCTAGTGATGTAAAAAGCATTGGAATACATGAAGTCTAGCATGTGCCCTCGCATGATAGAGGAGACCTGAGATTTCATCATTAATATTTCTGAAAGGAAATCATTCTAACAAAATAAGCAGTAAACTATAGACAAGTACTAATATCTAATAAAAACAAATGCTATTCTGAGAGAAAACTATGAGGAAGTGAAATAATATGTGCTTGCATATAAAGAGAATATATACCAGTTTTAGCAATTTTGTTTAAGCTCTGATCTAGTATTTGTAACCTTCCTGAGATTTAGAAATTTTTTTCTCATTTTTGATCTTAGCCTGTGCTGATATTCATCAGATTATAGTTCCTACTACTGTAGTTTAACAATTTATATTGTGCTGTAAGCCCATATATGTACATACACTTTGAACAGGTATTTGGTTTTTACTGGTAGAATAATTTCTAGATTAGAAACTAAAACAGAGAGGAAAGAATCTCTTGAGCAAATGCTAAGAAACAAACAAATCAACAAACAGAAATCTCATAAAATCTCTCCAGAAACAGAGCAAGTAAATATATTAAAAAGTCATTTATGATCTTTCCTTTTACCCTTATTAACTTAAGGATGCTGGTCACCATGCAATAGACAAAGAAGGGTAAGGAGTATTTGGGATGTTATTTACACTGCTGGTGTTAACATATGACTACTGTAAGAGGTCATCAGTAAATTTTAAAGCAGTGCCCGATTACTCTTTCTCTGTGCTCAGTTACTGATGCTATCTGCAAAGCTATAGTCAAACTCTGTAAATAAATAAACCAGTAGAGCCCTTGGGGAAAAGTCCTTAATCTACAAGACAGTGATTTTATAGCTTAGAGGAAAATAAACTTTAGGAAATAAACTTTCATGGAACAGTGGTAGAGAGAATAGTAGAGAGGCCTACAGTGTTGACCAAAACACGGTATTGTTCATTAATTTATTGGAACAACATTGAGCCAAACAGGGCATTTGATCCACTTTGGAGAGTTAAATGGAACTGGTCTCTATTCTCATGGATCATAGAGTCTAGGATCTTATCCCATAAAGTCTTTCCTTTAGTCTCCAGACAAGTTGGATCTTAACTCATCATCCTTTGTAACAACTGTCTGGAATATAAAAAGCATGGGCATATCTGATGGGAAATAATGTTGGGAAACAAGATATGAGTTCCAGACAGAAACGTCATCTAACTAGCAGCTCTTACTTTCTCAGTAAGTAACATTAAACATGAAGGAATAAAATCCAAATTCCTTCCTCCATAATAATGTTATTAAGAAAAAAAAGCCCTGAATTATCCCTCAATATCTTTTTTTTTTCAGAATATATTATCTGAAAAACCCAGGTCTTTTCATTCAAATAGCTGTTGAACACAGCTTGACTTTGGACTCCCTTAGTTGTTGCAAGAAGAAGCTGCTATGATTCAGATATGAAACAGACCCCCAGAAAGCACATATGTTGGAAGTTTGGTTCATAGATGGTGTTCTCACCACTAAAATGTGATTGGATCATGAAGACTCAGACCTAATCATCAGATTGAATCCACTGATGGGATCATAACTGATGCTGGGTTTCTAGGGGAAATTGTGGGAAATGGAAAATGATTGACAAATATAGGTCTGGGAGGAACCTTTAAAGAATATCTTTGGTACCTTCTCTGTTTCTTTCTGCTTTCATGTAGTCAATTAACAAATGCAGTTCTGCAGAGATTTCTAATACTTTGCATGATCCAGGCAGCAGTGAGGAGCTCAGAGTTCTGAGCAGTGTGATGAGAACAGTAAGGCTTGTTGAGGTAGAACTGGAGAAGATTATGGCTGATCTGATATCAAATTAATGGCACTCAACATTTTGAAGCAAAAAGACTCTTTGCGCATGGTTAGAGATTGTCTTTATCAGGATTAGTTTAGTGTCCTTGTCCAGTGGCTTAGAAATAAGAAAATGATGGGACAACCAATCACACAAGCATTAGGTAGCATAATGGAAAGGTTTGAAGTGATCTATAAATTATAAAATGTGACAGATGCATGTATTTAGGAAATGGAGTAAGAAAAAGAGACAATCAAAAATTATGGCCATGCTTTAGAGTCAAATAACTGGAGTCATGGCTTGAGTATTGACAGGTGTTCAAATTTGGGTAAGATGGAAGAACTATAAGGGAGAAGGGATGAAATCAATAAATAAGAGAGAAAGAAGAAAAGATGAATGGAGTAAAAGGAAGAAATGAGAGAAGGGAGGGAGAGAAAATAGGAGAGGAAGATGAGGTTCCCCAAGATGGGGCCTGGAGGGTGTTGCTAAGGAGAAGAGGGAAGGTAAGGCAGGAGGAAGGGGGAAGAAGGGAAGGAAGGGAGAGAGGAAGAAAGGAAGGAAGGGAGGGAGGGAGGAAAAAGAGAGGCAGAAAGGAAGAGGAAGGGAGGGAATAGAAGAAATAAAGCCCCAGTGTTAGTTTTGTCTGACACGCTCCAAAAACACCTGGAAAGAGGGCCTTAACACAAAATCATCTGGCATGGGTTGGCATAGACACATCTGTGAAGTATTTGACCTTAATTGAGTTAATTAAGTTGGGAAGACCCACCCTGAGCACAGACAGCACCATTTCATTAGCTGATCCCTGGACTGATAAAATGGAGAGAGAGAGAGAGAGAGAGAGAGAGAGAGAGAGAGAGAGAGAGAGAGAGAGAGAGAGAGAACAGTTGTGAGTCCGTTGTTTCCTTCTGTCTCTGGACATAATGTGACCGTGTTTTCTTAAGTTCTTACCGCTGTGACATCTACACAATAACAGAGTATAGCTTAGAATAATGAGCTAAAACCAAGCCCTTTCTCCCCTAAGCTGTTTTTTTTTTTTGTTCGAGTACTTTTTAAATCATAACTACAGAAAATGAGCTATGTGGTGGCTAATTTTATGTCAACTTAACATAAGCTAGAGAGAGTCTTTTGAAAGAGAGAACTTCAACTGAGAAAATTACCCCTCCATAAGGCCTGGGGAAATGCCTGCTAGGGGACACGTTCTTGATTGATGATTGCTATGGGAAGGCCCAGCTCACAGTGGGTGGGTTCCACCTCTGCGATGGTAGTCCTGTGCGCAGTCAGAAGGCAGATTGAGCAAGCCGCATGGCGCCAGACCGTACACAGTGTTCCTCCAGGGCCTCTCCAGCAGCTCCGACGTTCAGCTTCCTTTTCTGCTTGAATTTCTGCCCTGAATTCTCTCAATCATTAGCTGGAGTGTAAGCTGAAACAAACCTTTCTCAATTTGCTTTTGTTCAGATTGCCTTACTTATCACAGCAACGGAAGCCCCAACCTGGACAAGTGAAGACATCTTAGTTATAGTATTTGCCATCATCTCAGCCTGGCCTGGAAAAAGAGTATCTTGTTGAGCTCTTAGAAGCTTGAATAAGCCAGCTCTTGCTCATCACTGCTGGAAATAGAGCCTGTGAACAGAAGAGAAGATGGAAAGGTCGTGAGGACTTCAGCTTAGGACACATTGAATTAGAACTGACTGGTGTATCTAAATGACAATAGTCATCCAGTAGTTACACATTGTGAGCTATAGCGCAGTGGAGGAGACAGAAATATTACAAGTTATTTATGCATAGAAAAACATTCAAGGTCCATTGGATTTGCTGAGAGAGAGAGAGAGAGAGAGAGAGAGAGAGAGAGAGAGAGAAGACAACAACCTTACAAAAGTACCTATATTTAGTAAATCAGTTCACCCTATGCTGCTATAGCAAAATACTTGGAAGCATGGTGCTTTATTAAACAGATTAGGCTCATGACTTTGAAGATTCATGAGCACAGTGTACAGCTTTGTTCTATTTCCATTTTTGTTGTTGTTGTTGTTGTTGTTGTTGTTGTTGGGATAAACTATCCTGAGATAAAGCAACTTAAGGGAGAAAGGATTTGTTGTATCTCATTTTCAGGCTAAAGTCCAGTGAAATAAAGGTGCCGGAAAAAAAATAAAAGAGCTAGTCACATCAAATTCCAAGCCAAGAGCAGAGAGAAATTGGTGCGTGCATACTTAGTGCTCAGCAAGCTTTCTCAGTTAGTGCGCAGAGGATTATGCTGCTCTTTTTTAGGCTGGGTCTTCTCACATCAATTACAGCTATAAGATAACTCCAGAGGCATGTCTAGAGGTCGATTTGATTTAAACAATCCCATTCCTCATTGACCCCCACCTCCTAGGTGTCCAAGGTTGTGTCAAGTTTACATTCAAGCTGACCACTGGAAAACATCCTGTTCTGTTTCACAGTGGGATGTCTTGACCTGTAGTGAACAAAACGATGAGACCACAGGATGAGACTAGAAGCAGGAGAGCTTTGGGGACAGGCTTGCTCTTCTACACATACAATCTCCCAGAGGATCAAATCACTCTCTACGATTATAACTCACCCCTTCTTCCCTATTGACATAACCATTCCCCATAGGCCCTCCATTTTAAACTCCTCCCACCTCTCCACATTAACATAGTAGGAATCAAACTTCCATCCAATACACAAGCATTCAGATGACAACATCTAAGCCACAGCAGGAGATGGAGACAGAAGAACCTGATTAAAAAAAAAAGAAGAACTGACAAGATGAGAAGCGTGCCCCAAAGTGCTGCATTTGGAAACCAAGAGGGGAACAGAACAAACACAATGCTTTAAAGGGGTCTGGTTAGGGACTGGGGACACAGCTTCATGTTACTTGTTCTCTGGCTTCCACAGAGGACTTGGGTTCAGTTCCCAGCAACCCACATCAGGCAGTTCACAACGGCTTGTAACATCAATTCAAGGGGATCTTGCCTACGCCTCTGGCTTCCTCGGTCGTATATGTAGTCACTAACACATAAATATAAAATGAAAGTCAATGAATTTTTTAAATGTGTGTGTATATGTGTGTGGGGGGGGGCAAGGAGAGTGAAGAGCCTGGGGAAAGTGTTATAAAGGGCAGTAGAGAAGCTGAAAAGAATGAAATTGAAAGAAAGAAACATCATTCTTAGGACAGGTCTCCAAACTCCTGGCTCCCTGGGAGAGGCCGGAGTCATGAGATGGGAGAGACTTTGAATGCTTATAAATATTCTCATTCCCACCAAATATTTTGGCAATTGAAGGAATAAGGAAAGAAGAAAGGAAAGCATCCTTGGGGGAAAAAGATATCTTGGGGGAACACTTATTATTATTTTAGTAGAAGTTTAGCTACAAAATAGAAGCAAAGCAAATCCTTGCAAACCTCACCAGTAGCAAGAATGGCTTGATTCCAAAGTCAAATCTCGCAGCCACTTAGGGACTGACCCTTGGGCTGTGGGCAATTTGCTACAAGCCTCACTTACTCAGACCACTTGGGAGAGGAAAGACACTCACAGACAGCTGTGACCAAGCAAACAGAAGTAGTGGAATGAGCCAACAGCAGTCACATGGGGGAGGCCGTGGGGCCTAGAACAAAGCATTTGTTTCATGAGAAGTATGAAGGCGGGGAACAGGGAGGCTGTGCCAAGAACAAATATCTGAAAAAAAATACATTTTTCCAGAATGACTTGTGTAATCCAGCCAATTTAAAGCTGAATATAACAAAATTGTTCTCTGATCCCAGAGTTCTTACTTCCTGCCATTCTTCATATTTCTGTTTTGCCTGGACCAGATACAGCCTCTACTTCTACATGTACAGATTCTACTCATGTTACCTTCTCCCACCTTTCAGTCTGCCTAGATTCGCTACTCTTAGCAAACTGTGCAGAGAGCCCACAGTTTGTATTATGGTTGTTCTTTATTAAACAGATAACAGCACAATAAATATCTATTAAGTCCATATTACAGGTAACACACACACACACACACACACACACACACACACACACACATACCTGTGAGCATTGGCTATTCACACATGACTAAGGATTACGCTTTTGCTTTGTAAATCTGCCCACTTTACTTGTGTACCATATTAAAAGCTACTTTAAAACAAACAAATGAAAGCACATTTGAAAATTGAGCAGGAATGTAAAACAGGTTGTTATTGAAATCTTGTGCATGGAAGCTATTGCATGACAGAAGATAAAGTATAGTATATTTTCATTTAAAATAACTTTGCTTATAGAAGTAGTGTTTGGAGAAAAGGGCAGCCTCCTCTAAGAGAGGCATCTGGCAAGGCCTGGAAGGGAATAGTGGTTTATCAGTATCTTCATTTTCTCCTATTAAAAGGTTAAGACTTTTGAAATAAATGAACTGAACCTCTCCCTATTCAGCCAGAGGCATCCATTATATCAGGCATGATTAAGATTATTAAAGCAGGAATACAAAGAGAAAAAAATGTCATTATTCAAGAAAAGATTTTTAAAAAAAAAATCACCAGTGTGTAGTGAGACAGGAAAATGTGAATTAAGATTTGTGGTCACTGAAAAGGTTTTTTCTATGAATTCAAAGAGTGACTGAAATATATAAATTAAACATTGGAGGGATAAAAATATGCTTAAATGTGAGAGAGGGAAAATAACTAGATGTTTGGAAAGCTCAACTTCAGCCAAGAAAAAGCTAAAGGTGTTGAAGAGTGTTTGGTTCAGAGCACATTCCACAGAAGGGAGGCTAGCGTTCAGAATGAGCGGCCTTTTGGCCATTTGCCTTAGGAGAACTCAGGAGGGAAGAAGAAGGTGGCGGGGTCGGGCGAGAAGACTCTCCCAGGACGGGATGGTGCATGTTGACGCCCAGGAAGATGACAGTGCTCTGACCAGCCAGCATGGTGATGCCACACTACGTCAGTACGTGCTCAGAGACCGTTGACCTGCTCTGAAGCAAAGACAGGGACAGAAAGAGTCTTCTTCTCCTGTAACTCACACCAGCTCGGAGTTAAGCTTAGAGTGGAGAAAGGGCAGCTACGTCCTAAGGCAGAGAGGAAGACGAGGCAAGGAGAGATCTACACATCCTCTTGTGACTCTGGAGGCCCAAGCAGGTGATTGAATTGCTACAAGGTTCAGACAATGGGTCCGCCACAGTGAGGCTAGGGACAGAGGAACGGAAGCTGACAAGATCTACTGACAGGAATCAGGAAAAGCTGAGAGGCAACAGCAAGAGCGGAGCAGGGCAGGCATGAGAAATTCGCTGGACGTCCATGTCGTCAGTGGCATGATACCTATCCTGCCAACCCCACAAAGGCAGTAAGTACGTCTGGCAGTGACCCAAGAGGCTAAAGTTACACCAGGTATCTGTTGTCCTTTCACAGATCAACAAAGGCTCAAAGGATTGTTTGTAGCCTTCTTCCCTCTTTGCTTCTGCAGAGGTGAAGGGGTCAGGGGTTGTGAGTTGAAGGGTATGGGGGTGGGGTCGGAAATGTTCAGGTGAGCCCATGTTATACCTCAGTCATTGGAAAGGAAGCTGGGACGTTCAGTAAGCAGCCTCTAGAGTGAACTCCAGTCCTGTGTTCATTGCACCAAGTTCAAGTTTGGACTGCTCAGTGCCGTGTGGGACCCAGAGTTTGAAGGTTGAAGCCGATCGTGGCACTTGGGCACAGAGTGGCAACGTTTTGTTTTGTGTCCACACCCCTCCCCACCCCCACCCCCACCCCCGCCCCCGCCATTTTTGAATAACATGCATTTTGTTATCCAAACTAACTGGGGAAGAACAAAAGTCCTGGGAAATGTGGTTTTTCCTCAGATCATTTTTAGGTTGCCATGGAGATCTTCTGTCATTGCTAATCTTGCAATGAGACGAGTAAGTGAGGAGAAAGCCCTCTCCTTTGCAGGATGCAGTAACGCAGTAACGAGATGGAAGGTAGTAGCAGCCGGAGATTAAGCGAGGCAGGATTTCCTATCCTATCCTAAGATCCAAGCCCAGTTAAGACCACACAGTGCAACTGTTTGGAAATGGGACAAGTCAAAGTACTTTCGGCACAGAAGTGTCAAAAATAAGACATTTATTTTCTAAATCAGAGTACGATCGAGTGAAAGCCAATTGGATAAGTTAGAGAAGCATCTAAGAAGTTTTGCTTGTTTGAAGATTGCCCTAAAGCCGCATTCTTTTTGTGAATCCTGAAAAGTATAAATTTTAGAACTGCACTTACATTATTTTGGCAAATGTTTCATTTTATGGGAAAAGGAAAAAAAAACCCACCTGAGTATGAAATTCAGGACATACTGGACAGTCCTCATGGGATGGGCACATATTCATAAGCCAAACATCACCAGTACCATACTGGTAGTTTCTCGCAAAGAAAATACAGTCTTGAGGATGAGCTGCAAAGTTGTGATGAAAGTATTGTGTAGGAAAGACATGGTTTTTATAAGTAATCTATGTAGGAGAACCAGGTTATTGGGAAAGTTCAGGGAATCTGGTCAAATTTGAGGGAATCTTAAAATGAGAAAAATAAATTACTCCATGGAATTATTTCTTTCTGACTGACCCATTTTGATTCATTGAAAATGAAATCGTCGAACGACGAGCAGTGAGGACCATGCATTTACAACTGCCACGTCTTTCGATGCATTTGAGAGAGTCATTCATATTTATTGTCCTATTATTTTCCTTAAGAAAAGAAGGATGCCATTTCGTAGCTCCAAAAACAACACATAATTCTTCAGGTATCTTCATTCTCAATAACAAACCTATTAAAATAACTGGGTCAGTGTGTCTTTCTCTTATTTCCCTATCCACTTCCCCAAACCTTGTGAAAGGGGAAAAAATTTTATACGTTAAACTTCTTCGTGATTGAAATAAGCTTTAGGTAAATAAACATGAAACCCTAAGAGGAGAATATTGAACTCAGAGGAGAGTGACAAGCTAGGAATCATACACAGTACCTCCGACTTCACATTTTAATGGAAGGAGAAATGGAAAGACACTGAATCATAGATTTTTCTCCACCAGATTTCGAAGGAAACTTCTTTGTAGCTCTTCTTTTCTTTTCTTTTCTTTTCTTTTCTTTTCTTTTCTTTTCTTTTCTTTTCTTTTCTTTTCTTTTCTTTTCTTTTCTTCCCTTCCCTTCCCTTCCCTTCCCTTCCCTTCCCTTCCCTTCCCTTCCCTTCCCTTCCCTTCCCTTCCCTTCCCTTCCCTTCCCTTCCCTTCCCTTCCCTTCCCTTCCCTTCCTTCCCTTCCCTTCCCTTCCCTTCCCTTCCCTTCCCTTCCCTTCCCTTCCCTTCCCTTCCCTTCCCTTCCCTTCCCTTCTCTTCTTTTCTCTTCTCTCTTCTCTCTTTTTCTTAAATATTTATTTTTTTTATTTTATGTACGTGAGTACACTACAGCTGTCTTCAGACACACACCAGAAGAGGGCATCAGATCCCATTACAGACGGTTGAGAGCCACCATGTGGTTGCTGGGAACTGAGCCCAGGACCCTTGGAAGAGCAGTCAGTGCTCTCAGTCACTGAGCTGTCTCTCCAGCACTGTAGCTGTTTTCTTACTTGTAAATACTCATACTCACCACAGTCCACTGAGAGGAGAGATCTCACTCATGGCTGCTTAAAAGTTGTTGCTGCCTTCCTACGAAACACTGAAATATTCATGGAATCTCTGTCATGGTCATAGTGTTCCGTGGGTAGGTCCCATGTCTGCGGATCCATTCTAAAGATGGCGTGACTCAGAGCCCAGAGAGAACAGTGTTTCTTCTTTTAAAAAACAAATGGTTTTTAAACTAGCAGATGCAAATTACTCATAGCAGATTTCATTATTAAATTGTCATACGTGTATATAACATATTTTGATCATATTTTCCCTCGGTGCTCCCTGATTCCCTTTCTTATCCCCTTTCACTCCTAAAAATTCCCTTCTCAACTGGTCCCTCTTCTTTCGTCTTTGTTTGGGAATGATGCAGTGAATTTCATTAGGGCTGCTTCCAGACAGGAGTGTGGGTGAGGGGTTTGAGAGGCTCTTCCAGGAGGGTGAGAACTTTAACAATGGCTACAACACTGAAGAATCCTCTCCCCATTGTAAGGCTCTTTATGACAAGGTGTTGACAAGCCCATGATTGTGCAGACTTCTGCAGACAGCCAAGCAGCCAGGCCCACATGTTAGCCTTCTACACTACTCTGCGCCCCCTTTCTGCCTCTTACAGTCTTCCCACCGATTACTCTGAGATAGCTACCGAGTCTTGAGAGACATGTTTCAGGTGTCCCATCCGTAACTGTGTGCTCAATGCTCCTTTATTCTCATTTAGACCAGCCCTTGCACCTACAGTTACCTGCTATTAGAGAAGCTTCTTTGAACAGGATGACGTTAACACCAGTCCACAGGAGTGAGCACAGTCTCTGGGAAGACGATTCAGAGGGCATGTCATGCTTGTATAAGGTGACAGCAGCAGTGGTTTCCCCATTAAGGACTATGACTTCCCTAGCCACACGTTTTTTTTTTTTTTTTTTTTTTTTTAAGCAGGTTTACTGAACCAGGTATGAGTTCCCTGCTGTGGAGCAGGCCTTAGACCTACCCAATTAGACAGCAGTTGGTCACCCCTATACAAGACTTGCCATGATTGGACAGTAGGCGCATCTTTCCTGTCTGGTCGGCAGTGCTGCACACAGGGTCCACAGGTAAAGAAGACTGTAAATCACAGTTCTGCCGGTGTCGTCTGTATAGCCTCTTCTAACATTATGATGTCTATCTAGTAGGAAGAAATCTCCCAACGCATTCCAGCTGGATTATTTCCAGTGACTACATCATATGTATTAGAATAAAAATGTAGAAATAAAGATAATATGCAAACAGAGAAAAATAAAGTTTTAAAATGCTTTTTTGCTTGTTTTTTCCCCCATGCTTCAATGTGAAGGTGCTAATATAAGCTCCTGAATTTATGTCCCTTCAGGTCAGTGTTGAACTTGACCTAAGGTCATTTAATTTGGCATTAACCCATTTTTTTTTGTTTAATTGCATAGTATGTTAACTATCAATGATATATTTTCAAAAGAAATGCAAAATACCAGTCAAAGCATCACCGTGAATTTTTTACATGTATATTAGGGGAGAAGAGCAGCCCAAAATACTATTATCAGTTTCTTAGCTGCAGAATAATTTGTGATATTGTATTATTTTCTTTCTAAATGTTTCTGAATTTTACAAAAAGCCTATCACTAAACTTTCTATTTATTTTAAATCAAAATAAGATAAATGAAGAAATAAATCAGAAAAGAATATTAAAAGTAAAGAAAAATTTGGTTCTCAAACATCATAGCCATTATATCTTTTAAAGTTTTTATTTTAAATCAGCTTATTTTCATTAAATATTTTTATTAAAGCACAAATGAATATCAGAAAATTTTCAAAAACTGGTGTTAGATACTACCCCTGAATCATGAGTAATATAAATAACACCTCAGATTTTTATAGAGATCTACATTTTTCTAAGTAGTTATATATGCACACATCATCTGCTTCTTCTGCCTGCTCAACCTGTTTTTATCATAGAATTAGAGAATCTGGCTTGGAAAGAGCCCTAAGAAGCAAGCGATTGCAATCCCTCTTGTGTAACAGAGTTTATTATAACTTACTGAAATATGCCCTTCAACTATGTTTCCAAATCTCCCAGCACCATGAGACATTTTTATTTTCTGGATAGTTTTGGTTGTTATAAAGTTCTACTCGCACAGAATGAAAATAGGCCCAAATCACCCGAGGCCTACCTTCATATTTCATTGGGTTCAATGATGACTGGTATCCCCAATCCTGAGGTTCCATTTATGAGAGAAAGAGATTCCATGGATGGGAAGACAGCTCCCATCAAGGGAATGGATTCTCTCAGCCAACCATTGGACTGAGCACAGGGTCCCCAAATGGAGGAGCTAGAGAGAGGACCCAAGGAGCTGAAGGGGCTTGTAGTCCTGTAGGAGGAACAACAATATGAACCAACCAGTATTCTCAGAGCTCCCAGGGACTAAACCACCAACCAAAGAGTACATGTGGAGCAATCCATGACTCCAGCTGCATATGTAGCAGAGGATGGCCTTGACGGTCATTAGTGGGAGGAGAGGCCCTTGGAACTGTGAAGGCTCAATGCCCCAGTGTTGGGGAATGCGAGGGCAGGGAAGCAGGAGTGGATGGGTTGGTGAGCACCGGGGAGGAGGGAGGGAATAGGGGATTTTCAGAGGCAAAATCAGGAAAGGGGATAACATTTGAAATGTAAATAAAAAATCTAATAGTAAAAAAGAAAAGAAAATAAAATTGCAGTTCCAGAGATGACCTGCATCAACGAATCTGAGAATCTTATACATATCAGATTTTTAGGTCTTCCCAGAAAAAGCGTAACTGAAGGTAATGTCAAGGAATATCTGGTTTACACGAGTTTACTTATTCTTGGGAGTCTGGGTATGTGGAAGGTGGTAAGTGTATTGTATGTGATGTGTACATGCATGTACAGAGAGAAATTTGCCAAACATACATGCATGGAGGTCAGAGGGAAAGAATGTACCATCCTTAGACTGTAACCCACTTTGGTGTGGAGACAATATGAGCTCTGGAGTTTATTCCACGACTGGTCGATATCAATTTTAACTTAGGAGCTCCTCTATCCCAACATTGGTCCTCTTGTTAAATACCATTTATTCCACAGCCTTTGCTTCCTATGGCAGGACCCTGCAGACGGGTGTGTCTGTCAGTGACTACCACGGTGTCTGCCGGGAACAAGCATGAACAAGCTATGTTCCTGCAGAGAAGCATATGGTTTAGCTGGCTGTGGTTTACTTGGGTCACCTTCTCTGAATAACGACTTGGCTCTTGGTCTTTTACAACCTTGCTTTGAGAAGCAGTGTCATTTGGAGGTGCGGTGGTATGAGTACGCAAGGTTCTACACAGACTTCTGTATTTGAAAATGTGGTCCCTCCCCCACCTGCTAACGCTGTTTAGGAAGGATATGGGACGCTTAGGAGGTGGAGAATTGTTGAAGGAAATATGTCATTGGGGCAGATCTGGTCGTGTATGGTCTCACTTCATTTCATTCTCTGTCTTTAATGTTTATGGTTGAAAATGTGATCTTTCAGCGTCCTACTGAGCTGTCTGGTGAGGCCCGCTCCCCCTCCCCCTATAATTGTGTATCCTTCCTGTGAACTGTAAGCCCAGATAAATTCTTCCAAAGCACGCTTTTTGTTCCTGGTGGTTTACCATAGCAATAATAAATAACTAATATAAATATTTGAGGATTGTAATGGATGCTAAGTTTTTATTTTGTTGTTGTTTTGTTTTGCTTTGTTTTGTTTTATTAGAGGGTACCCACTGAGGTTACCACTTGTTCTTCATTCTTGTCCCTTTGGAGGATAAATCACATTTGGGATTTTCCCCATGGTTGACTTCAGTGACTTTCAGACACCTTACACACGTTGCTTCACTTTAATTTGATGAATATACATCGATGTTTTGTTGTTCTAATATAGAGTTTACATAACCCAAACGTCATCATTCTCTAGTGAACAATGTGATAGCAGTACTAATACCGTGCAACCACTACTTGCATTTAGCTCCAAATACTTTAAGAACTCAGAAAGGAGAGCCCACACCCATCTCCAAGCTGTTGCTTCCTCCACGAATCACTGCTTTCTACTTCGTGGAACATTTTGATTTCTCCCTTTGCAGTTTTTCATGCATCTTCACTCCTGTGTGCCTTTCTCGTATGTGTTCATTTGCATGTTGCATGATACGTGCTTTCGTGTATATGATGCGTGTGGAAGGAGCGAGCTTGTGTCCTGGCGTGAGTATGAAAGTCATGGGACAACCTTGGTGTCTCTCCTTGTTCTATCTTGTTTGCCACTGCAGACAGGGGACTAGCTGACCTGTGCATTTCCAAGATTCGCCTGCTGTCATCTTCCATCTTGTGCTGGCACTACAGAGTATTGTAACCACATCCAGCTTTCCAAGGGTTCTGGGACGCAAAGTCAGTTCTCACGCTTACTCAGGAGGCACTTTACTAACTGAGTTTTCTATCCAGACCCAGTTCCGCCTTCTTAAATGACTGGTTTGACTATCTATCATGGTAAATATTCTACATTATAGGTAACAAATATCACCCTTTTTAATTGCTGTACCAAATACAACTTATATTTTGTCAAGTGTAGCAAAACACTTTTATAATACAGCATAAATTATTTTAATTACAAATGTAATATGCATGTGCTACAGCCATTTAAGTGTCATATAAAAGGGAAAGGTGAGAGATTTACCTGTGTGGCTACATGTAGTAACTTGACACATAGCTTTTCGGTATTTCTTGATTCAGTGGCATGCATATTACAGCCAACAAATTCTATCATATTAATAATCTCATTACAAAAATAATCAGTTTTACCACTTGATAATTAATGTTATGTTATTCATTCATTCATTTGTTCATTCAATACTTATCAAAAGCCAAAATTTTTTTAAGAAATGAGGATTTTGAGGCAAATAAATATCATGTCAACACTTGTCAGATTGTGATTTGAAATAAGTATATATCATTCTGTCAAGTAGATTTGCCATATTTTAATACTATTTAATCCCTTTTCTCTAAATGGTCAGAAGGAATTCTTTTACCACATGATAACAACTTCACTGAGATGCGAAGTATTCATTTATTGATTTTATCACTAAAGGTAGTTTTAAAAGAATCTGTTAAGACACAGTTACCTAAGCTATATGCTCAAAATGTGGAGAGCGCACCAATCCTCCGTTAAAAGACTTCATAACGGAAAAAAATTATCGAAACAATTAGTCTTCCTGGCAGGAGTGATAGCCATTCAAATGGACAGCTGACCAATGAGTACACAAAGAAGCCATTTAGAAAAATAAAAGCATACTTGTTTCCGTATGTTTATACCCTGGTAAGCTCTATAGGAATATCTCATCCTCAACTCACATAAATCGTTTACTTCCTCATGTGTGTGTGTGTGTGTGTGTGTGTGTGTGTGTGCTGTTTTATTTTACTTTGTAAGAAATCTGCAGCAAATATTTGTGTTTTTCATTTACATATCTGGCTATGTAGAAACCCCAGGGAATGAATCATTCTGGATAGTTGAAAATTTTAATCATTTTTGATGGAAATCTTTCTAAAATGGATTTCACACTCCTCTGCCTTCTTAAACAGAATGGATGGAATGTAATTAATCTTTTTTTGATGACTTGGTTTTATCATTATGAACATTAATGACTCTGCTGTGCCATCCAGAAATGATGCCGGCGACACCAACTGTGGAGCAGAATTGTCTGTGGTCCTTTCACTCTCTCTGAATATGTGTGCCTCACTCGTGTTCTTCCCTGGCGGGTGCATTAACCGACACCACTCTTGCCACTGACAGTGAAACAGCTCCAGGTGTGGAGAGGTGGGCTTGGGAGGAGGAGAAAGCTGTGTTCAAATCCAAGCAAGCTCTTGGCTGGGAGGCCTACTAACTCTCCAGCCCTCTCCGTTTGTGAGATGAGCACAGCAATCCACCTAGAAGAGCTGCAATAAGCATTAAGTGATAGTTCACCCTCATGGTGAAAAATAAACCAACTGTTACTTCCCATCTTCTACAGTGTGCTCGCAATTATGGAAACGCTGCTTTCCGACTGCACTCCACTGTCAGCCGCTAGAAAGCGGGCAGTGGAGCTGATAGCGCTGTGTTCAAAATCAATCAGTGGAGTATTTAGCAGATGAGACTCTGAATGTTCTGTTTGGTTTCACATAGATATCGCGACAGTGCTGTTGGGAGCCTGTGCCCACTGCGTCCTTCTTGCCTTCTAGCTGAGAGAGTCTGTCTCCAGAAATTAGAGATGAGAGGACAGGGTGTTAGGGAGACACCTGCCTCAAAGGTGTTTGAAGTACAGGCAAAATGTGGAAAACGCATCACAACATTTAAATGACCTGTTATAAACGTGTTGTTTTTATTGGTTATTTTATTTATTTACATTTCAGATGTTTTCCCCCTTCCTGGTTTCCCCTCTTCGAATACCCAAGGCCTCCTCCTCCCCCCTGCTTCTGTGAGGGTGCCCTCCCGCCCAGCCACCCACACCTGCCTGGCCTCACTGCCCTGGCATTTCCCCACACTGGGGCATCGAGGCTCCACAGGACCGAGGGCCGACTTTTCCATTGAACTGGGGGGTAGCCACCATGAACTTGATTTTTAA
Source organism: Apodemus agrarius (assembly GCA_964023405.1). Lineage (NCBI taxonomy): Eukaryota > Metazoa > Chordata > Mammalia > Rodentia > Muridae > Apodemus > Apodemus agrarius. Next base: position 16,811,330 of record OZ030007.1, read on the forward strand.
AGGTCATAAAAAACATGAGTGTATTGAATTACATCCAGATTCCCAACACAGGCAGGGAGATTAGAAGTTCAGGGCCTGCCTGAGGCACATAGCGAGCCCCTGTCTCAAAAGACAAAAAGAGGGCAGGCTGAGGGAAAGAGACGGGCAGATTCCAAAAGCCCACCATTCATCCAGCCTAGCCAAAGTGGTGCATGCTCAGGTGAGTGGGAGACCCTGCGTCAAATAAAACAGTTACGGAGGGATAGCAGAAGGCACCCACGGTCCTGCGTGGGCCTGTGCGTACCTGGGAGCACCCACCCATGTGCATACAACAGTCATATACGGAAAAATTCAAGCTAACACCAAAACAAGAAAGAAGAGGAAAATGAACATTATTAAAAAATTAAACAGCTTATAATTACCAAGTACTTAACTCCTGCTAATTATGTTTATAGTTTCCAGTGGAAAAACAGAAATAAAGAAAAAAAGACAATGCACCAATCAAACAAACCACAGAAACCCTTTCAGCACATATCTTCCCCTTTGTTAGAGTAACTAAAAGAAAAAAACACAGAAAGCAGAACATATATAATGCATTATTTTTATATGTCCTGTAGAGAAAGGAAAGCAGGAAGGAGTACAAATGAATGCAGGGATCCAGGGAAATCTTTCAATTTTAAATATAATGATCAATGGAGGCCCCATAGAAAAGCTGACATTTGAAGAGAGGCTTAAAGGAGAGGCCTTAGCAGAGTTAGTGTCTCCAGAATAATCTTTTATGAAAAAAAATAAAAGAAAGTATCAAATTGCTGTGTTCAAGGAACAGCAAAGAGTCCCAGTGCTAGACCAGAGCACAGTGCCCAGTCGGCTGGAAGTAGAGATAGTGGCATTGGGTATATGGCTGAGATGGCTGATAGACTTAATGTGAAAAATTTAAATACACAGTAATCTTAAGTCTAATTGTCCTGATTAAAAAAAATTGATATGGTCAGGTAAGCACAGACTTTTCTCACACCGTAAGAAATCTAAAGTTGAAATTCAAACAAATTTAAAGTTGAAGAAACAAATTAAGATCTAAATAAAAGTTCTCAGCTTGAGAAATGAGGAGGAAAAATACATTAAAAGAAAGTAGGTAAAACAAACGAGATATTTGATAACAGCAAAACATTTCAATAAAAAAGTTTGCTGGAGGAAAACCAAGAACACTAAAACTGCTTTCTTGGAGACTTTACTAAAACTGTTAGAGCTGTAAGTACAAATTACTGATATCATAAGTGAGGAGACATCACAACAGACTCCACAAACACAGACAGGAAAATTGTGGGAAAAAAATGTTCTTTTTTCCAAGTATGAAAATTCTACTCAACAGGAAGTATAGAACAAAAACATTTTCCTGTATAAAATGGCATGTAGTTTCAAGTCTGTCTACCAACTGTTATCTCAGTTTGAGTGGAAAAGGTTATTCTTTAACTCACACATGGAGCCATCACTATTCCACTATTAATACCATATTCTAGAAAATGTAATACCTAACATATCATAACAACACATAATGAGCACAGATTCATTTAAAAATATGAGAAATTTTAATCAAACAATAAAGAGGTAGGACATTCTAACCAAATGGAATTTAGCCAATGATATAAGTCAGTTTAATAATTGAAAACCTATTAAAGAAATTCATTATATTAATAGATTAAAAGGAAAAAATGTAGTAATTTTAATAAATGCAAACAAACAATTGGATATATTAATGATCAATTTATAGAAATAAGTCTCAGCAAACCATTGGATATATTAATGATCAATTTATAGAAATAAGTCTCAGCAAACCATTGGATATATTAATGATCAATTTATAGAAATAAGTCTCAGCAAACTAGAAATAGACAGTAAATTTATTCAACATGCTGAATGCCAACCATAAAATGCCTAGATATGATATAACTATTCTGAAGACTTTACCCATAGAGCCAGAAATAATGAAAATAATTATGCTCACTCTTTTCTCCAAAATTGTTTTCAAAATTCTGCATGGCAAAATAATGTAAGAAAAAATGGTTAGAAAACAATAAAATATTCTTTTTATATGTGTAATCATTGCCTTACATGCAAAATCCCACAAAGCAAGAAATTAGGAAGACGGAAAGATAGATAATCAATAAACAAAACCAAGATGTTGTTACTAAAACCAAACAGCTGCAAATAAACTATACAGCTAAGCAAACGATAAAACACCCTTAAAGCAAAATACTAAATAAAAAAATATTAGTGCCAGGTGCGATGACTCACACCTGCAATTCCAGGACCAAGGAGCTCCAGGAAGGAAGGTTGGTGGGAGTTCAAGACCAACCTAGACTCAGGAGTGAATGGCGGACTCAAACAACGGAACAAACACATCTAAGTCAATTACACATCGAAAAAGACTTCTGAATAAAACCTAAAAAAGGAGGAAATGTGATTCGTCAGTAGAAGTTACGATATTTTACTAATAATCATTCACACACTTACTTGGAGATATAATAGAATCTGAACTGGAATTCAGGAGAATTTTTAGTGTCAAATTTGGCAAAATGCAATGAGCCTAGAAAAGCCTGTGAAACTTTCAAATGAATAAGTCTGGAGAAGTCATGCTGACTTCAAGATTTTGTCATAAGAATCAAGCCATCCTTATAAATATAACTAGTGTAATAATCATAGAAAGACAGACAAACTTATTGATTGCATGGAAAGATAATTTAGAAACAGTTCCACCGATATATGGTCAATCAATTTTGACTCAGGTGCAAAAAATGATTAACTAGAAGAGGAGAGTCACTTTACCTAATAGAACTCAATGCTGTCAATAAATGAGCTTTAATGTACACCACTAGTTCAAAACATAGATAAGTATAAAATCCAAATCTGTGCAAGTTTTAGGGAAAAGAAAAGGGAAAAATAATTTTTTGTGTGTGCTTACACAAAGACTTTTAAGCATTTGAAACATGTAGTATGTGAAAAACTAATTGAGAAGTTGGACGTATGTTAAAAATTGTTTGACAGGCACGTCACAAGAATAAAGTATAATGTTGCACAGACTCGAAAACCTGAAACTCAATAATAGGAAAACAAGCAACCCAACCATGTATATGCAGAAAATACATAGATAGGCAAATAAAGATTATGCCTGGCAAATAAGTACAGAATGACACATTGAACATTATTGATTGTTAAGGTAATTAAAAGGGAAAATAATAACCCGATATAATCTAAGTACTCTATAAAATGTACAAAATCAGAACGAGCCTTTTGTGGGGTGTAAAGGAATGCAGTGCTTTCTGAGATGCTTTGTGGGCATTCTATTTCTGTAAACCTACGGAAGGAAAATTAAAGCATAGCACCATATATAACACATATAGATGTTCACAGTGGTCTCCTTAATCAGAGTCTAAACCTACAAATAATCCATATGTCCACCAATAGGTAAACAAAGCTCACAAATTGTGCTATGCCAAAACAAGTAGTAAGGAAGGGGATAGGAAAGACTAGGAAGTCGGAGGGGGAAGACAGAAAGAGACAGAGACAGAGAGACAGAGACAGAGAGAGACCAACAGAATTTCTCAGAATCCATGCGCCGTGGAAAGAATGCATGCTATTATAAGAAAATGTATTGTATAATCTTAATTACATTAAAAAGTATATATTGTAATATAACTCATAATAAGGAAAAATATAAATTATTTCTGGGGACAGGTATGTGGGCAGAGATGGATGTGTAAGATTATTTATTTTGTGGCAGAAGGAAACTGTCTCAAGTGTTGTATGTTTCCACTATCTTGACTTGGTCATGATTTTATAGTGGTATACTTGTGTCAAAGTTAATTGCATTTTATATCTTAATTACATACAGTTTACTCTGTAGCTGTTAAAATTAAAATTAGAACATAAAATGACATATAATAAGGAAGATAATTCTAAATTTTCCTTGATGAAAGACATTTTAGAGCATTAAAAATTGGGCAAATAATTGAAAACCATTTATTTAGTACCCAGGGATGAAAGCGCTCACTTTGGGGTAGGTATCCTGTGACTCACTGAGCTGTGGAGATAACTGTCCTGAGAATGGCTGTTGTCCAGAGTCCCCTTGCCTATGGAGATAGGAGGGCACTGTGGTAGACAGTTTGCAAATGCTGGATGAGGATTACAGCCAGGCTACAGGGCTCCAAGGACAGACTCTGTTTAATCTAGCTAATAAGGAGAGAATTTGTTTGGACTACTTTGGAGCCTTTGTAACTTTCCTATAGGGTTTCCTTTCTTTCTCCTGCCACCCACATTCTCGAGAATTCTGAACACAGGTTGAGTTCTTTACCATGTTTTATTTTTATAGGGGAATACTTTAAACATACTAATCCTCACTCTCGTTAACACGTAGTTTCCCGCCCACCGGGTCCTGACATAAGCACCTTTGTGTCTCTATTCCTTATTTCTTTTCCAAATTATTTAAATTTTATGAACCACCAGTCTTCATGCTCGTGCTTTCTTAAGCACATTAATGGATCCTGTGGCCCTGTTCCCACTCAGCTGCTTTTGTACCATTATGGAATGGTACAAAATTGTTACAATGTACCAAAATGGTAACCTTTTGTACCCATAGACACGGGATTCATCACCCACATAAAAGTAGTGAGAAAGTAGACTGTTTCTAGTACTTCTTCCTGGGTAATAATATATTTTGTTACCAGCAACAATTTGTATCTTTGAGATCAGAAATCAAGTCTCCGTCTTTGTCATTCACGTGCAACAATGTACTTATTTTTGTCCCCTTACTCTTTTACCTTACTTGCTATCAACTCGGACTCATAAAACATAGGTGTCGCACTAAAAATGTAGCTTCTTATAGAATTGTACTATAGCATGTAAAATAAGTGTCTCAGAATCAGATAATTGTCAGGGACTACCTCCCTCCCTCTTATACTTTCTCCGGTTTGTTTCTTTGTTGGGTTAGGTTTGGTTGTTTGGTTGTCTGTTTTTTGTTTTTGTTTGTTTGTTTTTGTCCTGGTTTTGTAGCAAGAAATGTCCACGAAATCACTAAGAATAGAGGTTGAAGGATTTGTGTCTGAATTTTGAAAATGGCATACTTTATGTGGCTAGGAAAAAAAAACTACTTTTTATTTTTTTTAAAGAACGAAGCATTTGCATCGCACTAGTGAAGAGTTTGGGGGTCCTCTCAGAGGGTATTACAAATTACCAAGGTTCATCAGGAACGCCAGGACCCACATTCTATGCAGTCCATCCTCCTCAAATAGCTATCATTACCTCCCGAGTCCTAAAACAAGTTGCTCTCATCTTTTTCCATTACAAGTTTCACATAATTTATTGTGCATAATAAATAGTTTGCAAGAGTTGGGTTTATGAATAGCTTGAAACAGGTTTTCCATGTCCAAATCAAGCTGCCATAGTAACCACTTTTCATTTCTGCCAAACGTATGGTCTTTTCTCTCTCTCTTTTTTTCCCTGACTTGAAATATGTTGTTAAAAAAAATCCAAAATTATTCAGGAAAGTTGATCAGGTTTCATTACAATAATGACTTCATTGTTAGGAAATGTTCATTTTAATATCCTCTTAAGTGACTCTTCGCATTAGGAGCATCAAGTTGAAGAATCTATCTTTTTAAACTGTGGTTTCCTGATATTTATCATAAAAATAAATTAAACTACAACCACCCCTTCCAGTTCACCATAAAACTTTTCTGCTCTTCTCAAAGAATAGAACTAGAAGCAAGTTCTGAGTTTGGCCATGAGCCATCATTTTTATCGCCGCACAGTTCACATAGCTTACTGTGTGTGCACCTGCCAGTCACTCACCTCTAGTCAGCAAACAACAGACAAATGGGCACCTAGGGAATCCCTGGGCTCTCTGTCCATTTCCACAGGAGGGTCTGTGAAGGCTGGAAGAGGCCAAACCAGCAGAGGATATATTTACCCTTAACCTTCCCCTTGTGAAATTTAGAACTTAACAAACTTCGGCCACCTATCTCTTCCAGACAGTGCTTAGCTTAGAGAAAGGACATTGTTTATTAGTTCATGTTGTAGTCTGCAACTCAGAGACAAAGAACAAAAACAAAACCAAACCAAAACTGTATGTGCTTTTTAGCCTTTCTTATTAAAATGTCATGCTTTGGAGTTTCTTTATATAAAATGTTCATTTTTTTATAAGCACATTCTTCAGTTTTTCATATTGTTACATCTCTAACATGACTTTAATTCCTTAACAACTTCCTGCCAATATTCATCAGATGTTCAATAAAGAGCTACTACTTTCTGTTATATCATAAATGTTCCATATTATTAAAAATAGTATCTGCTGTCTATGACCAAGGATGGGGAAGGGTCTAGTGTATACCCTGTGTATACAGGTGTGTATACCCTGTGGACCCCAGGATGGCTATGAATGCAGCTCAACAATTTTGTAGACCACAATGTCATTTGGCAATGTCAAAAGTTTGAGCATCCCTGATACTGGATTGGTTATTCTAGACTCTAAAATCTTGGGTGTCTCAGAGAGTTCGAGGAACAGGTTAATACCAGTTCGTGGGAACTAGAGGAACTAACTCTCTTTGTAACTTGAACTGGGAGCTTCAGGACTTTCTGTTTCCATTGACACCACAAAGTAAAACAGGTCCTACTGTCCAGTCCACAGTGTCCAACTCAGTCCTCGATGCTGAAACAGTGACTCTAGACAGAAGTCTGTTGTGCGGTTCATTCTTAATGGAGAATAAGTGAGACAGTTCAAGTGTTATACACATTGGGTCACTCCTGGATATTAGGAGAGTTGGGACAGAGGGCAGTGCATCTTCGTATGATTTGCACTATGCACCTTGTATAACTACAGTGAGAGTTCTATAAATGAGGCACCATCAGTACTGGGAAAATGTACTAAGTACCGTGCTTAGTACTTTTCATGAGTTAATCTTTCTGGAACAGAGTCTAATTCAATAGATTGGTAGTTTTACATTTTCTATTACAACAACAACAGTACATCAGTTTAAAGAGAACAATACTTAAGCAATAGGGGCAAAGTCAAAAGCCTGGCTCCTTCTAGCTAGCCAGCCTTTAATCTTTCAGTCCTTTGATATCAATTTGATAGGTTTACATGGAGCTGGAGTCTGATGTTTTTTCACCCACTAAACAGCTTTCGGTATTCAGTTCTTTATGTTGTAGATGTGAGTGGATGAAAGAGTAATCAAATTATCTGAAAATTATTTGGTTAACAAGTTCCCCTGACAATACTTAGTTTTTAACTACATTCTAACTTGGAAATGATAGGAAAATGAGATCTAGATATCTATGAATGTGTCTTCCTATGAAAGCACTCCGTGGATTTAAACATACATGAAATTATAGTGTCATTATAATGTTCTAGTAGATCATAATGGATTTTTCTTGTGGGTGTTCTTGTTTAATTTTCATTGCTATCATAAAACCAAATTCACCTTAATAAAGTTTCATTTGGGCGTATAGTTCTAGAGGAGGGACAGTCCACCTTGGTGGAGAGCAGGGCAGCATGGGGCTGGTACTCAGGAAGAGACTGATCACAGGACATTAACACACAGGAAACAGAGAAGGAACAGGAAGTACAGTCTGGCTATAAAACCCAAATCCTGACCCCAACCCTATCAATGTGCATTCTCCAACGAGGATCCACTCCTAAAGTTTCTATACCCTTCCCAAACTGCAGCACTGACTGTGGACCAACTGTTCAATAATGCGAACCCATAAAGAATCTTTTACATTCAAACTGTAATAGCATAAGACCATCTACTGCTTATTTCTTATTTCTATTGGAAATTCTAAACATGGAATGGAAATAAGACATTCGTACATACAAAACTCACTGACTGGCTGGATACTACCTGTAGACCATTCCTTCTGGATGGTCACCCAAGTAGACATAATATTCATATCTCTAATGAATGAATTTTTAGTGGACAAGTGGGAAGTGCTCTAATCTCTTCTCTAATCAAAGGATTAGAAATGTAGGGGCTCTTGGGGGTTGGGGATGCCTTGCAGTGTAAGAGGATTCTAGGAGAGAAGCAATTTCTCTGCAGAAGAGAGTCATACTTTGAGCCAAACATTCTGACTCATGAAACAAAAGTCCTAGCTCATGATCGCAGCAGGTAGAAAGGGTGGAGAGAGATAAAAAGAAGGTTTAAAAAGTAAACTTTTGCTGGCCATGTCTTATTTACATTCTTAAGTTATTTCGTCACTTTAAACCAACAAGGTAAAGACTTTTCTAGAGGAAAGTTATTTCCTTGCAATACTACAATCAAGTCCTCAGGGTTAGCTTGTATAAGTCCTGAGAAAAGAGTGTACTATTCTTTTATGTGGTAGAGTTAGTCTTAAAAGTAAAACTTTTATTAACAAGCTATCATTGTTTCTTTCAGGTTAACTGTGAGAAAGGAACTTCTTAAGCAATTGAGAATGGCCCTGTATGGAGGTGATATTCCACATGACACTGGGCTTCATGGGGCTGTGATGAAGTCCCAAGAAAATTGGGTGAAAAAGTTACGGTCCCAAAATTGATTGTGTTCTGGTTAGTCAGGATGTCTTTGCAAACATTGCACAGGAGTTAAGGATGAATAAAGAATGCAAAATACCCAAGTTTACAATGATGGATGGATTAATTAGGATGTAACTAATTAAAAAAATTCTGATACCAAAAATAGGAGCCAGTAGGGAATAGAATGACTTCTCCATTCATGACAGAAACATGTTCAGGCCACCTCACCCTAAGTTCATCTTTACTCCTCTTTATAATCAGAGAGGATGTACTTCTCATTAATTCATCCAGTTTGGCTTTCAAGAAGATCTGGCACAATAATGAAGATTCATTGTCTGAAGTGTGCACAGAATGTACCCGACTGACTCAGATGCTGAGTGGCCCTGGGCAGGAGAGTGAGACTTCTCCACTTCTTAGCTCAGAGCTGGAAGGAACAGATTGTGACCATTGGCATTCCCTCGGCCAGCACATGGCTTGGGCACCTAGTTATGGAAAGACAGGGAAGGAGAGGCATGGGGAACAAAGGGGGAGATTGCAGCGGAGAGTAAGACACGGTCTTCAAAATCAAGAAAAAACTGACTCAGATAATGGCTATTAAGTTAAAATGATCTGATACGTGAACTCTGCCCCAGCACACTCAGAATTTAGGGCTTTAGAAAGTAATTCCTATTTGTTCTTTCTTGAAGACTGAATACATCTAAAAAAAAATGGCTACAACTTCCTTTGCACAAAGACAAGGCAGAGGGACCTGGGGAAATGATGGGAGGAATATTTTGTGGAACAAAATATTTATTCTTGTTTCACTTACAAGGATATCGAGACAGCAAATTGTCTCTGGAGAAAATCATGCTTCAGAAAGATATTTTAAGATCAGAGTTTGCCTGACACGTAAACCAATGCTCTAACAGTGAAAATTATGAAATTCTATTTTGAAAGACACAGATCTTTATTGACCTTTTCTTTATCAATTTGGCTTTTTTTTTGTCTCACAGAATGTACATGCACCTATAACAAAGTGATCTTTAAAAAACAAAACTGTTCAAGCTTGAAAACTTGAAACTTTCAAGGTGACAAGATAATTGAAGCCCTCCTTGGCATGTGAGGAACTTGATTTGCTCTGCACAGTTCTGATAATTTTTTGAAACAACCACACTTAATGTATAATAAATGCCATCATTTTTCCCATTTATATATAAAATATATGCTAAATGTTGAGGGAGAAAACCTCCAATAGTGGAATATCTTTCTGTGGCTCAATTTCTTTTCAGCCTGTGATGGGAAAATCATAAAATACATTATTCTTACTAACTTGCCCAGAATGAACGTCCTTATTTAAAGTAACTTAATTATATACAGAAAGTATGTAATAAAATAATGACCTCCATTATAAATCATAAGTACCAATCAAAATAATGATCAAATCAGATAATAAATTTGATTGTGTGTGGTATTCCACTTCCTCAGGTAGGCTATTACTCCCAGAGCAGGATGGAAACAAAGGGACTTGGCTGGAAATAGGTTTTCTCTTGATCACCGGCCTAGTGCAGTGTTCGGTGCCCAGTGGGTTCTCAATAAATATGCAATGATGATTATAATGAGTCTCCTGGCAAACACTGCAGTGTAAAGGTATGTATGCACAGATCCCACATTAGAAGAAATTGGTCAGTGTAATTGATTGTGTCAAAAGAGAAAGAATCCCATACCTAGAATCAATCACAGAAACTATAGGCCCAGACAAACACAACTGCTCTCTGGTCTTTTTCTCTTTCATTTTTTTTTTCACGTGGTCACTCCACATGTGAAACGGAGACCCGCTAGGCACATGTGTCAATTGATCAAATTATCCCCAGACAAGGCTGGCTGGCAGCACTGCTGTTGAATGTTCCTGGAAGCTTTATCTTGTTTCCTGAGCACATTGATTTTGGAGAGCTCTCTTCCAGAACATAGCCCTGTGGACATCAAGGTTTGGGAAGGTCCCGAACCTTGAAGGTGAAATTGCTCTCACTAGGTAGACTATTGGTCATCATGAAGTCAGAAGACAAAGTTGGAAGGGTCATAAATGTTTATAGTAAGAAAGTAAGTGCTGAATTATTTTTAAAAATCAGGTGTGAAATAATTCTTGTTTTTGACATGGTTGGAGGGTTGGCTGGGAAAGAAATGAATAGGCCAGAGGGAAGGTGGGAGCATTAGAGTAGTCACTGCTATGACCTAACTAGTTCACGTCCATTCTCTGTGAACCGCAGAGTCCCAGAAGAAGGGGAAGAAAAAAGGATGAAATGTTGAAGACAGGAAGCTGGAAGTCAACGCTGACATTCTCATGCAGGCTGCATACCCATCTTTTGTGTGGGCCATGTGATCTGTATATAAATGCAGTTTGCTAAACATTTACCTCTCTGGTCTGAGTAATTCTAAGTGCCCAGGCATACCAACCTGACACTGTACAGAGCACTATGCTATTCCTTTATATTTGTTTGCATTTCCCATTGGATTCTCCCCATACCCAATGGAATATGTACTACTGAATGGGTTTTCTCTTGTTTCCACAGCAAATGATGATGACCTATACAATGGAAAGCAAGTGGGATTTATTAAGTTCTGTAAGTCAGAAATCCAGAGTGAAAATCAGTCTAAGATTAAGATAAATTTTTTTTTGACAAATGACGCAATAACAACGAAATCTCTACATGTAAAAAAAAGAGTCATTTAAACTTATAGCGTCACAATCTTTACCTCAAAATGAGTCATGGGATCAAATACAAAATAGGAAATTATTAGAAGCCAAAATAAGAGAAAGACTAGATGACAATTTAGTTACAACAGTGGAGTCAAAAGTCCTGAGAAAAAATTGAGAAAATGGACTTCACAAAAATTAGAAACTTCTGCTCCATAAGAGTCAGTTCATCAAAAGAATGAAATATAAGCTATGGACTCATAAAATATCTTTGCAGAAGGCATATCTAAAATGCACAAGGAATTCTCAAACCTTAGCAATGACAAAACAATCCAACAAAAAAAATGAGCAGAAGACCTGAACAGACAGCTAACCCAAAACGTTACACAGATGATAAATATGCATGGAAAAAGATTCTTCACTTCCTACATCATTAAGAAATTGCAAAATAACAGAAAGGGTCAGGAAGATTGTTCTGTATGATAGAGGGGTGGGGTGGGGGATCAACTGATATATTGCAAAGAAACATGAGCACACAGCCAGAGAGCAGTCCCAATCCACCAAACACTGACCACAGGAACTGCTGGGGAACACACAGAACCCCAGAAGCTCTTATTCATTGTCAGTGGGAATGCAAAATGGTATCTTCATTTTGGAAGACACTTTGGCAGTTTCTAACAAGACTAAATATACTCTTATCATATGATCCAGCAATCACATTCCTTGGTATTTTCCCAAATAACTTGAGACTTTATAGCTGAGCATGATGTTTATAGCAGCTTTATTCATAATTGCTGGGATTTAGAAGCACCCTAGATGACCTTCAGTAGGTGAGTGGTATATAAACTGACAATGTTCCATGGAATATTATTCAGTGCTAAAAAGAAATGAGCTATCAAGCCATGAAAAGACATGGGAGGAATTTAGATGCATATTACTAAGTAAAAGAACCCCATCTGAGAATATTGCATACTGCAAGAATCTAACTCTGAGGTTCTGGAAAAGGCACAACTATGGCAATAGTGAAAAGATAGTAGCTGCTCAGGCAAAGGACCTTCATGGCAATGTTAACTAGGATAGCAGTTATCTGCAACTAAATATTACACGTACCCAAGAGAGAGTCCTCTACAAACACTGGACTTGAACTTAGAGAACTAGTAAGTCAGTGTACCAGCCAACCTACACCCAAGTCCAAGGAGGTAGAAAGGGATGCTCAAGGCAGACAAAAGAAGCAGAACTGTGAGTCCTTTCTAATTCATAGAGTGAATATAGAGGAATGTTTTAGATAAAAAATATATCAAAGGTTTGTGCTTCATACCTGACAGAATGGTATCATCATTGGTAGATACAGAAATTGCTGAGGCTCAAATGTTTGGGTGTGGAGGAAACTGTAATCTCATTTGGGAGAGTGGAATTTAAATCATCAGATAGGCTGGGTGGTGGTGGTGCACGCCTTTAATCCCAGCCCTTGGGAGGCAGAGGCAGGTGGATTTCTGAATTTGAGGACAACCTGGTCTACAGAGTGAGTTCCAGGACAGCCAGGGCTACACAGAGAAACCCTGTCTCAAAAAAAAAAAAAAAACTAACTAACTAACTAAACAAACAAACAAACAAATCATCAGATAGACCACTAAATAATCATTATAGCTTATGGACTGGAATTTGAAGAATACTTAGGTCTGGTCATAAAGAACCTCTGACAAGTATTTATTCAGGTAAGTAACAATGCTTTGTCATAATTAGTTTAGATTGACCACATTCTTATTTTTCATATCTCATTTAATCCTTCTTTAACTCAATGAAGTGCTCTTATCTGAAGAAGTAAATCACCAAGGAAACATGGAACCATGTCTGTTTGATCTTCTAGTTCATACTTGAGAACATGTATGGTGATAGTCATGGTGCATATATGACCATCACGGTGGAGCTTCTCAGCTGTGGTTTCCAAATCTACCTGAGGGTAGAAAGAACAGTAGCTCATGCTGCCTCTGCCTACAGAGAAGGGGGATGGGGGAGGGTAGCTGATTGATAGATAATTCAAATATTATATTGAGCACATATATCTTTTACCTTTAAAAAAATCCATCCTATTATAGTTTGTGGGGAGCCGAAGGCGCCAACATCCGGCCGGCGCCAACATCCGGCCGGCGCCAATATCCGGCCGGCACCGTGAATTAAACAAGTCAGTGCGCAGGTTCTGGGTAGTTTTCCATCCCTTGGTCTCTGCCTCTCCCGTTGCATCATATGGCCTGATGAGCTGCAGCCAATCAGGGGATGACACGTCCGAGGCGGGTGTTGCAGCCTATATAAGGGATGGGCTTCTGGGTGTTTGGGTTCTCCGCTCTGTAGGCTTATGCTCTCCCTCTCAAGAGCATTAAAGCTTTGCTGCAGAAGGATCCTGAGTGTGCCGCGTCGTTCTTGCTGGCGAGACGGTAGCGTGGAACAATAGTGTGAATAAAAACCAAAGAATTCTCCCCATATGTCTGTTGTCTGTGCAATCTAAGCTAAGGAACTGTGACCTACCATCTTGGTTTTCACTTTCAGCAGAGTCTCCTATACTTTAAAGGCTACAGATGGATAATCTAGGCAGACCATCGTAGGGCCCACAGAGACATTGAGGACTAGTCGAAGATGCCTAGGAAGAATGACTGGACTGTTAAAATTCTGGAGCTGAGAGAAATTCAATGGACTTAATCAAGGGGAAGAGTCAGAGAAGTGAGAAGCCATTGCAGGCCAACACAGCAAAGGGCAGGGGGCATGGGAACTCAGCTTTGTTATACAAGAAAGTCTAGAAGGTTGGGGGGGGGAGAGGAATCAAAAGGAAAAATCCCTCTATATTTAGGAAGAAATAATAATAATAACATGTAAAAGTAGTGCTCACATGAGTTGAGAGTCAGATTTCAAGTAAGTACAGAGCAAGTACTCTTCAGACACTGAGGGGGCATTAGGGGAGGATGAGGGGCTTGTGACAAATATAGAAGGTGGAAGGTACTATATTCAATCAAGATCAGAAATCCTGGGTCCAGTAAGTGTTTGCTGTGCCAACAATTCCAAACAAATATGCATGACTGAACCACAAAGGTTTAGCACCTGATAAAGAGTCACATGGGAACTGAAACCTTCAGACTTTTGGGAAGTCTAACCAGGAACTTGTAACGACAGGCCAATGCTGTCTGGTGAGGGTCTGTCCTTTTTCTGATCTGGTGTTCATAAGATTCCTGAGTGCATTTCAGAGAAATGGCCTGGTGGCTGATTTCTGGCCATGGGCTCATCATTGGTCAAGGAATGACAATGGTTTTTCATTATAGCTTATCTTTAAAAGAAATGTTACTCAAGTATATTCTGGAGCACGAGTTGCAAATGGCAAAAAAAAAAAAAAAAAAAAAAAAAAAAAAAAAAAAAGCCACAAGCAATGACAATGACATCAAGCATAAAAGAAAACATAGAATCAAAATACCAAGGAAAGACAAACCCAACGATCACTGAGTACCCTGAGTAGAAATGCTTGTGTGTCACAGTGCAGATATTTGCAGTGCTGGCTGAAGTCTATTCTGGCCTGGACTCTTCCCTTGCAATGCTCACTGAAGTCCATGCATGCTGGCCTGGTCTCTGCTCTTTGTTGTTTTGTTGAAACTGTCCCTTAACCAGACACCCTATTCTGCTGCAGGATGATGTATAGGTAGGAGTAGGACTGGTCATTGTCACAAAATTCAAAGCAAACTTGACATATACATGAGCAACACCAATGGCAAAACATACAAGACTTCAGAGACAGTATTACAGAATCAAACACAGTAGAGAGCAGCCTTATATATGACACAAGCCAGCTTGTCCAGGAGATAGAGGTCAAGTGTCAGTGGTTTCCTCTTCAGACCACCGTTAAGGCTAAATGAAGCTTAGTCAGGCAGAGTGGCACACAGCTTCAATCTGTGTACTTGAGAAGTGGAGCAAATAGGCAGCCTGGCCAATAGATTAAGTTCCAGCACAGTCAGAGCTACATAGTGAGACTCTGCCTCAAATGAACCATAACAAAGCAAAACACCAAACAAACAAACAAACGAACAAACAAAACATGACCAAAAAAAAAAAAACCAAACAAAACAGACAAACAAAGTTAAATAAAATTTTAAAAAATGTTGTTCCCAGAGCTACTACAACCTAACATTGAAAAGAACTCTGGTGAGCTGGGTTCTGAGGGACTAATGAAATGTGTTTCCTCAGGAGTAAACTGAGGAGGGCTGCTCTTAAGCCTTAAGAGCCTTTTCAGCTCTGACTTGCTATGGCTCAGAGCAATGTGCTCTAATGTTATCAAGGCCTATGTGGAGAATAGTAAGCATGAAGGCTTGATTGGAGTAGAGATTCATTTGGAAGAATATTAATAGCCCCAGGAGGGTCAGCTGATGGATGTCTGGCTGAGATTTGGGGATTCATACTCCTCTGGGAGGGTTAAGACAACATGTCACCACTGATGTGTTGTTGTGGTATGTCCCCGTCATGTAAATGAACAAACACAGGCATTAAAACAATAGTGTCCAGTTCCCATGGGCTTTGATTTAAAAAATGCAGATTATTTTCCTTCAGGTTTATAGATTTTTTTCTGTTGGGGTCTAAAAATCTGAGATTTCTTCCTTGTCTCACTCACCCAGCCACTCCCTGCACTGGCATTCCCCTACACTGGGGCACCAAGCCTTCACAGGACCAAAGGCCTCTCCTCCCATTGATGCCCGTGACAAGGCCATATTGTGCTACACATGTGGCTAGAGCCATGGGTTTCCTCCATGTGTACTCTTTGGCCTGCTGTTCGTAGTAAGCGACTGTGGTGTACTGTATATTGAATTCTGGTAGGTTTGAGATGGATTTTTAACTATACAAAGAAACATTTGTTATTTACAAAATATCATTGTCTTCATCAGTGTTATATTGCTGTGAAGAGAAACCATTATGACAGCAACTCCTATAAAATAAATATTTAATTAGTGTTTGAAAAAAAAAAGATAGACCTATGTTGGCTAAGGCCATGCCTTTTTGTAAAGCTTCTCCACTCTGGTTGAACTGTGATTGTTTTGGAAATGAAAGTAATTTGGGTTCAAGCTTGGTTTTCAGATTCTTGCCTTCCTAGTTCTTCCCCAACCATGGCTGGCCATAAAAATCTTCATCATGATCTCCTAACATTAACTCACTGGCCACTCCAAAGTTAACCCTGGTAACTGAGAGCCAAAGAAGAATCCTTAAATCCATTCCCACTCCATTCTTATGAACCTTATAAAAGGGACTCCTCAACTCTGCCATGTAGGCCTTAGAGCTTCCCTATGCGGCAGCCTACTTATCTGTCGGTGGTGTTAATATCTCTTCCAATAAATGTATTTAAAGGGATAATACATTTCAGTGTCCTCCTTAGGCCCCAAGCCCAAAACCTTTCAAGAAGCTATCATCTTTAATCCTGATTCTTATAGAATCTAAGAAAACTTCCAACAGATGCACAAAGACTCTGAGGCCAGGTCTGGAACTGTAAAGAAGGAACACACCGCTGAATAGCCATCCCGAACCATCAAATAAACCCGCTCTTGGATATTCTATGAGGTTTGCTGGGGGTTTTTATTCACAAAGGGAAACACTACTTGTTGTAAGTACAGGGACTAGATTAGATTATAAAACAGAGAGTTCTCTTCATTCTTTTCACCCTTTTATATTATCTTTCCATACTCTTGTTTTCCTATGCTTTTCATTCAGATTGATAAACTATGAGATAAGGGAGTGGGTTCAATTCTCCTTCACTTAGGCTTAATTGCATTGTAGCACCTCTGTATATCACACACCAGCTTGTGTCTGCTCCCCTGCCTGGTCTCCTCCATTGGCCAACAGTTTAGCATCTTCTCGAATCCTTGGGTAGCTATGACTTTTTCTAGGTTCCCAGCATTCCCTCTCAGCGCTGTTAGTATTGTTTGAGGTAATTAGATCGCTTTATCTTCCCTTTGTGCTCTCTCCATCCTGTTGTAATTAGACCCCTGTTTATATGATATTTTTATCAGTGGTGTGGGAATATTAACTATGTCTATAACTGCTGGATAGGCCATCTCCAATTCAAGAGGGCAATAGAATCTATAAGTTAGAGCTGGGGCACACCTAGCGTGGACAGAATGGAGAGGTTCTGTTTCATAGAAGTTATCCTCCCTACTCCTAGCATTCTATAGTGGACAACAGGCACCTGATCTCACTAGGGGAGTACTCTCTAGTCACCATTTTTGTCAAACATATTGTTCCTTTTAAAACTAAAAATCCACTTTATCTGTCTTCTACCCCCCAGTCGATGATCTACTCATTATACACTAATTTTTACTGTTCTGATTCATGTATATATTTTACATTTTTACAAAAGGTAAAGACATCTTCCCATCAATTATTCTTCTCGAAGACTGAAACATCTAAGCAGAAATATACCGCATCTTTCCTCTAACTTCCAAAGCTCTCCAAACATCAGCCATATCTTGCATTGCTTTCTTCCTAAGTTGTTCATGTTTGCCTCATGTTCTAAGCTTTCTTTCTCTGACTTTCCCTCCTGTCCCTTCCAATTTCCAATGTCTCTTTCCAATATATACCAGACCTTTCCGCCCTTTACTCCCCTCCTTTAAGTTCTCCCTTGACTTTGCCTTGCCCTTAAAATAAAACACACATTTCTTAGCAGACTTTCTTTAAGATGATGATCAGTCTCCATATCCCTTTATAATATCATCCTATGCCCTCTCTGTTTTTTACAGCACAGGCATTCTTTCTCTGCCTAAAGCAAGATGCCTCCAGACACTTGAGGGACTAAAGCTTCCTGTTCCTCCTCAGATGCCTGTCCAAGACACCTGTATCTGATTTTACATTGTCTTATTCTTTTACTCATGGCACTCTTAGGAAGTCATCCATGCATTGATTCTTTGACTCCGTCTCTATGGTGGACAGGTTTTTAATCTCTCTAGTTTGTCTGTCACGGGGATACAACAAAGATAAAGCATAGATTTGCCATCTGAGAGTTTCTAGTTCAGAAGAGAAGCTGAAGTGCTAAGTAGGCAATTAGGATACGAAGTGATCATCTCGAGGCAGATTTGTAGAGTTACTAAAATTATAGAATATAGACTCTGCACCAAGTATACCTGGACTGAGTATGTAAAACCTGAGAAGTAGTAATCACTCAAAAAGGGGAGGAAGCCAGGCATGACAGCAAGTGCCTATAATTCTTGCACTTCGTGGAAAGTACAGGTAGGAGGATCAAAGGTTCAAAGCCAGCCTGGACTACATGTGAGGTGGCCTTATTAAAAGATGCAAAAGGTGTTAAAGCTTATCATGTCTGCCTTAACTCTTGGTTCTGGGCATCCTTCCAGCTTCATTTCAACCCCACACCATTTTTTTCTGGATACTAGAATAGCTTTGACTTTAATCTCACAACTTCCCCTAATCCATTCAAGGTTATCTGTACATGGGTCCATTTGCTAAGACCCTTGGGTGGTTTGGTAATAGCGGAACAGGGACTTTAAGGAGTAAAAATGTCTCCATGAAATTGTAAACAAAGGTAGCCTGAGATTCTGATAGCAGAGGAAGAACCCAGAGGTTAATGTTCAGTTCATGAATGTGGTGGTCAGGCCTTGAGGATCTGGTTTGCATAATCTCTACAGAGTCTTTAATTCTCACCCTCCCTTCTGTACCAGAATACACCAAACTTCCTGCACTCTCCTAACTACCATTTCTTTCCAGCATTTGTTTTTCCATATAGTCTCATCTTTATTGATACCACTTCCCTACATTATACTCCACCAGAATTAATACGCATGCTAATACCTTAAGACCCATGATTGAGTTCCTACTGGTAAAACTGTTCCCAGTGGCCATGGGGAGCACATATACTATTTGTCTTGCTCTTATGACCTATATCTGGCTCACTGAGTTGCTTCAGTGTAGACTTCCTTGTCCTTTAAATCTTTAGTGGAATTGCTAGCACACATAATTTCCTTTATTATCTAATAATTGACTTGTTAATACCATATAGCTAACAACTCTAGTATTTTATCAGCTTGTCATCTGCTTCTTGCCACAGTAAAAGAGCACAGTTAGTAAACTTCCATCAGAACAACTAGAAGGTTTGACAGATTATATGAAATAACTATTTTCAGATTTCAGAAGGCAGGCAGGACAGATCTGAAATCCTTGCAAAGAGGATCTGAGACAAACACACACACACACACACACACACACACACACACATTCACTCACACACACATTCACACACAGAGAGAGAAAGACAGAGATAGAGAGAGACAGAGAGACAAGAGAGACAGAGAGACAGAAACAGAGAGAGACAGAAACAGAGACAGAGACAGAGAGAGAAGGTGTGAAGAGGAGCATTATAGTCTTCCCTGGATTTTCCCTGGAGTCAAAGTCAAAGCCATGTATATAAGGAAGCTCACCCCTGAGATAACCCCTGAGCCCTCTGATTTCAGAAGATGTAGTTAAACTTAATGGCTGCTGAGACAGAAGGACTTTTGACACACATCCAGAAATGTCAATTGAAACAGACTAAGAGATTATAGAAACAGCAGACAACAGGGGAAAACTGTGGTACCATATTAACTACATATAAATACATTGTAGAGAGAAAGAAAAAAATGTGAGACACAAATAAATATAGTTCCATAACTAGCTAATAGAAGTATGTATAGAATTATTATGAGAGCAGCAGGACAATGGAAACCACACAAAAGTATCTCAAAATCTATATGGGGTTCCCTTTTAGGACAAATACATATAATGTTGAATAAATATAACAAATAGAAAGTGGTAAGTTGAACAGATTCCAAAGTCCACAAAAGACAATGAAATGACCTTTCTCATAAGAGCAATAGGTGAGGATTTTGTAGTTATGATTTGAGAGCAATGTGTCCTATGAGGAAGGCTAAGGTATTACTATAGTAATGCTTGTTCTAACACTTTAGACATGTTCCATACATGTTTTAATCAGAGATCCTCTAGAGAAAGAACAGCATATAGATAAATACAGAAGAGAACATGTATTCTGGGGGTTGAGTCACACTGATGGTGGAGGTTAGGAGCGCCTTAGTCTGTAGTCTGCCAGCTTGAGAACATGTGATGCCAACAGTAAGCTTTAGTGTGACCAAGACCTGAGAACTTTGGAGGGCCCTGGAGTTCAAAAGAAGCTAAGGCAATTGATGGATCCTGAGATTGGAAGTGTGAAGATCAAGAGATATGATACAACTCCCCAGGACAAAGTAGATTTGCCCTGTTCACATGTTTGGATATTTCTTGGACACTGTGGGTTGGATGATACCCACGCTGGTGAAGGCAGAGATTAACTTACTCAGTCTTCTGTTTCACATGCTAATCTGCATCTGTCCTCCAAAAAAGAAAAAAAAACCCTCATGGTCATATTTATAAGTGACATTTCACTAGTAATCTTGATAACTCTTGAACAGTCAAATAAACAAGTAAAACCAACCATCGCAGAAAGTAACTTGAATATCAACCCCCTCTGCCCCCATCCCTAACACTTTGTAAAAGAAAAGCACAAGATGATTGGCCAGTCTACAAGCAGGAGAATGTGTTCATGAGAAATGTGAGCCAATAGAAACAGATGAAGAAGACGGCAGAGATTGTAGGTAGGATATCGAGATAACACATGTAGTGTATAAATCACTTGCAGGAAAACAGACTAGAATGAGAGGGGAGGGGAAAAGACACCATGGTTTTGCTAAGGATGAAAACGATGTATACTGCATGAACGATTTACTAAACAGTCAATTGAAAACCATCCACAGACACTGTCCATGAACTAAAATGTCCATGATGTCTTATGAGGAGATCGGATGAAGGTGGAGGGCTTGCTTAGCATGCAGGAGGCCTAGGGTGTGATCTGCAGCATTATACTCAGGCAGAGAACAGGCATGCAATCAAAGACCCCAAA
This sequence comes from Apodemus agrarius, assembly GCA_964023405.1. Taxonomy (NCBI): domain Eukaryota; kingdom Metazoa; phylum Chordata; class Mammalia; order Rodentia; family Muridae; genus Apodemus; species Apodemus agrarius. The sequence continues at coordinate 16,832,474 of OZ030007.1, forward strand.
AGGAACAAGAATTCAAAACAATATGTGTGTGTGGCAAACATACAGGCTGTCTTACATTTTAAATTCTTTAATATATAATCAATGAATGCAAAGGCAGTATGCAGTTTACATTATGACAGTATAAACTGTTTACTTTATGCCTGAAGACGAGGATGACCATTTCTACTCTGTGGGCATGAGACTTTATAATACAACACAGGGGCCAAATGTTCTTTTCTTTGTTAGAGATAACTATGGCCATGTCAACTCCTATAAAAGATCCTATTTAATTGGGGCTGGCTTACAGTTCAGAGGTTTAGTCCATTATTGTCATGATGGGAGACATGGAGGCATGCAGGCAGGCATGGTCCTGGAGAGAGCTGAGTATTCTACATCTGGATTAGCAGGCAGCAAGAAGAAAGGACCCACTAGACCTGGCTTGAACTTCTTTCTGAAAGCTGAAAGTGTAACCCCTAGTGACACACTTCCTCCATGAAGGCCACACCTCCTAATAGCTCCTTCCCTATGGGCTAATGGGAGCCATTTTCATTTTCTTCCCTAGGTACTTCCTTACCTTCCATTCCAAAACAGGAGCAGACAGATGCAGTCACTCTGAATGGGGGAGCAACAGTAATAGGTAAAAATGCACTTACAACTTGCTTATGATGATACATGTCTATAATCTCAACACTCAGACTGATGAGGCTGCAGAATGCCATGCTCAAGGCTATCCCCAGCTGCACAGAGAGTACCAAGCAACCCAGGCTTATTATTTAACAAGAGACCAAGCCATCCAGTGAGAGCCTGCCTCGAAACAAAGTAAAACAAAAACAATGAACAAACATGCAGAAACCAAGTACCACCAACGGCAACAAATCAACATTTATAAACTATTAGCACAACCACTCAAAACTTAACGAAGAAGCATGTTGCTAATAAGTAAACAGCAAGGTAAAACGGATGCTAAATATAGTCCATTAATTCATAAGGAGTCAGGGAAAGAGTAATGAAGGAACAAAGATGGCAAGAATAGAAAAATAGCAAGTTGAAAAGTTAAAACTGACAATAGCGGTAATTGTGTGAAATGTAAATGGTCTGAAAATTCCAATTAGAAGAGACGAGTTCTGAGAACGGATAATGAAAAGACCAAATTTCACACTGTTAACAAGAAACTCATTTTAAATATAAAACACAAAGAGTGAAAAGGTTAAACGTACAAAGATGGAAAAGTTGTTCAGGACAAACAGCGCAAACACAACGCATTGCCAAACAACAGAAAGCAATTGGAGCTGCTAGCTTTAATGACTGTCAGATTAAACAGGGCAGAAGGAGACAGAGACCTGGAAGCGCCTGGTGCTGAAAGGATCACTGTACCAGTACTCCGAGCAACGCGAAAAATGTAGTGCTTTAGAGTGATGCTTCCAAGTAAACAAGGAAAACTGCAAATACACAGAAAGAGTGGGTATCCATGGAGAATATGTATAGGAAGTTGGGAAGAACACAGAAGATCTGAACAATATGACACAGTTTATGTTGTCTACCCACCAGATGAATTAAATTAGAAATGGATAACAAGTGAAAAATCTGGAAACTCTTCAGTCATTTGGAAATAAAGCAACATGCTTCTCCATGCTGAGAGAAGACAAAATACATATAAAAAATAGAAAATTTGAAATGAAGGAAGACCAGCAGTCTCAACAAACCTGGACCCCTGAGATCTCTCAGACACTGAGCCACCAGCTAGGCAGCCTATACTAGCTGGTCTGAGACCCCTGACATATACATAGTAGAGGGCTGGGCCTCAGTGAGAGAAGATGCGACTAACTCTCAAGAGACTTGAGGACTTAGGAGGTGGGAGGGCTGGTGGGGTGTTGGGTGTGGAGTCACCCTCTTAAAGATGGGGGAGGAGGAATGGGATGAGGGACTGTCAGAGGACAGAGCAGGAGGGGGATAATGACTGGACTGTAAAAAATGATTAAAGATAATAAAAAATATTAAAGTTATAGGATTTGGCTGAAGTTGTTGGAAACCCTGAAACTTTAATTCTTGTTTTGAAAATGATAAAATTCTAAACTTGGTTATCGAAGATCCCATATTAAAGAATATTTTTAAAGAAGCACAAGCCTGGTATGGTAGATATTCCTGGTACTGGGGAGGTTGAAGCAGGGGAATTGCTGCCAGTTTTGGTTACAGTGTAAGATACCCCCTCCCTGTACTCAAAAAAGTACAGATTCAATCCAAAATTAGCAGAAGGACTGAATTAAAAGAAAGGAAGTTAATTGAATAGGAAAAGAATAACACGTGTCAATGCAATCACACCTTGCTTCTTGGAAAGAAATCAACAAAATTGATAAATTTCCAGATAAATTAATCAAGACAGAGGAAAGAAGAGCAGCTAGCAACAAAGACAATGAGGCAAGAGCGTCACCAGAGACCACAGAGCGATCAAAATGCCAACAAGAGGATATTGTAAAGATTTTGTGCCACTAAACATGACAACTTGGTCTAAATGGACAAAGCCTATGAAAGACACAAATTACTACAGCTAACTAAATGCATCTGATATGATCAGCTTCCGTAGCAATAGCATCTGTAAGACTGTTTTGATAGAATCAAAAAATGGCTGTCAATCAAAACAAAACAAAAAAAAACCCTTTAAGTTCTGACTTCTCTATTTCATTAATATCGAGTACTACCTAAATTGCTTCTTTTCCTCATCTGATGATTTCACCCAATTTTTTATATAATTCTACCTCGGCAGGGGCCATTCTTTTATTGTTATCTTTCAAGTTTTCAATTTTTCACATCTGAAATGTGGGTCCTTCCTAGAACTCTGCCCGGGATTCTGTGTTGGCATTCCAAAGCTCTCTAAATAGCTTCCTTTATTATCAAGATTTCACGACTCTTCATAGGACGATGTATCTCATATTTGTGAGTAATGAGATAATCGATATCTACATCCAACTGTACAACAGGTGCCATGAACTCAGCACACACACATGTGAGAACAAGTGACAGCAAATGCCAGTGTGACAGAGCCGAGGTAGGATGAAAACTTAGAATTTTAATTGGACCTAAAGGAGAATGAAATTTTCAGGAAAATTCTCAATTACCAGATTCACTGATCTGTGGCATGGCAGGAAGAGAGCTAAGTTCCAAAGTTTGAGGTCTGGGATGCAGAAAACATCCAGTATTTGAAACATGATGTAAAAGGGGAAGCAAACCATGAGCTGAAGACTTCTGGAATTATACGCACATTTCCTTTCAATCTCTCTGTCTCCATCTCCATCTCCTCTCTCCCCCACGCCCCATCTCTCATTTTCCACTGTGTGTGTATAATGTGAACACACACACACACACACACACACACACACATTTTTGTTTGTATGTGCAGAGGCCAGAGGATATCTATTCTGTCTTTTTGTCTTAATTTTGACACAGAGTCTCTCGTTGAACCCAGAGCTCACCGGTTGAGCTGGGCTCACAGTTCAGCAAGCTGCAGAGAGCCTCCTATTTCCAAGCTCCCAGGGCTGGGTGGATCAGAACCCTTTGACTCAGATAAAAGTTTTGTCCTAGAACTTTGATACTCTAATTCTGCACTATGTCTGGAGAGCATCAGGTCAGAGTTCCAATACAAACTGGAAGTCTTCAAATATGGGCAGAGTGTAGGGAGGACCCAGCACTCCAGGTGCTGAAAATATTGAACATAAATCAAAGGAAGAAAGCCTGGAACTGAACAGAGCGTTTGAGGTCCGTGGAGTACAATGACTTCCAGAAGATGTTTGAATAATTAACCACTAGAAAAATGAGAAACTTTTTACTCTAAGAGTCTGACGTTAAAAAAATAAAAAAATAAGTAAATAAGGTGGTTCAAATATTGAATTTACTTGCTATTTGCCTTGTATAGGAACCTGCTAGGAAATGTTTGATACTGAGACTGAGAATTATGGCATGTGCCAAAAGAATTTTAAAACTGAGATTTAACTTGTGATCTAATTAAACAATAAGACCTGACAAAAGAGTCATTCTGTTCCTTTAATGTCTTCCCTGGGGCAGTTCAGCTCCCTGTGTCCAAACAGACTCAGGCCAAGGTCAAATGCCTGAGGCTGAGGTTGCTAAAACTCATGCCTCTACCACTCTACTATCCTCCCTCCCTCCCTCCCTCCCTCCCTCCCTCCCTCCCTCCCTCCCTCCCTCCCTCCCTTCCATCCTCCCTTTCCCTCTCTTTCCCCTTCCCTTCTTCCTTCTCTCCCTCTCTCATCTTTCCTCTCTCTTCTATTGTCTCTTGTCTCTCCTCTCTGGTCTCTCTCCTCCTTCCTGTAAAGTCATACATTAAAACAGGCCAGAGTGTCTGAATCAAGAGTCCCCAAAAACGGTATGAAAAAAAGCTTTTAACAATCATCTAAAAATACACGAGAGAAAATAGCATGCCACAGCCCACAGCTCTACCAAGCTGAGGCCTAACGTGAGGCAGAAGAGAAGAGAGCTTGAATGTGCATGGCCGCAAGGACAGGTGTGAAGGAGAAGGCGAAGGCATCAGAGAGACCCTCAAACCTCAGCTCCCACATGTGGAAACATCTGTTTGAGTTGTGGTCACACCTGCTGGCCCATTTAGAACGGAGTCTAGCTCAGTTTAGGAGAGGCTTATCACCTACTGCAGGGACCACTTCCTGAATGTAGTGGTGGCTCTGTCCATTTTTGTATGAAGAATTTTTTTTTCCGAGAGCCCCTGTATATGCTTTGTTGAAACATCAAGTAAAAGTTGATTTAGGGAATGGACATGTTCTCAGCAATGTTTGTGACATTTTTGCTTGTAGTGTCTGAGAGCTCTCTCTCTGTAGTGAGTTTTGGTCTTAACAAATTTTCATCATAAATGCATCCGGCCTGATGGTGTATTTTACACAGACCAAATTAAATAAGAAACAGATATTTGTTTGAAAAAATTATTCTTAAGTGAAGTCTCCACACTGTCACCTATGTCCAATCATCTCCAGAGAGAGCAGTGAGGGTCAGAGACCTGTCCTTGTCCCTGAAGACAGCAAACTGGCCTCCCTTCTTGATCCTGTGCTGGAGACCAACATCTTCAGCCTCAGCAGCCTGCCTGCCCCCTCCCCCAGTCTTGTCAGTTAGCAGAATGCATCCTCAAACGTCTGTCATCATCATACTTGCGTCTCAGAGCGTCTGAGAGGCGCTTGTTTAGGCAGGTGAGACCAACTCATCCATTTGATCTTCCTCAAAAGGATTTCTTCACCTTCACATCTCTCAGACTCGGTCCTTTCCTTATAACTTTTAACGTAGCCAACATTATCCTCCCTGCCTGCTTCCTCGGGGATTTCTACATGGTTTACTGTAATTACTCCTGATGCCAGACCTTGTGTGTTATGAACAACTTTAAAAAAACCAATCGGGAAAGGAACAGCCGAGGAACCTCTCTACCCCGCCTTGCCGCTTTCTTTCTTTTTTTTAAAGACATAGTATCAAGGAGACAAGATAGCATTTTGTTCTCATAATGTGATGGACAAATCATACGGCTGGTCTATTAGGATGATGGATGGGATACATTTTAATAGGAAACATCAACGACAGACAATTTCTCCTAGGCTGTCATTGAAGCTGAATAGTCTCTGTATGCTCTAAATTTCATACCCAGAGTCTCTTAAGTTTCAAACTTCTCTTGCTATGAAAATATTGATTGGTTTTTAATTCTGCTGCTCACATGAACCATTAGAATTTTAGTTCCGAGCCCTTGTTACAGAGGGAAGTACCTGAAAATGAACTTTCCTCCCTCCAGCAGAACTAGGGTCTCGCTGCTAACGTCCACTCACTGCATTCTCTTGACTGTAACTTTGATAGTCCCTACAGCCTGCTTGTATTCCACAGAGACAGATTAACCTAATGGAATTCTTTCTGCCCTGCTCTATTTTATTATAGACTGCATATGTCTCTTCAAATGGAATTTTGCTCAAAGGACATTTCTTGGGGATCTACTATAGGCCAGGATTTGTATCTCTTGGCCTTGAAAAGCTTCATTTCTGTCCTTAAACTGTTCCTTGCTCACTGTCGGTCAAACTTAAATAAAAATGCAATATTTGTAAAAAGACATGGTGAATGCTTTGCTAGTTATACATATAAAATTACTATGGAAGTAAAAAAATGGCAGATAGGATATTGCATACTTTATTTTAAAAGAGGAGAATATTAAAAAAAAGAGGAGAATATTATTTATTTTTATGTTGTACATTAATGTTTTTCATACATGTATCGGCATAGCATAAGTATGCAGTGGCCAAGGAAGCCAGAAGAAAACAGTGAATCCCTAGAGCTAGAGTTTCAGTGTTTGTGAGGCACCTTGTTGGTGCTGGGAAATGAACTGAGGCCTTTTGCAAGGGCAGCTAGTGCGCTTAACAACTGTTGAAACGCTTCTCCATCCACAATGCTCACGTGGAAGAGTCTTTAAAAAAAAAAGTGTACGAGCGTTTTGCCTGAATGTTTGTATGTACATCACATGCATGTCTGATGTCTAAGGAGGCCAGAAGAGGATGTTTGATCACTTATAACGAATTGGTGGGTGTAAGCCACCATGTGGATGTTGGAGAAAAATCTAGGTCCTCTACAGTAATGTAGAAAAGCATTCTCAAACTAATCCAGTGTGAGACCATTAGGCCTCTGGGTGAGATCATGAAGCCTGTGGCTTCCCAGGATGGGCTGTACCCTTACCCACTGAGCTCTTTCTCCAGCCCCCACTTTATACGTCTTTCTTTCCTTCAGTATAGGTCATAAGTAATGAACCACAATACGTGAGAGAGCCCACTCTGGAGTGTGATTTGACTCATTCTGCCAAACAGCCTCAGCTGGTAAAGGCAATACCCGACTCCCATTAGCTTTTGATATCATTTTATACTTCTAATCACAGTAGAACAGTCATAGCATTGTGTAGCCTGAAAGTAAAACACTGGTTCAAATGAGCCGTGTTTAAAGACCCAACTCTTCTCAGTCATATGACATTTTAAAATTTCGTAACCACCACGAACATTGGTACCCTCCCCCCCCCAGATGGTTGGATGCTGCTGCGGGACTTAAATGAAAACTTTAGTCCCAGGTACCACTGCGGCCAGTCACACTGATATCAGCTGACATTCATTCTCTCGCTGTGGCCAGTGCTTTTCAAATTATTCAGTAAAGCCCACAACATCCTTCTGAAGTCCTTGCCACCCATGCTTCTATTGTAAAGAAGTGAAGGTATCCACGGAGACAGCCCATTCTGCGAAGCCACACAAGCCTCAGGGTTTCACCCAGAGGCCTCACACAGAATGAGTTCAAGGGCAGCACAAACTTCTGCTTTCCTATATTATTGTTATGATTATCGATTATCTAGATTCATTTTGCTAAAACCCTTAAGAAACTTGGAGAAGCACAGTCAGTAAAACTGGAGAGTAAATATCTCAGTGCATTTGCACTGCTGTAACAGAATAGGAGACTGGCCTCTAGGAAGGCGCCTTATTAATTATTTTGGAGCAAGCACAAGAACCTGAGTTTAGATGTCCGGCACCCACATAAGAACATGGCAAGTCTGTGAGTCCATCCCTAGGCAGGCTTAGAGTTCTTTGACTAGACAGCCTCATCTAATTGTTGAGCTCTTTTAGCTCCAGCTTCAATCAGAGACCTTGTCTCATAAAATAATAATGTGGAAAGAGTGACAGAGGAAGAACCTAACATTGACATATGGCTCCTACCCCCACATGCATGTACACATACACTTACATACAACACACACACACACACACACACACACACACACACACACACCCCAAACCACTGAAATTAAAATAAAAATAAACAAATAACCCAATAATGGATGACTTATAAAGAATGGAAATCTGCTTCCATTGTTCTGGGGACTTGAAGTACATGCCAAGACACTAACAGACATCCTTGTCCAGCACAGACTCTTTTCTGCTTCCCAGATGGCTTCTTGTTACGGTGTCCTTTCAAGGAGAGGACTGTTGTGTCTTGACATGGCATAAACAGAGGAGAAAGCAAGCAAGGAGCCTGAAGCTAAGCACACACTGATCCCTTTTGGCCCAAGTACCTTCACGTCTTGTTAACCTTCTGCAGTGGCCATTAATTTTCAATATCTGGAACTGGGAGGTGACACATTCAAACAAGAGAAGTAAAATTTCTGAGCACATTCAGAGGTTTTCCAGTTTCGTGAAGGCTGATGGAGACACCTATGATGTTCTGTGACTTCATACGAAGACATAAAACTTACCTTCACTCCCGTTGGAGAACTAATGGCACACGGAAGACTGATTCTACCAAACATAGCTTGGCGGACCAATGCGTGTATTGAGGTTATGTACAGACACACGAATGGGGAGACACTTGCAGGAGCAGGGTTGACTCAGCTTCACTCCTACAAAGCCCACACCAGCGTGGTGACATCTCATGAAAGCTGAGTGGCTGGAGGTCCCGGCCCAACCTGTAGGCATCTCTACAAGTCTCCTCTCCTCTACTAATTACTTCTGCAATCATGGAAAGGAGTCCTTCCAGTTTCAAGGGCTCCCTGAGTCTTGCACATTTCCGAAAGTGAAATGTACAAGGTTCCTGAGTTCTCAGAGCCTCACTCTTCCCAGTCTGTTCCTCTTCACACTTTACAGTAAAACTAGTATTTTAATCAGGTTTCTGGCATGGGCTGGACTCACCGTTTTCTAATTGGTAATGAGTATATTTAGAATGCTTTGCTCTTGTTATAGGAGATGTCGTTATTGTGCTATTGATCAGCAAGTAAGTGACAACAGGATGCCAGTCTGCATCTGGCTAACTTCATACTGTGTTTAATAAGGGAAGGACACATTCCACACTGCGGTCAAAAGAAGGCTGAGAAAAAGGAAGTCCACCCTGGGCCTAGAGACACAGGTCAGTGGAGCAGAAGCTATATTGCTTTCACAGGGGACCTGAGTTTGGTTCCAAGCACTTATGCAGACCACTCACAGCCTCTTGTAATTCTAGATCCAGGGAATCCAGAACCTCTGGCATCCACAGGCATCTACACTCATGTGCACAGACACACAGGCACATAATGAAATACCAAATATGTCTCTTTTTTAAAAGAAAGAAATGCCACTTTCAATGGGGAACATGTCATGATCTATCCATTTTGTATGCCCTTCATAATCCTTGTCTGCCTCGTTATCCTTGTCCAGAGTGATGTAAGTCTCATTAGAGAGATAGTTCCCTCACCTTCCTTCTTCCTTTTTGGTCCCCGTTCTGATAAGACTGATTTAGGTAATGATGGGGCATGTGGAAATGGGAGAATACTTTCCTCATGCCATGTAGGAAGCAAAAGAGAAAGGATTGGACTCTAGATATACCTTTCAAGAGCACACTCCCAATAATCTAGTCTCTGTCTTGTAGGCAGCAACTAGAAAGAGTGTCACCATCTCCCAGAAGCACCACAGGCTAGAAACCATGGGTTTAACCAGTGAGTCTTTGGGGACAATTCATATCCCAAATATAAGCAGTTTATTCATTAAGTTCTTTACAGTTCTCACAAATGGTTCTGCAAGGGTAGACAATCTTCTTTTCATTACTTCATACGGAGATTCTACACCTCCAAAATATTCATGAATTAGTTCAAGAACTTCTACCTTGTCAGTGGTAGAAACCACATTAGATTTCCCCTAAAAAGACTGGGAGTTACATCTGGAAGGGAAGGAGCACAGATGAAATGAGAACAAAATACAACAGGTTCGCAGATGCGCTACAGATCTCTAGCCCCTTAGGAACTGTGGACAATAGCCTCCATTGCTTGGTTTGGAGAACATACCCACCAAGAGCAATACCAGGTCCTCTTGGGACATCCCTTCATTGTGCCTGGATTACAGGAAAGCACTTCTGTTATATCAGCCATAACCAATATTCAAATGCATCAAACATCATCTCACTGACTCTCCTACTGCTGCCTACAGATGAGAGTTATTAATATCACCTTGCTTTTGGTACAAATATCATCATGCTCTTCAATTTGAGACAACGTATCTACTTGTCAAATAGATCTCAGTAAACGGAATTGTGGTATTTCATGTATGAATGTGCAATAGAAAGAAATGTGTTTTTATGTTTGCTTTAGGTCACTTTAGAGGCAGGTTCAGGGTGCCATCATGCATAATTATTTTTAAATATGCTTTTTCATATTTACAAGGTGAGTTTGGGAAAAGATTGGGAATATATCCAGTATATCTAGAAGAAATTTTAAGTTTGAAGGTACCCTGAGCTACCTATTATATATTTATATAATTAAATTGTCTAAATTCCTACACAAGAAAGGGCACCTACAGATACTGTTGACATATCTTCTTTAAGTCTCTATTCAATGTCACCAATATCTTAAACTCTAGAATTCCAGTGCGGATGTCAAGGGGTCTTTCAGCTAAGATGGAGTAGAAGTCAATTCTAGAATTATTATTTTGAACAGGGTATCTACAGCTAGAATAAAGTCAGAGCAATGCAGCCCAGCAATGTAAAGTCAGTTAATGGACTTTATTTAGACAACATCAGATAAGGACATTAGTAATAACTGTTATCGTGATAGATAACCTTAAATTCAAGAAAACATTTCCCCCAAACACAAGTTGTTGTGAATTCCTTCCCCTTTTATCTTACAGTCAGCAGAAGATTGCAACCTCCCATTATGAAATGGCATCATAAAATGCAGAGCACAGCCACCCTGACGGAAACCACCTTTCTCCTCTGCTGATACACACAGGCTAACAGTAAATGCTTTTTGAGCTCCTGGCGTGCGGATAAATTCCCTCAGACGTCCCCAATTGGACTGAGAGATTGAGAGACACAAGGGAGAGAATAGCTGAGGCCAGGAGAATTTAACATGGCAATTAGCAACCCTTTGGCTTCCCTAGACCCCACAGCCTAAGACTGGGGTGCAAGAAACCGAAAATCTCTCCAGCAGCGTCCATGATAAATTGGTTGGGTCCCTGGGGTTATTGGACACAGTTATTATCCAATGGCAGCCCTGGACGGTGTGAAAGTCTATGTAGTGAGGTCAGAAAATGAAACAGGGCTTTAAATTCCCAAGGAGAGCTCCTTTGCTTACGTCTCAATTGGTATGCCCTTTCCCCCTATTCAAGAAGGCGCCGGATCACATCACAGCATCTGTATTACCTTCTCTATCTGAACAAATAACTCCTCAAACATCACTTATACGAAGCAATTGTAACCATTACCACTGGTGACTCTGTCCTTGAAAAGTTAGAAAAGTAAGAGATAAAAGTGAAAATAAAAATATTTAAAGACTTTTAGTCTCTCTCTCTCTCTCTCTCTCTCTCTCTCTCTCTCTCTCTGCAAAAGCAAGAGGCTTGGGGGCAAAGAGGAATCTTAATTCTCTTTGCATATTAGCACTGAAAGATGCTTTTAGGCATTATTTTAAACATCACATATAATTCATAACAACATAACACTGCATTGAAATTAACTTTTTACATTTATGCATTTCTTAGGGTCATAGGAGTCTGGGGAAAATAACATTGCCTATTTACAACTTTGCTGGAAAGATTAAATGAATTAATACAGAGAAAATGCTAGGAGGCCTGGCATTTAGGAAATTTCTCAATTGTTAGTAGCTAGGATAATAATGATACCGAAAAAGATGGTCATGATGATTTTTAATGTCATCTTAGATATATTTTATCATCCACACAGCAAGGATTGCCTTATCTAAGCATTGAAGCAAACTGCAGAAATGCAATTGATATTCATGCATGGACAGAATGAAGGATTACCTGGGTTTTTCCAAATATTGAATTCCACACTTGTGTTACTATTGATATAGCTTCATTATGAAGATTATTAGGGGTTGATACAAAGGAAGTGGAAAATAGATTGAGCAAAATCAATATCTTCAGAACACATTGACTGAGAGACTACTATGTGTCAGATACATTGCTTAGAATATATATGTATATATATATGTGTGTGTATGTATGTATGTATGTATGTATGTATATGCCTAATGCCAGTGTTAAAATTAAATCTATTTACCTGTCTGTCTCTCTCTCTATCTATCTATCTATCTATCTATCTATCTATCTATCTACACAGACACACATACACACACAGTTTGTGTAACTGGCACAATTAAGAGATCATGTAGTAATGCTACAGATGTTTCTGTTGTAGTTTTTTATTCTGTTCAAATGTCAGTTCTTTCTCTCTTTCTCTCCCTCCCTCTCTCTCTCTCTCCCTTCTGGTCTCTTAACTTCTTTCCCTCCCTCCTTTAATACCTTTCTCTTCCCCTTCTCTATTTTCATCTGTCTCATCCATCTCTTTCTTCTTTCTCTGAGTGTTTAATATCAATGTTGTTTATATATCTGAAAATAAATAAGTAAATCGACTTCAAAATGGGAAGTGCTCCTCCAGCTGGTCCTCGAGCTTTCCCATCCACATCTTGCTTTGCCTGCAACTCTGAGTCACATCTCTACGAAAGGGCCGAGTGTCTGCTCTTAGCAGTAGCTCAGTCTTCCATGGCTTTGGTCAAGCATTTGCAGCTGTTGTGCACCTTAAGATTGGAGGGGGCTCTGTCTTCTCTCTTTAGTCCTTCCCACTCCTCTTCAGAGGCCAAAGGTTGTATGTAGTGGGTTGTTTAGCAATGCTGGTGTCAAAATCAAAAACTATTAAGTTCCTTGGGCTTTTTTTTTTTTAAACCTTCCATGGTTCTTTGTCTTGGCTCCTTTTCTTGTCTATTGAAATTAACTGAGTTAAAATGTAATTAATTGGAACACATTTAAGAAACTGAAAGCCGGCCATGAATGTGTGCACACTGATCCAAAGTGAATACTCCAGTGTCCGTGTTAAATGTCTTTGAATTTGTAAAATCTTTGCTCAGTGCAATAATTTGAGAAGGAAGTGCCTGAAGGTGAATCACATTTTCTGTCCTCCTGTGGTTACTGAGGTTCAAGGCCATTCTTTTCTCTGCCTTTATAAAATTCCCTTTGCCTGACTGTGCTATTTACAGACAATTTCCAGTGTTTTCATTGCTGTTTCCTGTTTGCTTGTTCGTGTGATTGCTTTGTTTTGCCATTACTGACTCTCTCCTCATTCATTCTTCTCAGAAGACATTTATTAATTGGTCCTGAGTGCTGAGGCACCATGGCCTAGCCGCTCTGCTTGGACCTTCTGTTCCTTATCTGGTTGGTCCCCCACCATCTACCTAAAATGTTATCTATTGTTTCCTTCTCCACTATGAGTATGGCTAGAGCAATGCTTGCCCCAGAGTGGGAACATTGAAAAGAGCCTGATGAAATGGTGAACATATGTCTTCAGGAAGATCGTCCATGGGATAAGCCACTTAGCTATAGGTTTTCAATGTGTAATTTCCTTCTTTGGCTGGGTATCCTACTTAAAATCAGGGAGGTAAAACAATCTTAGATGTCTTAGCCTCCTGTGAAATTACTCATTGATCAGCTACAGCAACCAGTTCTTAACTACCATTGCTAAAAGGTTCTGCTGGAACAAAAATCTCAGCATCACATGTTGTCCAGTGATAAAGTGACTGATGAGCTAATCTGCCACAGACTGAAAAAACTGTGTCCTTCTTCTAATCATGTAAAAGTAAGTTCAAAGAACAACCACTGTTTAGAAGGTGACAGCTTTTCACAGGTAGTAAAGAAGCTGACTTCTATGCCCTGTGAATACATACGAGTGTGTAGGTACTAAAAGGCTTGGGAGATGGCCCATTCAGTAAAGTTCCTGTCATTCAAAAGGAAGACCTGAGTGTGAATCTCTAGCATCCATGTAAAAATGGATGGAGCCCGTGGCTCCCATCTTGCTGGGATGATCTGAGAGAGAAGGAATTTCCAGGAGCTCTTTGGCTAGACAAGTTAAGTAAATTTTAACTCAAGTTCAAAGAAAGATACTGTCTCAAAATATAAGGAGGTAAGTGATGGAAGAATTCACTAAATGCTGACCTTGAACTATACATGCAAACACTCACATGTGCTTATGTACCCACATGTGTATGCACACATTGGTAGTAACATTGCATAACATACACACACACACACACACACACACACACACACACACACTCACACACACATGAGTTAATCCTGAAGGTCTTATTTGAACTCTGGGAGTTCAGTCAACTCTACAGTAGTTCCCATAGAAGATAAGGTTCGACACAATTTTAGTGAAATGATTTCTGCCAAGACCAGAAGTAAGTACAATACTATATTCAGATGCAATGTGAATGATCTAAGTCTAGGGGAAGATCCAGCTTAACTTCAGTGATCAAAATAAGTTCATGAGATGAGTTTGTTCTGCATTTCTGGAATATGAATCTGCTCCCTAAATCAAACATGGCTGGGAACAGATGGGGTAAGGTAGCGTGGAGAACAAGGCCATAGTTCCTTTGGGCATTTTTTTGTTTTTGTGACCCACCTCCACCTAGTGTATGTCAGGAAGTGGTTGGCCTCCTCTGGCACTAAGATTATCCATATTCCCTCTGCCACAGATTCTCCTGCTTATGACTATGGCTAGATTTGAGAAACATGTTAGGAACAGTTGAATTAAATAAATATTTTCATGGCTTATGAAAGTGAATTTTATAGAAACGAAAGAAAATAAGGATGACCTACTTGAGGAAGGTTCGTTTCCAAACATAGCAAAGGCCCCACTGTGATCACTGCTTACATTTTTCAAAATTGATTTTCCACCATATAAACAGTTACTTTGACATTTGTGGCATTTCCTCCTGGTAACAATGATATACTGTCTTTGAAACATTTCCTCGAATTTCCCAGGTTTTTTTTTTCTTTCTCTAATTCTCATTGTTCTGTACATTCTTTCTAGGAGATTGTGCATCGAGGGTTCACCGTGCTCCCTGTCTCCCCGCGTAATCCAGGGACACTAGGAATCAGGAACCTGTGAAATAGCATTGAATCTCAGAGAAGACTAGCCTGCATTAGTCTCCCCTCAGTAAGTCTTAACTCACTTTCAAGTGGGAAGCATTAAGGCCTGTACTAATCGGTTCTCATTGAATTGCTCCCCAAGGCAAACTTGTGAAGGAGGAGTTGGTCTTTAGAGCTTGTATAAACTCCTTTGCTCTCTTTTCTTCTCTTCTCTATTAGGGATATTTACTGCCTGCTTCTTCCCGAAGGCCTGGTGCATCAGCTTCCCATAGCTAGAAATGGATCAGGACCTCCCGTCATGACTGCTTTGGCACCACACGATCCACCCAAATTCCTCACTTGCCTCTGCTCAGATCCGGTTCCCCATATTTCCATGGAGACAAAGCAACAATACTTGTTAATATCTGACAAATGACCTACAGTGGGTCTCCCAAATCCATGATTTCCATTTCAGTGTTTTCTGATACATGATGCAACTGTTATCCAAAAGTGTTATATCCATACCATGAATAGGGGGAGAGAGAGAGAGAAACAGTCACTGTGTCATAGAATATTTCTCTATTATTATTAATTTATTGCCCCTTATTTATAAATTAAAATTTATCAAGTGTGTATATAGCTATAGAGAGAGACAAGGAGAGAAAACTAAAATAAACAAAACAATACTAACTTTAAGTTTTAAGCATGCTCTGGCATCTTACACCATACCCCCTCAGATAACGGTTATTATTATATATACACCAGTGATTGAATCTAAACATTAGGAAAGAGAAGGCCTCAATACACCTTCTAACTCTTCTACCATTTAGATCTCGGCAACAGATCTCATAGTTTATAAACCTTGGTATTCTCCCCCTCTTAAATAAAATAAGGTTGACAATACATATTCTATGGTGTTTTAAGGCTCAAATTAGGTGATGCACATGATTTCTTTGTTAGAAGTAGTAAATTTTCTAGCTCTGGAATACTATTTTAGTTAATGATACTGGGAAAGAGATTTAACCTGTCTCGCCATCAGCCCGAGGGTTGTGTCCTGCTTGATCAGAATGAGCAGGGCTCTTCCTGAAGAGGACATGC